>BSBK01007299.1:0-348077 GCA_027943335.1 Chamaecyparis obtusa | reverse complement strand
GTATATGTATGTATTGTGACTTCTATTTAGTAAGATACACGATACATAAGTATCGTGATTGTAATATATAGCAATCGGTTCGGTATTACCAACACAACATTAATATTATACACCGTCGATTGCAATAGCATTTGATTTATCATTACGATCTGCATTATATATATATATATATATAATATATATATATATATATATATATATATATATATATATATATATATATATATATATGGCATATCCGAACGTAGCTATATCTCAACAATATGCACTATATTTGAAAGAAAAATGTTGATAATAAGAATACTAGGAGTGTGGTTGATAGCATGAGAATAATATGAGTGTGGTTAGCCAAAAATGAGAGAAATGATCTCAATTTATAGAATTTGGAAGAGAAAATGCAAATTTAGCAATTAAATGTGCAAAGGGGCAATTGTATTAGATTATGGCAATTGATAAATTTGAAAGAGGAAATTTATCATTAATTATGACAAATTATGACAAATTCAATGCATAATTAGAAATTAGCGAGTCAAAGAAGGGAAATTTGTCATAAACTACGACAAATATGACAAAAGGAAAAAAGGGAAAATTGTCATAAACTATGACAATTATGACAAAAGAGAAAAAGGAAAAATATGTCATAAACTATGACAATTTATGACAAAAGGAAAAAGGAAGGTGGAGGCTTAAAAAGAGGAAGTGGTGGCTAGAAAAGTGGGTTAAGCACAAATTAAGGGATAAAATTCCATTTGGCAAAAAGAGGGAATTATTGAATTTTAAATTCATTTATTCCCACAAAATGGAAATTAAGATTTAGGAATTATGATAATTCTATAAATCAATAATTAGCCAATTAATTAATTGTGAAACTTAGGGAAAAGGGATAAATAAATGTAACTTATTTATCAAGGCTAAAACTTAGGGATAAATTATGGGTTATTTACCCCTAAAGAAGACAAATTAACTGATTTGACCAAATTGATGATTTTGATGAGGCAAAAGATCAATTTTGATGATTCTAATAATGACTTGAATTGATTTCGAAAGCGATTGATTAGGTCAAAAATAGGAAAAATTTGAGAAGAAATAGTAGCAAATTAGGGATGAAAATCAGACATTGAAGACATGTTAAAAAATGGGTCCCATAGGTGTGAACCATTTTTTAGTGTCTACATTTTGCCTCTCTTTGAGACAATGCAATTGTAAGCATTGTTTCAAAGAAAAATAAAGATCATGCCCTAGTGGATCAACATAAGGGAGGTAGGATGCCCCCTCAAAAAATTGGGCGAAAATTGACTCGAGGACAATTTTTTGAAAAGAGAATGATGATGAGGACTGATGATAGTAAAAGGATAAAACTAGATGGGAGAATAGTTAATAATAATGAAACCTTGCTTTCATAAGTGCATTTTATGTCATGGGAGCTTTATTTAATATGGAAAAATTGGATACGCTCACCATGACACAGAAAGCTAGGATGATAATGCGATCCTTTGCATAAAAACAAACAGATAGTAGACAAGGAATGTTTCCATTCATCTTGAAGCATATGACATACGTGCCCAGAACTTTATGAAAAACACCCCACAAGAAGAAGATAAAACAAAAATAAAGGACCATGAACCATCCTGACCAAGTTCTCATCACGTAGTGATATCTTGGAGTAGCATATGACAATGATCAAAATATAAATCAATAAAAGATAAGACTCACTAAACCAAGAAAGCCAACAACCATTGTGATCTAGTTGTCAAAATTGATAGTTTTTGTGTTTTGATAATGATAGTGTGTAGTTTTAGGAATGAAGTACCCCATCTAAGACAGATACCGTTTAGTTTTGAGTATACCGCACCTTGTATAAGACAGATGAAAGGTTTGATAAAGGATAAATTGATGTTGATTGATTGATAGCACAAGTTTGATTTGGTTGATTGCTGACTTGATTGGACAATTTGTCTATTGACCATGATTTTGTTAAGTGCAATGTTTGAAAAGTTTTAAGATTTTGTTTGCTCAAATGCTTGTCTTGTTGCAAAGGATAATTTATTGAAAACAAGGAAAATAATTATGCACACATTTATTGCAGATGTTTTTGCAAGGATTGGATTTTTTAGGGCTTTAAAAATATTTAATTTTTTTTGTTCTTTTTTCTTGACATTTTACAATTTTTAGGATTTTTTCAGGATATTTTACGATTTTTAGAGATTTTTTTAGGGACTTTATACAAATGTCTAGGATTTTTTCAGCTTCTTATTTTATTTTTAGGTATTTTTTTCAGGACATTAAGCTATTTACAAGTAAGAACTACCCCCAATTTCTAGCAAGGCAAGGACATTATGGATTGATGGATAGCTAGATGATGGGTGAAGGTCAAAGGGGTTGTTGAGTATGTCATTAAATCTTTGTTTGGGTTGCCAAGGAATATCCACATAATTGGGGATAATATACATTTTTTTTTGCCAAGGTTAGGGATTGGATATAACAGGAGATGGTGATGAAACTGTGCAATGACAGGATTGGATATGATAGGATATGGCAAGTCATGCATAGGACTACACATGTCAAGAGGTTTTTGAAATATGTTTTGCATTTTTAATGTCCTTATGTTCATCAAGACCAAGATAGGGGATTTGGATGAGAAAGTGATAGGATTGGATAGGGAAAGCAAGATCAATAGACAAAATGAGGATGGTGACTGAAGGATCGAGAGGTTGTTATAGGATAGGTAGTATGGACCGAATGGATATGATAGGATAGGCAATATGAAATGTAATACTTTTAGGAAGATATCTAACCTTGTCAAGATCAAAGTTTGGAAAAGGGGGAGTAAGAGGTTGATAGGATAAGGGACATGAGGGTAGTAGGATGATGGAGGAGATGATGGGAATAATGAAAGAAATGACATGGGTATAATAGGATATGGAAATATTGACAAAAATTTTCCCCCAAGTGTGGAAGCAAGAAGTTCAGAGATTACACATGATGCCTGTTTACCAGGTTTTCATCATGGTACTTTCCCAAAGCGCATGTTTGCTAGGTTTTCACTATTGGATGAAATTATTTTTCTTTATTATTATTTTTTGTGTTACCAAGATGACCATTTGCTAAGTTTTCATCAGGCAACTATTTTTCCTTTTTCATTTTTTGACTTTTTAACTTTTTTGTATTTTTTTGACATTTTTCAGAAGATAATAGACATATGACATGGACAAAGGACTGAAGCACCTTGTTCTTTGGATGGTTTTCTTAAAAGTACATATAATAATGGGCCATGAATATGATAGTATGCTCAATAACATTGGTATGGTAATAAAAGAGGGATATGAAATGGATAGTTGGATAAAGTGGGAAGAGGGTTTAGGAAAAGGATTGGATAGGCCAGATTAAAGGTTGATAATGGAGAAAATGTAAGAATGCTTTATTTTAAATGATGGAAATGGATGCAATAAAAAACATTGGCACACACCTTGAGGGGTGATGGGGTGATGGAAGAAAAGGAGGATTTTGGATTTAATGGAGGAATGGATATGGATTTTGGGACATAAGGACCTAAAATGGATTTGGAAGATGGAAGGCTTTTAGATGGAGGGATAGAAATTTTGGATCGCAACTTTGATTTTTATTTAATGCTTTATGCTTCAAGAAACGTCTTGGGAGTCCACATGCATTTTGATTTTTCATTCTTTTGTGGTCCTTTGATTGCATTGCTTGTACAAGAGATTTAGGAAACCATATTTCTTTTGAATTCTCTTTTGGCTTAGTGGGCCTTTGTGGCCTTTTTTATACTTCTTTTTATTTTTAATTTTTGGATAATATTTTTTCTTCGATTGCACATGTTGATTAGACTAGACATGTTGATCCTTGAATGCATGTGGACTGCTTTGAATTATGGACTTCATGCTTGGCATCCAAATTGCTTGGAAAATGAAGGGGATTTATAGATGGATATGAATTGTATGAAGGCCTTTTGGATGGATGGAAGGTTCTTGAGGATGTGTGTCTTTGTTGACTTGCATATGGGAAAGGATAAATGGATTGTGAACTAGTGTATGGAGGAATATATGGACCTAAAATGGATGGAAGGGTTGAAGGAGGAGGTATACATTTGGATTTAAGTTTTGAAGGGATACCAACACCTTGAGAGTGAGCTTTAGGACTAGGATCATGACCTTTAGACTTTTCTTCGACTTGAAAAGGTTTTTGATATACATTTATCTTGAATATTAAACTCTTTGACTTGATAATGCTTTTGAGCAATGGGAGGCTTTCTGGTAGACGCGAGTTCATTTTGAGGTGGACATGATATGAAAGAAAAAATAGGATCATAAAGTGGATTGGAATACATTATAATGGAGAATTCATTTGACATGTATGAAAAACTTGCACAAATGTTTTTGCATCATAAAGGAGGTTAGGAGGAATAATGGGATCTTGCAATAGAATAGAAGCAATGACAGGATCATCTAGCGAGATAGGATCTTGTGGAAGATTTTTAGTACTAGGACATGGAGATGAACGAATGGAGGAATCTCATGGAGGATCTAGAAGGATGATGGGATCTTTTGGACATGAGGGTAAAGAGATACTTTTATCTTGACTTGGAATTGGATCTTGGGATTCCATATTAAAGGTGTTATACTCTTGAATTTGTAGGGAATTATTGGATAAAATGGAATTGAGATTGTGATCTTGCTTAGTAATTGAAAGGTCAATGGGATTTGAAAGGACATTTTGTTCTTGAATGGGAGCATCTTGGATAGGGGATTTGAGGACAATAGGATCATCATTAGGCTCAAGAAAAATGGGATCTTGGTAAAAAATTTGATGGATTTGGTCATTGTTGGTATCTTGAACTTGATTTATTTCATGACTTATTTCTTTGTGCTTTAGTTTCATCCTCTTGACATGGGGTTTGACTTGGAATATGAATAGGGGACTCTGGAAAAAGGGTCAATGCTTTAACATGAAGGATATGGACTTTGAATGGGACTATCTTGAATGGAAGTGTTTGAAGATAGAGGACATGGTGGCATTGGATCTAGCATTTTGGAAGTATGGGATATACTTACATCAAGAATGGGACTATCTTGGATTTCTTCTATGGGTAGCACTTGGAAAGTTGTATCATTAGATATCTCACTGGTGGGAGATGAAGGAAATTTCTCTTGTGAATGTTTAGGGGATACAAGAGTGGAAGGAGACATGGATTGTTCCTGAAAGTCAATGTCTTGAGGGGAAATGGGTGTGTCATCCATATGATTTTTTTGGAATGAGCCATTCCTAGACATTGGTGAATTATTTATTTTATCCTCTTCATATATACAATCCAATTTTTGAAACAAACTCATTGAAGTTTTTAGGTTTGAATTTTCACTGCTTGGTTAATCTTAATGTTGATATCACTTCAATATTTACATGTTGTGAAGTGTGTGCTAATTGATCATGATCCACAAAAGGTTTCTCATTAATTATCCTTGATTGATGTCCAAAGCATGATATCCATAGGAAACATGAAAAATATATGTGTGTGTGTGTGTGTGTGTGTATGTCTATATATATATATATTTATAATATCATCAATGTCAAAATGTACATGTATCACATCACTACTACTTGTGATGTCATTATCTATGTGTATAAAATAATACTATACAATCTCATGATCTCTATCTAGCAAAAATGACTAGGTCATAACTCAAGACTTGTCAAGGGCATGGGTCCCTGAGACTTTTAGTTTTGGTGGATCAGGATCATGAAAAGGTTATCGCATTGAGACAGATAAAAAATGGGTAGTCCGAAGAGCTTGTTGTGCATAGTCCTTTGAAGTCTCCTCTCACCTCTGCAAGAGAAATCTGTAGTTGCATGTCTCTCTATTGAGCCTCTACAAAATCTTGTATTAGTTAGCATACTTGAGGGTGATTGAGGTTTCCAATTGCACCACTTTGAGCTACATTAACCTATTGCTCAGCATCTCACTGATCCCTCTACCCTATCATGATGACTATTTGAGCCTCTCTCTAGATGAGGTCTTCTTGTAATACCTTCTCATATGCTATCCTTAGCCAAGATATGTGTTCGAATATATCCACATGCCTCCCTTATATTTGAAAAGTCTTATAAGAATATACTACTATCCCCTAGATGGGCACAACTAGCACTTCCTCCTCAAGGAAAAAAAAAGATGGAGTTTAGCCATTGGTTGATGCTCTATTGAATCCACAATAAAAGAGATAGTGTCAGTATCAACATGATATATATACATAAAAACTACCTACATCTACTGCATCAAATCAACTACATCATAAACTAAAATGTAACAAGTCATCTATACTTGGATCCCTGGCCTGCCAATCTGGATAAGGTAGGGGAAATTGATTTCCCAACACCTTAGGAGTACCCATGAGTGGTGGTGGTGGCACCCTCACTCAGAAAGTTCATGGAGATAAGGGTTCTAGAGAGCCCTACATTATTGACCCCACGTATGGGGACCATCCTAGTGTGGTTGTAGCTAGTGTTGATGATGTCACCCTCTACCTTTGTCTTGGTCTCTCCTCCTCCTATTGTTGATGTAGAGGGATCTTTGAGGGATTCCTCAAATGAGAGCCCTATGCACCTAAATGAGAGGTTAAAACTCTCTTTCTTTGAGTCTTATCCTACGGGACCATGATCTCTTGTTGTAACATCTCTTAGGAAGATGGGGGCAGGCCCTTCATGGGCACACCATTTAGAAAACCCATATATCGTTATTATTGGAGTTAATGAGAAAACAACCCATAGCTCCAAGAACACTTGCATGCAAAAAACCTATCATAGAAAGAGAGAAGCAAAAGCTATGGAGGCCTAAACACAAGGATCAATGAATGAGGAGACATTCTTGATGTGCAAAAACCAAAAGTTGCAATCAACTAAAATGAATGTGTTAAGAATACAAAGGAGATCAATCCTTATAAAGGAGATCTAAAACCCTAAAAGGGTGAACAAACTTAGGTTGCATGATAATAATTATTAAAATAATTAATTATTATATGCCTAAAGTTTATCTTAAGTAGAAAGTGATAATAAGTGACTTAATAGTTAAATCAATATGATTTAATTAATAAGAAAATAACTTATTACTCTAACAATTATGATGTCATCAATGTCTAGTACTAAAGGTGCATCATCGTCTTCATCTCTTGGGGGGGCCTCTAGTGCATCCTCATGGGTAGGTCAAGGATTAACTTGTGGCTGTGTAAGACTCCATGTTGACCAGACATAGGTGGGTGGTGCCATTAGAAGGGTCTATACATGCTCGAACCATCACATGCACCCACATTAGTAGAACATAATCACAATGTAATCATGAATCTGGAGAGGGAAATAATCATGTTGCATGTACGCTAAGGTACCTCTCCTCTAGATGGTCATGCCTCAATATGGGTACCAGAAAATGTCTCCCATACCTAAGCAGTCTATGATCAACCACCAGTGAGTCAAATCTTTGAATATCCACTCGTCTCACTATAGAGGATATGCATGAGCAAGGAAGTTGGACATCAATGGGTTGTGGGTAACCCACTAGTCGGTTACAAGTGATGTGCTAAAAAATCAAATCCGCAATAGATTATAGGTTGTAATGCTTTGAAACTTGTGGTGCACATAATGGCTCAAGTCATAGTAAAAATAGGCCAACATGATGCGACCCAAAGAATATATGTGAATTTTCTACTCCATGGCTCAAATGCATGGAACAAGGCTCTTAGGTAAGTGTGAGCCTCACTCATTAGTAGCCACCCACAATTCCACTACTATGATGAGGATGCATTGGAACAAAGGTATCTAGATGCATCCTTTCTCCATCCATCACATGTAGATGTGTCCAAAGTAATCCACAATATGACCATATCCCCATTGCTAACCCTCTCGCAGCTACTGAACAGTGAGGGGTTGATCCATCAACACATGCTCTCTAAAAATGGGAAGGCGAAGAATGTGATAAACATCTACTAATGTCACTTTCATCTCCCTAGTAGGAAGATGAAAGGAAATGGTGTCCACATCGCACCACTACATGAGAGCCATCAACATAGGTGCATGGAAGCGCATCTCAAGCAGTTCATAGACCCATCACATGCATACCTGCCGAAGTCTCACACGCTTTGTATCGGTAAGCTCATTTATGTGATTTTAGAGTATAGATAAAATGTTCCTAGATGTATGCTATCAAACCTATAGGAGCACTTGTAAGCATAAACAATGGTGATGCATTAGACATGCACTCAATTGATTGTACAAACCATTACAACATTTTGAACTTTTAATTTTTAAGTCTTTTGGATGCGTGCATTATCAAAGGATGCAAGCAAGATTGACATCCAAGATGATAGCATGTAACCTAGACGATAGTGTAGATCTCGAATACCAGTGTGAAAGTACCCTTAGGAAAAATGCATAGATCTAGGATGCATGCACAAAACCCAGATGCATGCACTACATTGAAAATAAAAAGGACTAAAAGGCATATAAAATAGACCAAAGAGGGTCAAACGAAGCCTACCCATCTTAGGGCTTGTCCTGATCTATTGTGACATACAAATCCTCACTCTTGGTTGCTCCAAGATCTCTTATGTAAGGCATTTTCTCTAAGATGCTATGAAAACCCAACAAAATCCTCACAATGAATAGTCAAAATAACCCTTCTACAAGCCCACTTCACAAATATATAGCCTAGAATGGGTCCAAAAATATGAAAAAAATTCATGGTCTATCTAGCACTCAATTCATTCTCATTTACCCCACTTTTTAGGGGAAAAAACATGGGGACATATATTTCCCTATATCTAATTTCCTCCTTTCGATTGGAACTAATGCCTCTTAAGCATTCTTCTCATCCAGGTAGCTTCTTCAATTTTTGGCATTGATAAATTTTGATTTTGCAGATCACTGTGATTCAATAATAAACATTGGAGGCATCATTCACACCCACCTTGATAACTTCGACAATCGATATATGTATACTTTCCAAGGTAATAAATGCATTTACTGCACTACATGTATTTAATGAGCTTATCTCCTAAGCAACTTTAGTGCACCTAATCCCTTGTGACAATTGGCTCAATAAAGTGGGGGCAAAATGTAGTGTCCTAAAATTGCATCCCTTGCATTTATGACACTTATGCATTAAACCCCATACATTTATGACTAAGGTTCTTGATCAAATACTCACGTTTGAAGTCATGAACCCCTAAAGTACAATGTCCATAACCCCTCATCCGAATTTGGACTCAACATGGTTGGATAAGAGTTCAGCCCTCAGACATTCTCATGGTTTACACTTGTCCTTGTGAAGTTCAAATTTAAAATAAGCATATTCGCACCTAACCCCACTTTTGAAAAGTGTCAGGGATGGGGACCTTCTCTTGGACACGTATGTAACGACTACCACTACCCATTTTGAACTATAAAAGCCTCATTTTCCTCATTTTATGAGCTCTCTTTGGTTCTCAAAATCTCTCATGTCTGTTCTTAATCTCTCAAAGCGAAGCTCTACTAAATTCATTACACAACCTTCTCCTCTCAATCAATCTTGGAAAGGGATCCATGTTGTGTAACTTTGCTTC
This sequence comes from Chamaecyparis obtusa, assembly GCA_027943335.1. Taxonomy (NCBI): domain Eukaryota; kingdom Viridiplantae; phylum Streptophyta; class Pinopsida; order Cupressales; family Cupressaceae; genus Chamaecyparis; species Chamaecyparis obtusa. The sequence continues at coordinate 338,478 of BSBK01007299.1, read as the reverse complement.
TATCTCTCTCATTTTATAATATCATACTAATCTCTTTGAATTGATCTATCATTATTTATCTATTTGGGTCATTGATCTATTGCATAGTAGGGGCTTTCCTCCCTCGACCAAGGCTCATTTCTAAGTTACTTATCTTTATATTGTGTCTTTGTGTAATAAGGGATTTCCTCCCTTAAGCAAGGTTCATTTTAATTGCTTGTCTTTATGTAGTAGGGGTTCTCCTCCATTAATTGAAAATCTATTTCTATTACTTATCTCCTTACTTGTTTTATCAAAATATATCTATTTGGTTGTCCATGGAGGTGGGAACACCAAAGTGAGGGTTCGAATGAGGCAAACCTCTAAATGATTGCAACAATTTTCCCATCTTAGTGTGTGTAGGTGGTGAACATGTTTTACAGATGAAAGAGTTCAGATCATTTGGTGGCAACGTGCATTCTTCATTTTTTGGAAAAGAGGACTACAACATGACATGCAAATGACACATTGTCGTTTGAGGCTGAGAGCACAAAAATTACCAAGTACATATTTTGACATTTGTATTTTACATTTATGTAATAAAAATATCCATAGTTGTTGAAACTACCTAGATATTGGCCCTTTTCATATATTTGAGTTTATATAATAGGTATATATTGAGCATATAATTGTTACCTTTATATTTTGTTAGAATTTAGTGCTTTTGATTACTACATCTCTTTAATTAGGTTATAGTCATCATATCGCTTTAATATTTTAAATTCCTTAGCTCACCAAGCATTAGTAGAAGTGAGGTAGCATAAGGAAAATTTTCTCTTCGAAAGGTAGAAAATCCCTTGCTCTTCAATTACATACTAATAAATGGACACCCTTGTGTAAAATCATAATCTTTTTCATATGCCATTACTTAGACATTTACATGCATTTCCACCTTCATAATCTATATATTTTTGACATTTGTACATATTTCTATACATTCCTCATTATGATGTCTATTTTTATATCCATCTCTAGGTATATGTTCATGGTCCACCTTGACCTTTTATCTTGGGTTGATCTAATGGGAAAGATCAATTTATCTAATATTTAATTTTTTGACATTTCACTCAAAATTTGGTCAACTCCCATCCATTCCTTTCTCACTTGGAGTTGACTAAACCCATATTTGTGAAATTTAAAATGACATCCTTATATTTAAAAGTATTTGAATGCATTCATTGACAAATGATTATACATCAAGGTTCAAAATTAATTTCATTTAAGGAAAAAGCATGCTAAGAACACTTCCATTTGGTGGATTGCAATGAATAAGAATTTACATATCCTAGGAATATCTACATGTTTATATATTGTTATCCTCAATCTTTTCCATGACTGTAAAGTTATTCCTATCAAGGAGTTTGACTCAAGAGAACACGACCTTGTGATTGAATTATCTCACTCAAGTTATTATAATCATTACTATTTCTTAACACTCAAAAGGTGACACAAACTAGATGAATCATATTAGTTTCCACAATCCATATCATGCTATAAAATTTTTCTGGGCTTGATTATGTACAGACTTTTATTATCAACATTTTGGATCACACTCCATTATCCATCATTAGGATGCAATAGATCAACAAGAGCAAAAAAGATGTTAGGTTGTAGACCAAGACTCAATAAAAAAGAGAAAAAAGAGAAAGCAAGAAAAAGAAACACACACCAAAAAAGACAAGACTCCAAAAAATTAAAATAAAAGAAAAGAAAAAAATAATCCACACAAAAAATTACAGAAAAGAAACCACTTAAAACAAAAAAGTAAGAAAAAAAAACACACAAACAACAAAAATCAATAAATAAAAATAAAAAACAAAAAACAAAAAACAAAAACATAAAAATGTATTAATATATATATATATATATAAATAAATAACAAACAAACAAGAGAAAATAAAAACAAAAGAAAATAAAAATCAAATTCTAAAAAACAAAAATCTAGATTTTTATGTGTTTGCCTTTGCTTATGTGCATATAGTTTTCCTTTACTTTGGTCTTTATTTTTCATTTATATATGTGTATATATTTTAGCATTTAATTTTTAATTTTAATTTATTATTTATTACTTTTTATTTTTCTTTTCTTTTTATAGTATTTTCCTTTGATTTTTGTTTTTTAGAATTTGATTTTTATTTTCTCTTGTTATATTTTTACTTTTATATTTTTATACATTTTTATGTTTTTATTTTTTATTTTCTATATTTATTTATTTATTTTTGTTGTTTGTGTGTTTTTTATTTTCTACTTCTTTGTTTTAGGTGGTTTCTTTTGTGTTGTTTTTTTTGTGTTGATTATTATTTTCTTTTTCTTTATTTTGATTTTTTGGGGTCTTGTCTTGTTTGGTGTGTGTATTTCTTTCTCTTGTTTTTCTTTTTTCTTTTTCTTATTGATTCTTGGTCTGCAACCTAACATCTTTTTTGCTCTTGTTGTTCTGATGATAAAAATCTGTACATAATCAAGCCTAGAAAAATTCATTTATGAATCATAAAATAGAAGCTCATATTGTATTGGATCAAAACAACCAACAAAGATTAGATCAATGTATGCATAAGTGTCTCAAAGCACATGGTCAACCCTCCACAAAAGTGCCCTAGACCTTCATTCTCAACCCTTCACGAAACACAAACTATTCTATATTCGAGACAAAATATAACTAGAGACTTACAATTTCCAATTTCGAGAACATCCAATTCTAATAATGTCTACAACAAATTCATACACCATCATTGAGCTTAAAAGTAAATGTCTTGACCCTCTCATCTACTTTGAACAATTAAGAATTAAATTTCCAATTAATTAATCTAAACTAGTTAATACTTTTAATACAACTCATTTCTCTTGGTTGTTCCAAGTTCTCTTTTGTGAGGCATTTTCGCTAAGATTATTTGAAAACCCAACAAAATCCTCACAATGAATAGTGAAAACAACCCTTCTACGAGCCCACTTCACACATATATAGCCTAGAATGGGCCCAAAAATATGAAAAAAATTGGGGTCTAGCTAGCACTCGATTCGTTCTCATTTACCCCCCTTTCTAGGGGCAAAAATATGGGGGACATATATTTCCCTATAACTTATTTCCTCCTTTCGATTGGAACTAATGCCACTTAAGCATTCTTCTTGCCCATACATCTTCTTCAATTTTTAGCACTGATAAATTTTGATTTTGCATATCATTGTGATTTAGTAATAAATATTGGAGGTATCACTCGCATCCACCTAGATGACTTCGACAATCAATATAGGCATACTTTCCAAGGTAATAAATAAATTTAATGCACTGCATGTATTTAATAATCTTATCTCTAGAGAAACTTTAGTGCACCTAATCTCTTGTGATGATTGGCTAAGTAAAGTGGGGGCAAAATGTAGTGTCCTAAAATTGCACCCTTGCATTTATGACACTTATGCATTAAACCCCATACATTTATGACTAAGGTTCATGATCAAATACTCATGTATAACGTTATGAACCCCTAAAGTACAATGTCCATAACCCCTTATCCAAATTTGGACTCAACATGGTTGGATAAGAGTGCGGTCCTCAGACATTCTCATGGTGCACACTTGTCCTTGTGAAGTTCAAATTTAAAATAATCATATTCACACCTAACCCCACTTTTGACGTGTCTCCCTTCTCTTGGGCACGTATGAAACAACTACCACTACCCATTTTGAACCATAAAAACCTCATTTTCCTTATTTTATGAGTTCTTCTTGGTTCTCAAAATCTCTCACACATGTTCTTAATCTCTCAAAGTGAAGCTCTACTAAATTCATTACACAACTTGCTCTTCTTAATCAATCTTGAAAAGGGATCCATGTTGTGTAACTTTGTTTCTATCTCTCTCATTTTATAATATCATGCTAATCTCACTGAATTGATCTATCATTATTTATCTATTTGGGTCATTGATTTATTGTATAGTAGGGGCTTTCCTCCCTTAAGCGATGATCATTTCTACTTATCTTTATATCATGTCTTTGTTCAATAAGGGCTTTCCTCCCTTAAGAAAGGTTCATTTTTATTGCTTGTCTTTATGTAGTAGGGGTTCTCCTCCATTAAGTAAAGATCCATTTCTATTACTCGTCTCCTTACCTATTTTATCAAAATATATCTATCTAGTTGTCCATGGAGGTGGGAACACAAAAGTGAGGGTTCTAACAAGGTAAACCTCTATACGATCGCAAAAATTTTCCCATCTTAGTGTGTGTAGGTGGTGAACAAGTTTTATAGATGAAAGAGTTCAAATCATTTGGTGCAATATGCATTCTTCATTTTTTAGAAAATAGGACTACAACATGAGGTGCATACGATACATTGTTGTCTAAGGCCGAGAGCTCCAAAATCACCAGCTACATATTTTGACATTTATATTTTACATTTATGTAATCAAAATATCCATAGTTGTTGAAACTACCTAGATATTGGCCTTTTTCACATTTTAGTTTATATAATAGGTATATATTGAGCATATAATTGTTACCTTTATATTCTGTTAGAATTTAGTGCTTTTGACTACTACATCTCTTTAATTAGGTTATAGTTATCATATCACTTTAATATTTTAAATCCCTTAGCTCACCAAGCATTAGTAGAAGTGAGGTAGCATAAGGAAGATTTTCTCTTCGGAAGGTAGCAAATCCCTTGCTCTTCAATTACATACTAATAAATGGATACCCTTGTGCAAAATCATACTATTTTTCGTATGCCATTACTTAGACATTTACATGCATTTCCAACTTCATAATCCATAAATTTCTCACATTTGTACATATTTCCATACATTCCTCATTATTATGTCTATTTCTATATCCATCTCTAGGTATATATGCATTTTCCACCTTGACCTTTTATCTTGGGTCAATCTAATGTGCAAAGATCAATTTATCTAACATTTAATTTTTTTAAATTTCAGCTCAAAATTTGGTCAACTCCCATCCATTCCTTTCTCACTTGGAGTTGATGAAATCCATATTTGTGAAATTTAAAATGATGTCCTTATATTTAAATGTATTTGAATGCATTCATTGACAGATTTATACATCAAGGTTCAAAATTAATTTCATTTAAGGGAAAAAAAACATGCTAATAACACTTCCATTTGGTGGATTGCAATGAATTAGAATTTACATAACATCTTAGCAATATCTACATGTTTATCTATTGTTATCCTCAATCTTTTCCATGACTATAATGTTATTCCTATTAATGAGTTTGACTTAAGAGGACACGACCTTGTGATTCAATTATCCCACTCAAGTGATTGTAAACATTACTATTTCTTAACACTCAAAAAGTGACACAAACTAGATGAATCATATTAGTTAGATTTCCACATTCCATATCATGCTATGAATTTTTTCTAGGCTTGATTGTGTACAAACTTTTATCATCAACATTTTGGATCACACTCCATGATCCATCATTATGATGCAAGAGAGCAACAAGAGCAAAATAGATGTTAGGTTGCAAACCAAGACTCAAGAAAAAAAAGGAGGAAAAGGGGAGAAGCGAGAGAAGGAAACACGCACACCAAAAAAGATAAGACCCCAAAAAATCAAAATAAAGGAATAGAAGATAATAATCCACACAAAAAGGATTCTAATCTCATCATTTATCTTAATTTAATTATTTTGACCAAATAAATCACATAACAAGCTCACCTGACTTACAAAACATGAAAATTCAACTAACTCAAATAGTTCAAACAAACTTGAGGTTTTAATGGCTCTGCTCTGCCCTGCTATCTGCATGCACCCCAAGATCCTATCTATGCATTTTCTTGATCATCAGTTATTTGTCTTCTCCAAAACAAAATACGCTAGGGAAGGAAGGAAGACTTCTTTTTCTCAAACCTCTGGACAGAATGATGGTTTCTCAAGCTAGAAGAAAGTTTCTAATCATCGAAGATATGCACCTAAGGTAGCTATTACTCCCTTTTCCCTCCACTTGTCAAATCAATTCTCTACGTTATTCTCCTCTTCCCCCAGGTCTCAACCTAGGGCTTCTCCACGGGAGAGGAAAAATGCACCCTTAGTTTCTAATAAATTCAAAAATCACCACCAAGATCTCTACTCACCTCCACACGATAGGATTTAATCCCCTATGAAGAAGACAGATCCATCACCCAGAAATCACCAAAATTCTAAAGCTCCTTCTGGTAGCAAACTAGTGGATTCTGGTAAGCAACATCTCTCCACAGGTAAGGTTTACTCTCCACTGCATAGAAGAACAATGGAGTCAAATCTAAAAGGTAATAGTAGTCTTAACTCTACAAGCATTCAGGATTTGGGTAAACTTTCCTCAGCATACCCTAATCAACAAATTTTAGTCATAAAAAATACAACTCTAAGTAGCATACAGAGAATGTGTGCAAAATTTGGTTTCTTCTGTAGATGGAATGGCATAGGAGCTTTGACAGAAACTATTGCAGCATGGATTGAATCTAAGCTAACTAACAAGGTATGTACCACTATCCTCCAAGAGAAATTTATTTATATAGATTGCTCCAATGAGACTTTGAAGACAAAACTTCTATCTGAGGGATTACCAAAATTTAGGAATACAAGTTTTTCTTCATTTGACTGGATGCCTATGTTTGACCCTTTAAAGTTAAAAGATCTCCTAATTAACAGAGCAATTCTACTCAACAATCTTCCATTTTAACTCTCAGATATTGATTACCTTCAAGAAATAGGAAATTACCTATGCAATTTGTAGGAGTTGTTAATAATGATATGATTCATGCGGAAATAACCATTATTGTCAAAATGAAACTTAACATAGCAATCAACTCCCCTTTGGAAATTTGTTGTGATTTAGGGTTGATAACAATTTACCCTAAATTCTATGATGAGGATCTAGAGGAAGATGATTCTTCCCTTAGAGATTTGATAGGTGTAGCAGATTCACATCTTAAAGATGGGGAAATAGAGCCCTATTCCAGTCCATCTTTTCTTATAAACCTTGCTAACACAAACATAAGTAAAGCAAAAGGGGATTATGGTTTACCAAAAATGAATAAAGGGATCAGGAAAGTCCATGATCAGGTAGTCCTTACCAATGACTTAAATAAGAATTATGTAGAATATGGTTTTAATACATTATCATCATCTTTAGAAGAAGGGGAAATATGTCCTTCCCCCAAATTTCTGATTTCTGTAGAGCCCATTCCGACATTAGCCTTTAATGAGAAAGAAGGTGGTTTTTGTTTTCTCAACCACTTCCCTGAGCAAGATGAATCTTGGAGGACTAATAATTGTAATCATAAACTAGTATGCATAATTTCAGAGACCTCCACTAAGGACATCCCCACCTCAATAAATGAACCTATGTCATTAAAGACCCCTAAAAACATTATCTCGTCCAATCCTAGCCAGTTCGAAAAAACTCTTTCAATAGAAACCCTTTTAATGCAAACATCAGAAACACCAAGTAATCTTGCCAACTTAGAAAATAACATAAAATCAACCTTAAGTAAGGATAACATTGATTTTTCGCTATTTTTTGACGATGAAACTAGTGATATAGATGAGTCTAACAGACAAGAATATTCTCATCAAAGAAATTATGAATATTGATACTTCGATTACACTTTCAGATATTATTCGGAATACAATAGTTTCACCATTGCAGATTCCTCCCGCCCTTGACATAAATAAACATTTTTCCAACAAAACTCCATAGGATGTAGATAAGAACAACTTTCAAACCTTACCTTTAAAACCTAACTCTAAGCTCTTAGACGATCATGAATCTCTGAACATTATTAGGATGGAAATTGAGGAAACACAAAATGTAGCATCTGAGAGTATCCCAGAGATAAAGTTGGATAGGAATCTTCAGAACTCTGGGACAAAGGGCAAGCCACTAAGAAATGATCATATAAACAATTCTACTCTCAGTAATTTTACAAGCATGGTTGAGGCTAGTACTAATTCATCTTTGTTTTCTAGTGATACCCCTAATAAAGACCTATCAAACAATGAAAAGAATTTAGAGTCCGATGATGAAAAAATTAGGGAAGAAGTAAATATAATAGCAAATTATATAGGAGAAATAGTAACTGAGGATTTAATGGAACAATTCTTGGATGAAATATGTGATCCAGAAGAAGTAGAATGTCAGAAAGAAATCATAGGTGATGGAATCAACATAAATAGAAACACCTAGGAAGGATCTGTAGAAGAGCTATTAATAAATCTGGAGGAAATAGAATCACAAGAGTAGGAATCATTAGGTATTGCTCAACTTAAGGAATGTAGGAAAACCCTAGATTGTGCGAAAAAGGCAAGGAAAAGAGGAAGAAAGGCCAATTTAGAATTAAGAAGCTTAGTAGGGGAAGCTTTAGGTCAGGTCAAAATCACATCTATTCTGAATGTAGGGAAGGGGAAGAGCCATCCCAAGGAGCCATGAATGTTGTTTCATGGAATGTTAGGGGCAATGCCCCTAACAAGCAATGTCTGATCAAACGTTGTATCAAAATTCATAATCCAGAGATCATGCTAATACAAGAGACTAAGCTAGATCATTTAGAACTAGGAAATTTCAAAAATAAATTAGGATTGAGGGAAATGGAAGCCTCACTGGTTGAGGGAGCATCTGGTGGCTTGGCTATCATTTGGGATCCTAGGAGTACATCAATTAACATTATAGAAAAAAGACAATTCTGGATGAGTGGAATAGTTAGAAACTTTAGAATTAATCTGACCTTTAATCTAATAAATGTATATGGGCCCATTCAAAATAAGGAAAAAATATTAGTCTAGAAAGATATTGAATCATATCTTGAACATACAAAGGACATGCTCTGCTTTCTAGGAGGTGATTTTAATGTGATAACAAAAATCTCTAAGAAAAAAGGAGTGAATTCCCTTCCACCTGCTTCTAAAGACTTTACACATTGGTGTTAGCTTGTGGTGACTAATTAGGAAAGTACTATCCAGGAAAGTACTGTACATTTTTCCTCCCGACCTCACTGGGGTTCGGGGCCGGGCCGGGCCCCAAGCGGGGGTTTGGGGGCGGCAGCCCCCAAGAGCAGGGGTTCGGGGGTGCAACCCCTGAGGAAATTTTTTTTGAGGCCGACTACTTTTTCGGCCATTTGGGCCGACTACTTATAACTCATTCTAACCCTAAAGCGAGAAAATATTGTATAATATGGCTTAGGGTTAGGGATTTTTATAATGTATGATTTTAGTACTTGCGGCAGAATTGGGCTGTAAGGGATTACGGATTGTAATCAGGTTGTAATCACTGGATAATAATAATATTGGACTCGCTATTGGTGGACGTAGCCCAGGGATTGGGTGAACCACGTTAAATCTGTGTGTCTTGTGTTCTATTCTGTGGGGTTTATTATTTTCTGATATTAGTTATATTTGCACATAATTGTTATTTTTGCCTTGTTAATCCTAACAAGTGGTATCAGAGCCAGGTTATTTCGTTCGTTCTTTCATCTATTCTCTGAAGCAGGTCTCATGAGTTAGTGGGAGAGTCTCTCGGTTAAGTGGGAGAAATGGTAGACGAGGGTAGGCTGAAGGTTGATAAGTTTAATGAGCAGAACTTCCAGTTATGGAAGATGCAAATGGAGGATTATCTCTATCAGAAGGATCTATGGCGGCCATTAGAGGGAGTAGCCAAGAAAGAGCAATCAATGTCTCAGGAGGATTGGGATATTTTGGATAGGAAGGCACTGGGGAGTATTCGTCTATGCCTGGCACAATCGGTGGCATTCAATATTACTGAAGCAAAGACATCTAAAGATCTGATGGAAACCCTAGCAAAGTTGTATGAAAAGCCTTCAGCTTCAAACAAGGTATTTCTTATGAAGCGTTTATTTAATATGAAAATGGTAGAAGGTGGATCAGTTACTGATCATTTGAATGAGTTTAATACAGTTACAAGTCAATTAACCTCAGTTAAAATTACTTTTGATGAAGAGGTTAGGGCTCTCTTGATTTTGTGTTCTTTGCCAGAAAGCTGGAATGGCTTGGTAATGGCTGTTAGTAATTCTGTTTCTGGTTCTAATACCTTAAAGTATGATGATGTTATTGGTGTTATATTGAGTGAGGAAATTCATAGGAAAAGCTTAGGGGCATCCACATTGGGTAGTGTATTGAACACAGAAAGCAGAGGCAGAACAAGAGATAGAGGAAACAAGTCTGGAAATCGTGGGAAATCAAGAGGAAAATCAAAGGGAAAGAGGTCCGAATCTAAAGGGCCAAATGATTGCTGGTACTGTGGAAAACCAGGTCATAAGAAGAAATATTATTGGTCTCAGAAGAAAGATCAAGGAGATAAAAATGATGGAAACAAGGAGGCAAATGTGGTAAGTAACAAATCCGAGGAGGATGCTTTGCTCTTGTCCTTAGAAAGTATTGATGATTCATGGGTTTTAGATTCTGGGGCTTCATTTCATGCTACACCCCATAGAAGTTATTTTGTTGATTATGTCCAAGGGGATTTTGGGCTAGTTTATTTGGGAGATAATGAACCCTGTCAGATTGTTGGAAAGGGAAAAATTAAGATTAAGTTGCAGAATGAGAATCATTGGCTACTACAAGAGGTAAGACATGTTCCAAGGCTGAGTAGGAATTTAATTTCAGCAGGGCAACTGGGTGATGAGGGTTGCATAGTTACTTTTAATGATAAAAATTGGAAGGTTTCAAAAGGTTCCTTAGTAGTAGCAAAAGGTGTGAAAGTAGGCACCTTATATCTTTGTACAGGTCATACTATTCCTTCTACTTTAATTGTTTTAGAAGATAATGAATGTTCAGGAACAGTGGCTGCAGTTGAGCAGGAAGAACATCAAACTATTGCTGTAGATTCTGACACAGCACTGTGGCACAACAGACTCGGGCACATGAGTGAAAAAGGTATGAAATTAATTCATTCAAAGAAAGTTTTACCTGGTCTGAAATGTGTCAATATGGATTTCTGTGAAAGTTGTGTTTATGGAAAACAAAAGAGAGTTAGTTTTGTGAAGAGTGGGAAGGAAAAGAAAAATGAGAGATTAGAGCTTGTGCATACAGATGTATGGGGACCAGCTCAGGTATCTTCCCTTGGTGGCTCTCTGTATTATGTTACATTTATAGATGATGCAACAAGAAAAGTATGGATTTATTTCCTTAGACAGAAATCTGATGTATTTCAAACTTTTAAGAAATGGAAATGCTTGGTTGAGAATGAGACTGGTAAAAAGTTAAAATGTCTCAGATCTGATAATGGTGGTGAGTATTGCAGCACAGAATTTGAAGAATATTGTTCCTCTAATGGTATTCGTAGGCAAAAAACTGTACCAAGGACTCCACAAGAAAATGGAGTGGCTGAACGCATGAACAGGACAATAATGGAGCGTGCAAGGAGTATGAGGTTGCATCCTAGGCTGCCCAAAAATATGTGGGCAGAGGTAGTGAACACTGCTGTTTATTTAATCAATAGAGGCCCCTCTACTCCTTTGGACTGTGGTATTCCAGAGGAAGCATGGAGTGGTAAGAAGGTGAGTTATTCTTTTCTCAAAACCTTTGGTTGTGAAGCTTTTGCACTTATAGATTTTAAAAATAGAACCAAGCTGGAAGCTAAGTCAAAGAAATGTGTATTTGTTGGGTATGGCATTGATGAATTTGGTTATAGGCTTTGGGATTTTGAAAATCATAAAATTGTAAGAAGCAGGGATGTCATATTCAATGAGAAAGTATTGTACAAAGATCTGTTGCTGTAGCATGAGAAGAAAGAAAATGACTATGTAGTACTGGATGATACTCCACAAGTTCATGTTCCAGTAGTTCCTTATGCTCCGCAACAATAGCAACAACAAATACCACACACCCCAGTGAGTGTTAGATGGTCAACAAGGCTAAGTAGACCTCCAGACAGATTTTCTCCATCTTTGTATTCTATTCTGTTAACAGATGCTGGTGAACCTGAATGTTATAATGAAGCTGTGCAGGTGGATACAAAGCTTCAGTGGGAGTCTGCAATGACAGATGAAATGGACTCTTTGTTGAAAAATCAGACATGGGATTTATGTAAGTTACTTGTAGGTAAAAGGGCTTTACAGAATAAATGGGTTTACAGGATCAAAGAAGAGGATGGAGGTACGAAAAGATTTAAAGCCAGATTAGTCGTAAAAGGATTTGCACAGAAACATGGTATTGATTTTGATGAGATATTTTCTCCAGTTGTTAAAATGACTTCTATTCGTACTGTTTTAAGTATTGTGGCTACTGAAGATTTGCATTTAGAGTAGCTTGATGTTAAAATAGCCTTTCTTCATGGTGATTTGGATGAAGAAATATATATGGTTCAGCCACAAGGATTTGAGGTCAAGGGTAAGGAGAATTTGGTGTGCAGATTGCAGAAAAGTTTATATGGCTTGAAGCAAGCACCTCGGCAATGGTATATTAAATTTGACACTTTTATGAATGGGCATGGATATAGTCGGTGTCATTCTGACCATTGTGTTTATTTTAAGAGGTTGGATGATGACAGCTACATTATTTTATGTTTATATGTTGATGATATGCTTGTAGCTGGGTCTAACATGGATCACATTAAGGGGTTGAAACAACAATTAGCAAAATCTTTTGCTATGAAGGATTTGGGGGCAGCAAAACAAATCCTTGGTATGAAAATTTGTAGAGATAGGAAAAATAGGAAATTGTCTCTATCTCAGGCTGATTATATTGAGAAGGTGTTGCAACATTTCTCTATGGAAAATGCCAAAGCTGTCAGCACACCTTTGCCTGGTCATTTGAAATTGACTAAGGATATGTGTCTCAAGACACCAGAAGAAGAGACTAAAATGTCTAAGGTACCTTATGCTTCAGCTGTAGGGAGCTTAATGTATGCTATGGTATGTACTAGGCTAGATATTGCACACACAGTGGGAGTCGTTAGCCGTTATATGAGTAACCCTGGTATTGAGCATTGGAATGCAGTCAAATGGATTCTCAGATATTTGAGAGGCACATCCAGTAAGTGTTTACACTTTGGGGGTTCTACTACTACTGTACAAGGCTATGTTGACTCAGATTTGGCAGGAGATATAGATAGTAGGCGGAGTACTACAGGTTATATATTTACTATTGGTGGGACAGCAGTGAGTTGGATTTCTAAACTACAAAAGGTGGTTGCTTTATCCACTACAGAGGCAGAGTATGTTGCTGCTACAGAGGCAGCCAAGGAGATGATATGGCTTCAATTCTTCATGGAAGAATTGGGACATCCACAAAATGATAATTTTCTACATACAGATAGCCAAAGTGTCATTCATCTTGCAAAGAATTCTGCTTTGCACTCAAAGACAAAACACATACAGTTGCGGTACCATTTCATTCGATTAGTTTTGGATGATGGACAGTTAAGGCTGGAAAAGATTCATACTGATGATAATCCAGCAGATATGTTTACAAAGGTAGTAACAAGGGAGAAGTTGAACTCATGTTCAGCTTCAGTTGGTCTTCTAGACTGACCAAAATAAAGGAACAACTGAGTCCAAGGTGGTTCAATCCAGTGGGTGCCTCATGTGGGTAGCGGTATTGCTACAGGATCAGTCTCCAAGTGGGAGGTTTTTTTAGTATAGTGTGGATACTGATCAGTCACCAAGTGGGAGATTGTTAGCTTGTGGTGACTAATCAGGAAAGTACTATCCAGGAAAGTACTGTACATTTTTCCTCCCGACTTCGCCGGGGTTCGGGGCTGGGCCGGGCCCCGAGCGGGGGTTTGGGGGCGGTAGCCCCCAAGAGCAGGGGTTCGGGGGTGCAGCCCCCGAGGAAATTTTTTTTGAGGCTGACTACTTTTTCGACCATTTGGGCCGACTACTTATAACTCATTCTAACCCTAAAGCGGGAAAATATTGTATAATATGGCTTAGGGTTAGGGATTTTTATAATGTATGATTTTAGTACTTGCGGCAGAATTGGGCTGTAAGGGATTACGGATTGTAATCAGGTTGTAATCACTGGATAATAATAATATTGGACTCGCTGTTGGTGGACGTAGCCCAAGGATTGGGTGAACCATGTTAAATCTGTGTGTCTTGTGTTCTATTTTGTGTGGTTTATTATTTTCTAATATTAGTTATATTTGCACATAATTATTATTTCTGCCTTGTTAATCCTAACAATTGGAGAGATAAGAACTCTCTCCTTGAAATTCCAATAGAGGAAAACTCCTTCACTTGGAATAATAGAAGACTAGGTTTTTGCAACATAGCAGAGAAATTAGATAGATTCTTTCTTAAAGGTAGTTTGACAAATTTTGATATTTCACTATCAGCTAACATCCTTTCGTTATCAGGTTCAGATTACTATCCAATACTTCTTAGCATCTCAACACCATCTAAGCCAAAGAAATGTGCCTTCAAATTTGAACAAGCATGGTTAAGGGATCCATACATCCTAATGCTGATTGATCCTAGTAGTCAGAGCCCAAGATATCAAGCTCTAAAATGTTTAGATTAGTAAACAAACTAAAGTGGATAAAAAGGAAATTGTTAAAATGGAACACATCCAAGTTTGGCAACATCTTTGAAAAAAAACTAGAGCTAGAATCAGAATTGGGAGAATTTAACTCTCAGGTTATCAAGGATGGAATGAATGATGATCTATATCATAGGGAGAAGAATTTCTAAAGGATTATGAAGAGGTATAGGCATGAGAAGAAATTTTCTAGAAACAGAAATCAAGAGAAACTTGGTTAGAAGCAGGTGACATAAATACTAAATTCTTTCATAATAGTACTAAACAAAGAAGGAACACTAATAGGATTTATTGTATAGTTAATGATAAGGGTGACACTAGAATAGACTCCAAAGGCATAACAGAGGAATTAGTAAACTACTTCGAAAACATTCTAAATAACAGAGAATCTTCAAATCTAGGATGTCAAGCCGAACTTCTAAAAAATATCTCGAAGGTCATATCCAAACAACAAAACCAAATCTTAAATGGTAAATTCACCATGGAGGAGATTCATCATGCCTTAATGTAAATGAATCCTGACAAATCTCCAAGACCAGATGGCTTCATAGCTATTTTTTTCCAAAAGTGTTGGCACTTTATCAGAAAGGAGGTTATGGATGCCCTTGAAGGGGTTAGGAACTCAGGTAAAATACTTAAAGAGGTAAACAATACCTTTTTTTCTCTCATCCCCAAAAAGGAGAAACCTTCTAGCCTCAATGACTTTAGACCAATAGCTCTATGTAATATAGTGTATAAATTGCTCACTAAGACATTGGCCCTTAGACTTCAAAAACTTCTACCCTTAATCATCAGTGAAGAACATATAGGTTTTGTCCCTAGGAGATCCATCTTTGATGGGGTAATCATAGCACAAGAAGCAATACACTCTATCCTCAAGAATAAGAATCCAAGAATGCTTATAAAATTGGACAAAAAAAGCATATGATAAAGTAGACTGGAGATTTCTATGTAAATGCATGGAGGCCTTTGGCTTTTCTAAAAGCTGAATAAACCTTATTTTCGAATGCATCTCCACACCTATGATCTTGATTTTAGTGAATGGAACCTCGGAAGGTTTTTTTGGCATCTCCAGAGGCCTTAGACAAGGGGATCCCATTTCCCCATTTCTATTCATAATCATGGCATAAGCCCTAGGTAGAGCAATTTCAAAAGAAAAGGAAAGAGGGGCCATTGAAGGAATCTCCATCACCAGTGACTTAGACCCTACCACTCACCAACACTTTGTTGACGATACTCTGCTTTATGGAGCTAGTAATATAATGGAGGCATACGCCTTTAAGAGGGTCCTAAGGACTTATTCATTGGCCTCAGGACAAGAAATCAATCTAGACAAATCAGACATCTTCTTCTTCAATACTGATTTAACAACTGAAAGAGCTATCTCTAAGATCCTCAATTTTTAAAAGGGTAAGCTTCCCTGTAAATATCTAGGTCTTCCCTTAGCTCAGGACAACAGAGCTACAAACATATGGGATCCCATCATTGACAAGATTAAAAACAAAATGAGCTCTTGGAAAGGGAGATGGTTGTCCTCTGCTAGCAAAACCACCATGGTAAGGTCAGTTCTGGTAGCCATGCCAACCTATCATCTATCTTGTATGAACCTTCCTTCAAATAAGAGATCAGAAATAACCAAGCACTTGAGAACATTTTTCTGGTAGGGAAGTAATGAGAATAAGAAAATTCCCTTAATGTCATGGGATAATATTTGCAAACCCAAAGAGGAAGGTGGGGCGGGTCTTAAAAACTTAGGGGACCATGATAGAGCCCTAGGAGGCAAACTCCTATGGAGACTCTATAGAAATCTGGAAGCTAAATGGGCTAAGATCCTCATCCACAAATATTTGAAAAACTATTCCCCCATTAACATCTTTAGAGAATCTAATCCTCCTAAAGGATCGAGAATATGAGATTTTATGATGAAGTGTAGGCATATCATTATGGATAAATTAACGTGGTGTCCAGAGTCAGGGGAAGATATTTTGTTTTGGGATGACTCATGGGGAGGTTATGAAATTATATCAAAAAAATTGAATAACCCTTCCTAACTAATCTATTAAAGGAAAAGAATGGCATCTTTCTCAAAGACTACACAACTTTCAATGGGGATAAATAGGTCTAGAAATCCTTAAAGAATTTTGGAATCACATCTGCTAAGGAAGTAGCAATTATGAATATCCTAGAAAATAGAAAAATTTCTATAAACAACTCAAAAGATTTACTAGTTTGGGATGGATCTAAATCCGGAGAATATAATACTAAGGAAGGGTATAAGCTCATAGTTCAGAAACATAAGAGACCTAAAAATTCCTTAGCTATCCACCTTTGTTGGGGCAAGGAGTGTCTTCCAAAAGCTATATTTTTTTCATGGCTAGCAATGAACTATAGACTCTTACCTGCAGATAGATTTAAGAAATTAGGCTTTTATGGTCCCAATAGATGTCCTCTTTTTGAAAAGAGAGAAGAAGATATGGACCATCTTTTTGTTAACTATCCATTTACTAATCAGTGCTGGGATTGGTTGCTGGGTAACTTGGGAGGGTCCTCAACCTTTCCCCATTCCCTCAGCGCAATGTTGCAAGCATGACCAATTATCAAACAAAGGAGTATATATGCCAACCTTTGGACTATGTCACCCTCTATATTAATAAGGGAAATTTGGAAAGAACAGAACAAAAGAATTTTCAAGGAAGAAAAACTAGAATGGAAACAACTATGTAATAAAATAGAAGCCGCAATCATAGAAAATATGAATCGTAGAATAACCAAAAACCTAAAAACTAATCTCAATATGAGTCATTGGGATGGTAAAATGAGGGGAAAATGGGTGGGCCTAGCCCTCCCTCCTTTTATAGGTTCTAATTCACCA
Organism: Chamaecyparis obtusa; assembly: GCA_027943335.1. Classification (NCBI taxonomy): domain Eukaryota; kingdom Viridiplantae; phylum Streptophyta; class Pinopsida; order Cupressales; family Cupressaceae; genus Chamaecyparis; species Chamaecyparis obtusa. The sequence continues at coordinate 321,101 of BSBK01007299.1, read as the reverse complement.
AATAAGACATCGAAGATAGAGGAATGCAAATGGAAACCCCCAAGGGATGGGTGGTACAAGCTAAACTTTGATGGAGCATCCAGGGGCAACCCAGGGACTGTAGGTATTGGATGATGCATTCATAATCAAGCTGGAGTAGAATTAGCAGTGATTGCAGCTCCCATTGGAATTGAAACAAATAATTGGGTAGAACTTTATGCTTTAGTCAGAGGCCTTCAAAAAAGTGCCTCCCTGGGATTAAAAAAATTAGAAATAGAAGGGGATTCGGCTATCATCATTAATGCACTAAGGAAAGGTGAAACTCCTAACTGGAAATTAAATTCCCTTCTCTCCCAAGCTATGGCCCTATGTGAAACCTTTCAAGAAGTCTCAATTAATCACATTTATAGGGAGGGGAATAAGAGATCGGATGAATTAGCCAATTTAGGGGCAGATGGGATCACTTTGTCATAACAAAAATTTCCATTCTTAGGCTAGAATATCTAGTCCTAATAGCCTCCTTTGAAGATCTAGAAAACCTAGTTTAATTTTAGATAGATGTAATCTTTTCACCTAGGATTAGTAGGAATTAAGAGGACATTGAGGTATAGACTTCAATGGTATAGCCAGAAAATATTTCAAGGAAGCAGTACTTATCAAAAATTCATCTCCAATGGAGAGGCATTTTCAAATCTAACCTTGACAAAGCCTCGGGAGGCAACCCTTTTTGCGGATAGTGGTTCTAGCATACATTAAGGTAGGGTAATTATATGCTATTAGTGTTAGAAAGTAAAGTCCACCAAGATAACTGAGAGGGGGGGGGGGGTGAATCAGTTATCAAATAATTATAACTTTTATCAACTTCAACAACATTTAACTATGTAAGCAATATAATTACCAACCATAGAAAGATATTCATACACAATGACACAATAACACAAGATATGTTGACTAGGGAACCTCTTGATCAAAGAGTAAACCCCGGTGGGAATGATGCCCACAAAAGATGCACTAATATGAATATTCCTTATGAAAGCATGGACTCTATTAGAAGTCTTATGAAATACATTCAGTACATATGAATCCCTATTAGGAGATTTTGAATCCCTGTTAAAAGATTCTAACCCTGTTAGGAGTTATGGAAGACAGAAGGACCCATTGCCCAAACAGCTTCAATGGAAAGATCATTGAACACACTTTCCATTTGACCTTAAGATTATTCAACATAATAAAATGAAATATGTTACCTCCTCACTGTGCCAAACCGAACTCACTGCTACACTAGATCTCAATTTCAAATCTCTGTACTTCGCATGTCTTCCTTCACAATTTCGCTTTCACAACTTCATTGGCTCTTTTCTTCACTTCATGCATACATTCACATTCAACCTCAATCAACCATGCTCTTCACTTCTAAAACAAGGAAAAACATTCATTCCTTTATACCACACTCAAATAATTACAAATGAGTCGGCACACAATTACAAAATAAAATTTTCCACATGCTACATCAAAATTACACAAAACTTTCAGCTTCCAAATACAATAACTCTTCACTCGTGTGACCTAAAAGTTTGTGATGTCATCCACATCACTATCAATATGTTTTTAACCTCCCTTTAACTATGCAAAACAAAATTCCATCCCGATTAGGAGATATCATCTGATTTCCACAAACCGCTACTCAGGAACACTGCCTAAATACTACTTCCACCAAAATGCTCATAACTTCCATGAATAAATGAATTACCATCTATGCTTTTAACCATAAATATATAATACATCAAAGAGTATATCCTCAACATCGCATAGCTCCAACTACAATATACCACGTGCACTAATCAAAACACTGTCTACTTCTCTACAAGTCTCCAGAAGATCACTGTGTTGACATCAATGACAATCATAGTCATGAATGCAACAACAACTGCTATAGAATGATTGCCAAATATTTAGCATTCATTCCTAACAATCTCCCCCATTGGCATTGATGGCAACATAGATGAAAAACATCCAATGTTCCAAAAATCCAATACTGCAACACTGCTGCTGTGAAAATGCTTCAAGTCCTCTTAATCAATCAAATCTTGCTTCATTTTCCTATTCAGTTCTCTCCAACATATGGTACAAATGGTTTTTCATGTACACTTCTTCCCCATTAACATCAATGAGAGAAATTTCATCACTATGTCAACAACAACTCCAATGTCAAAAGACACTATTCAGAAAATAAATTCACAACAGTCCTCATGACTCAGCTCAGATACACATACTCCCCCATAGAGGAAGTACCAACATCCAGTCCAGAAGAAAGATAGGGCTCATATACCACTAGACGAATGCAACCAACTGCATCATTACTCAAAAGTAGGTTAGGGCATAATCCCAAGCATACCTCTCAAATACTAAAATGTATCCTTAGGAAAAGGCTTAGTAAATATGTCTACTATCTTCTCCTTTGTGCTTATGTACTCCAATCTGACTTCTTTCTCAGCAACTTTCTCTCTTACAATATGATACTTGATCTCTATATGCTTTGTCTTAGAATGTAATACAAGATTCTTAGACATAATAACTATGCTAGTTTTGTCACAATGTATGACAACATGCTCAACAAACTTAATTCCAATATCCTTCAGCATTTGCTTCATCTAAATTATCTGGTTACAATTGTTTGCTGTTGCTACATACTCTGCTTCTACTGTTCTCTATGAGATACAATTCTGCTTCTTGCTTAGCCAAGAAACCAATCTTCCTCCAAGAAAAAAGGCTCCACCACTGGTGCTTTTCTTATCATCAACACTCCCTCCCCAATCAGCACCTATATATGCACATAGGGTAAAATCATTAGATTTTTCATACCACAATACATAGTCCATTGTGCCTCTTAAATATCTCAGTATCCTCTTTACTGCTGCATAATGTGATTCTCTAGGTTCAGTTTGAAATCTTGCTACAATTCCAACTGAATGTGCTATATTCAGTCTTGTGTGTGTCAAGTACTGCAATCCTCCAATCATGGATCTATATTTCTTTTGCTCAACTGTCGGTGTTTCATCTGTGCTAGACAGTTTATGTCCTATAACCATAGGTGTTCCAACTGGTTTACAATTCTCCATTCCAAATCTTTTCATCAAATCATTCAAGTACTTTGTCTGACTTACAAAGATACCATCACTGTTCAGTGTTATCTATAATCCCAAAAAGTATTTCATTTCACCAATCATACTCATTTCAAATTCAGTTTTCATTTCATCAGTAAATTTTTCACTAGCTTCATCTTCTCCTCCAAAAATAATGTCATCAACAAAAATAACTATAATCAACAAACCATTTTCAATTTCTTTAGTGTACAGATTGCTATCAGCTATTCCTTTAGTAAATCCAAATTTTAACAAATACTTATCCAATCTTGCATACCAAGTCCTAGGTGCTTGCTTTAGTCCATATAATGCTTTCTTCAGTTTACATACCATGTCTCCTTCTTGAGTTAAAGGAAAACCTTCAGGCTGCTCAATGTAGACTTCTTCTTTCAATTCACCATTCAAAAATGCAGATTTCACATCCATCTGATATACTTTGAATTTCTTAAAAGCTACATAGGCCAAAAACATTCTCACTACTTCAATTCTTGCTACTGGTGCAAAAGTTTCTTCATAGTCAATTCCTTCTTGCTGTGAGTATCCCTTACATACCAATCTTGCTTTTTTCCTTACTGCTTCTCCTTGTTCATTCATCTAGTTTCTGAATACCCATTTAGTTCCAATCACATTCTTGTCTTTAGGTCTAGGGACCAATTCCCATGTCTTTTTCTTTTCAATCTGATCTAGTTCTTCTCTCATAGCATTAATCCAATGTTCATCTTCACAAGCTTCACTAGTAGATTTAGGTTCAATTTGAGAAATCAAACATAAATGTACCTTATTCTGAGTCAGAAATCCTCTGTCCAAACTTCTAATAACTTGTTCAACAGGATGATATCTTGATAGATACCTGTTCGGTGTCATAGTCTCAGATCTTGCTTCAAATGTAGATTCTTCTCTAGATTCCTCTTTGGTTTCTTCAACATGACTTTCATTCAACAATTCACTATCAGTCTCATAGAATAACTCAGTAGTTTCAGTGTTAGGCTTAGGATGAGCTTCTTCATCAGATTCATAATCAAGCATTCTTTCCTAAATTTTGAACTTTTCATCAACTTTAACATTTGTGCTCTCAACAATAGTTTTAGTTCTCTTATTGTAACATCTATATGCTTTTCTCTTCAAAGAATATCCAAGAAAAATACCTTCATCACTTCTAGGATCAAACTTTCCAATATCATCATCTCTCTTTATATAACATTTGCTTCCAAAAATTCTAAAATACTTAACTGAGGGTGCATGTCCAAACCATAATTCATAGGGTGTCTTATCTGTGTCTGCTTTGATTTGTACTCTGTTCATTGTATATACTGTTGTATTCATTGCTTCTCTCCAGAATATTTCACCAAATCATTCTCAAATAACATAGCTCTTGTTGCTTCAGTCACTAATCTATTTCTTCTTTCTACAATACCATTTTATTCAGGTGTTCTAGGGGCTGAAAACTATCTCTTAATACCATTCAGTTCACAAAAGGTGTTAAACTCTCTAGAAGTAAATTCACCACCTCTATCAGATCTCAAACATTTAATCTTCATTCCAGATTCATTCTCAACTTTATTCTTAATGATCTTAAACTTATCAAATGCTTCAGATTTTTCTTTAAGAAATGCAATCCACATCATTCTTGTAAAATCATCAACAAAAATCATAAAATACCTTTCTCCATAGAATCCTCTAGTCCTGGTAGGACCGCTCAAGTCTGTATGAACAATCTCCAACTTCTCTGCAGATATGAACTTCTTACTAGGAAATGAACTTCTCTTCTACTTAGCCATCACACATTCTTTGCAAATCATGTTAGTGGGCTTCACAATTTTAGGCAATCCCTTACTGCAAGTGTAGTACTCACTTTCACAATGTTATCAAAGTTTATATGACAAAACCTTCTATGCCATAACCAACTGTCATCAATCTTAGTAATCAAACATGTCATCTCAGTAGGATTTAATTGAAATACATTACCTCTGGTTCTAGATCCAGTTCCAATCAGATTTCCATCTTTATCCTTTATGACACAAGTTTTCTTAGTAAACCAAACTTGATATCCCTTATCAACTAATTGTCCAACACTCAAAAGATTATGTTTCAAACCATCCACAAAGTAAACATCATCAGTATTAGTCTTTCCATCAAGAGTAATAGATCCTATACCTTTAATCCAACAAGGTGCATTGTTTCCAACTCTAACAAATCCTCCATCATAATTGTTAAACTTTATGAACTTCTTCATGCCTCTAGTCATATGATGTGAACAACCACTGTCTGTAATCCAATCAGCTTTCTTTTCAACTTGGGAAACTAAGGCTTTTTCTTCCTTAACATCAGTTTCAAGATTCTCTTCTTTAATTGCTACAAATCCTATGTCATCATTATTCTCAGTATCACTTTCACTCAAAGTTATTTCTATACTAGCTTCAAGATCTTCATCATTAGCATAATAACATTCCTTAGATCTTCTAGGCTTAAAATTATTTCTATACTTTTTAACTCTCTTAGGACATTTAGATGCAAAATGACCATATTCTTGACAAGTCCAACATTTAAAAATTTTCTTACCGTCTGGTTCTCTTTTCACAAGCAAGGCAATACCTTCTTCAATCTTTTTGTCTTCTTCATTTCTAGATCTGCTGCTGCTAGCATAATCTCCAATCACACTGATGCTTCTTGACAAAGTAGGGTGAACACTAAGAGCACTAAATGCTATCTCCATTCTAGGTAAGTCTCTTGATAACCTCAGATTCATCTCTACTGCTACCAATCTTCCAAGAAGAGTCTCTCTTGTAAATTTTGAAGTACAAGGTATAACTTGTTCAATCATCTATGTTGTCTGCTTAAATACAGGAGTCAATGTCCTCAAAATTTTCCATATCACTTCATTCTCTATCTTTGTTCTTCCACAAGATTTTATCCCTGCAACAATTTCTGACATTATACCAATATAGCTTCTAACAGATTCATCTTCCATCATTCTTATATCTTCAAATGTACATATCCAATTATGTAATCTAACTTTCTTTGCATGTTCATCACCTTCAAAAGTAGAGTGTAAAGCTTTCCAAATTTCATGAGATTTTGTTAAACATTTTACTTGACTGTACTCATTCTCTGAAAGTGCTGTCAAAAGTGCTTCTCTTGCAAGTATGCTACACATGAATAGATCTCTCTCATCGCTAGAACATGTTTCAAGATTGTCTTATTCAATGATAGTCTTATTATTATTTGTAATCAACTAATAACCTGGTCCTAAACACAGTAGATGTGTCTTCATATTTTCTTTCCAACTGTCAAAATTTATTCCATCAAACTTAGGGCTTTCTTTCTTGAAATTCACCATGGATCTCCTTAAGCTATTAAACTTTCCTTTCAAGGACCTACCGCTCTGATACCAATTGTTAGAAAGTAAAGTCCACCAAGATAACTAAGAGGGGGGGGTGAATTAGTTATCAAATAATTATAACTTTTATCAACTTCAACAACATTTAACCATGTAAGCAATATAATTACCAACCATAGAAAGATATTCCTACACAGTGACACAATAACACAAGATATGTTGACTAGGGAACCTCTTGACCAAAGAGTAAACCCCGGTGGGAATGATGCCCACAAAAGATGCACTAATATGAATATTCCTTGTGAAAGGATGGACTTTTTTAGGAGTCTTATGAAATACATTCAGTACATAAGAATCCCTGTTAGGATATTTTGAATCCCTGTTAAAAGATTCTAACCTTGTTAGGAGTTATGGAAGACAAAAGGACCTGCCCAAACAGCTTCAATGGCAAGATCATTGAACACATTGTCCAACTGATCGTAATATTATTCAATAGAATAATATGAAATATGTTACCTCCTCACTATGCCAAACTGCACTCATTGCTACACCAGATCTCAATTTCAGATCTATGTACTTCGCATGTCTTCCTTCACAATTTCGCTTTCACAACTTCATTGGCTCTTTTCTTCACTTCATGCATACATTTTCATTCAACCTCAATCAACCATGCTCTTCACTTCTGCAACAAGGAAAAACATTCCTTCCTTTATACCACACTCAAATAATTACAAATGAGTCGGCACACAATTACAAAATAAAAGTTTCCACATGCTACATCAAAATTACACAAAACTTTCGGCTTCCAAATACAATAACTCTTCACTCATGTGACCTCAAATTTTGCACTATCATCCATGTCACTATCAATGTGTCTCTAACTTCCCTTTAACTGCACAAAACTAGATTCCATCCTAATTAGGAGATATCATCCGATTTCCACAAACCGCTACTCAGGAACACTGCCTAAATACTGCTTCTACCAAAATGCTCATAACTTCCATGAATAAATGAATTACTATATGCGCTCTTAACCATAAACATATAATACATCAAAGAGTATATCCTCAACATCGCATAGCTCCAACTACAATATACCATGTGCGCTAATCAAAACACTGTCTGCTTCTCTGTAAGTCTCGAGAAGATCACTGTGTTGACATCAATGACAATAATAGTCATGAATGCAACAACAACTGCTACAGAATGACTGCCAAATATTTATCATTCATTCCTAATAATTGGAGCAAAACCCATGGGAACATAAACAATTAATTAGGCAGCCCTCTCTTAATTGGACCAAGGTCTAAACAATACCCATCCACTAATATAGAAGGAAACTCTGCGTTAATAATTATAAACTAAGGATAGGGACAAGTCCCAAGTGGAGCATGAATATACCTCCATCATAGACTTTAATCTTATGGATGTTCAGGAAATTAGATGAATTGGCTATCTTAGAGACAGATATAGCCTTTCCTTTCTTAAGGAAACTTCCCAAAACTCACCTCTTCGATCCATTCATTAGAAACCTGAGATTGGATACCTATGAATTTGTCTCTTAATTAGCTCTCAAGTTTTGATAAAAACCCTCAAGAATTTAATAGGATTATTGCCTTTCACAGTCTTAGCAACATTATAGCTTTTAACAAGGGTTAAACCTTTTTAAAAATAGAAATTTTTTGACCTTCCAGTATTAGCATCTTTCTTATTAATTCACAATCATCCCTTGGGTGTTAAAACCTTTCATGCCTAAGTAGAAAGTGTTTTTTTATATAAAATAAATTCATTGCATTAGTTAGAAGCAATTAAGAGATTTCACCCATGTACAAAAACACTCAATTAGGCGTCGTCATCCCAGGTAAAGATCCCCTCATATTAAGTATATAATTAGTATGCTTCGGTCACTTCCTTAGATCTATGAACCTTACACTATCTCCTAACTTAGATAAAATGCACAACAACTGTATCTATGCAGTAAAGTACACATTAATGATGATTTATAATGATTTGTAATCTCTCATATCTCCAGCCATCACCTCACAATTAAGCCAAATTCACCAAAAGCTTTTATTAGCTCTTTAGGGCTTAAAAGGAAATAAAAGTTTTGTTTTTCTTCATCAACAAGATTAAGGAAGGATAGCTTAACTCTGAAATGTTGGGCCATAATGGAGACTAGGATAATCACCTTCCACACAAAGGAGAATTGTCAAATGGCATTTCGAGGGGCTGTGAGGCCAGAAAGGTGGAACATAAACCTGAAACCTTCATTAAACATGATTCGTAGGGCTCTGATTAAAGGTCTTGGTGAGGAGAATTTTAACAAAAATTTTACAGTACAGGTAAACGTGCATGTGATTGGACTCTTCATAGCATTAGCGACCTTCAATGGTACTATGAAGGAAAGAGTCATTAGAGCAACTAAAGAAATCTTTAACGAGGAATTTCTGCTAGGCTTGGAGAAAGTGGTTCACGGTATTGACAAAGATCTTACTACTCCTTTTCCAGAATTATATATGAAGATGGATATAGAGGCCCTCCCCTCCATCTCGAGCTTCCAGAGGCTTCCTATTCTTTTCTTCAAAGATGAAGCAAAGTTTGACAAGGTATGGCCCTCTATGAGGAAAAATCTAGAGTTCCTCATCACCACAATACTCAAGGAGGAAGTAGACCTTGACGAAGTCCTTGATTATTAGCAAGTAGAAGGGTTTGAAGTTCCAATAGAAATGGATGAAGACTTGTCAAGCAAAATTAGGGTTATAGCTCCTTCGGTTAAGAGATCCTCAAGGGACTACAAGCCAAAAAAGGAGGAAATCATCATCATGCAAAAGAAGGATGCATCCTAGTGCTGCAATATCATTCGTAAAGACTAGAAGGAAGTAATACTTAAGATGTTAGCATTTATTTTTTGTACTCTCAAATACAAGTTCTTTAAGTATGTAATTATGTTTTCTTGGTACAATACTAGTTTAGAGTAAGGAAGACAATATCAATAATGGATAACTATATGTTTTATATTTTCAAATGTCTATTTTAATTCTAGCATAGTACTTATTATATTCCTGTAGGTTATTTCCTAGATCTTTATTTCATCCCACGGCTCTAGTCTTAATTCTATATTTCAGTAGCCGCATAAGGTCACCTAATCCTCTTTTTAACAAATTTTAATGACCCATAAGGTAGCAACCTTAAAATCCATCTAAGCGATTTCTTTATTCTTAAAACAAATCACCACATTAATGTGTATAGGCTAAACCTGTACTAGTTTAATCTAAGGTTTCTTTGTAATTAGAACATTAATTCCAACTGAGATTGATACAAGCCTAGGAACCTTAAAAATTTTTATAGTCCCTCATTAACTATCCTTCGAAAGGATAAATGTGTCGTTTAAGCAGGCCAGCTTTAAGTACCCTGATTAATTATTTAAAACTTAAGAAAAAACTTATTTGACAGAGGATCATGCTATCTCTTAAAATAAGTTAGCCTCGAAGGGGTTATTTCTCTTAGAATATTATGCATTGCTGATCAATGGTCAGATAATTAGAAAATTGATGATCTTATTCAACCATTTAGATATGTCAGATTCTCTAACCCTAGTATAAGTAAGGCAATGGATAAAAATGGTCTGCCTACAAATAATAAATATGTAATCATCATTCATGTTTTTAATCAGCTTTATATTATCTTGTTAGAAAGTAAAGTCCACCAAAATAACTAAGAGGGGGGGGGGGGGGGGGGTGAATTAGTTATCAGATAATTATAACTTTTATCAACTTCAACAACATTTAACCATGTAAGTAATATAATTAGCAACCATAGAAAGATATTCATACACAATAACATAATGACACAATATATGTTGACTAGGGAACCTCTTGATCAAAGAGTAAACCTCGGTGGGAATGATGCCCACAAAAGATGCACTAATATGAATATTCCTTACAAAAGGGTGGACTCTATTAGGAGTCTTATGAAATAAATTTAGTACATATGAATCTCGGTTAGGAGATTTTGAATCCTTGTTAAAAGATTCTAACCTTGTTAAGAGTTATGGAAGACAGAAGGACCCACTGCCCAAACAACTTCAATGGCAAGATCACTGAACACACTATTCAACTAATCTCAAGATTATTCAATAGAATAATAGAAAATATGTTACCTCCTTCACTATGCCAAACCACACTCACTGCTACACCAGATCTCAATTTCAGATCTCTGTACTTCACATATCTTCCTTCACAATTTCGCTTTCACAACCGCATTAGCTCTTTTCTTCACTTCATGCATACATTCACATTCAACCATAATCAACCACATCACAAAAAGGAAAAACATTCCTTCCTTTATACCACACTCAAATAATTACAAATGAGTCGGCACACAATTACAAAATAAAAGTTTCCACACACTACATCAAAATTACACAAAATTGTCAGCTTCCAAATATAATAATTCTCCACTCGTGCGACCTCAAAGTTTGCATTGTCATCCACATCATGATAAATGTGTCTCTAACTTCTCTTTAATTGTGCAAAACCAGATTCCATCCCGATTATGAGATATCATCTGATTTCGACAAACCACTACTCAGGAACATTGCCTGAATACTACTTCCACCAAAATGCTCATAACTTTCATGAATAAATGAATTGTTATTTGAGCTCTTAACCATTAACATATAACATATCAATGAGTGTATCCTCAACATCGCATTGCTCCAACTACAATATCCCATGTACGCTAATCCAAACATTGTCTGCTTCTCTGTAAATCTCTAAAAGATCACTATGTTGACATCAATGACAATCATAGTCATGAATGCAACAAAAACTGCTACAGAATGAATTCCAAGCATTCATTCCTAAAAATATCCCCCATTGGCATTGATGGCAACATAGATGGAAAACATCCAATGTTCCAAAAATCTAATACTGCAACACTGCTGCATCAATCAAATCTTGCTTCACTTTCCTATTCAGTTCTCTCCAACAGATGGTACAAATGGTTTTTCATGTAAACTTCTCCCCCATTGACATCAATGATAGAAGTTTCATCATTATGTCAACAACAACTCCAATGTCAAAAGACACTATTCAGAAAATACATTCACTACAGTCCTCATGACTTAGCTCAGATACACATACTCCCCCATAGAGGAAGTACCAACATCCAGTCCAGAAGAAAGGATAAGGCTCATATACCACTGGACAGATGCAACCAATTGCATCATTACTCAAAAGTAGGCTAGGGCATAACCCCAAGCATACCTCTCAGATACTCAAATGTATCCTTACGCAAAGACTTTGTAAATATGTTTGTTATATGCTCCTTTGTTCTTATGTACTCCAGTCTGACTTCTTTCTCAGCAACTTTCTCTCTTACAACATGATACTTGATCTCTATTCTCTTAATGTAACATCTATATGCTTTGCTCTTCAAATAATATCCAAGAAAAATACCTTCATCACTTCTAGGATCAAACTTTCCAATATCATCATCTCTCTTTATATAACATTTGCTTCCAAAAATTCTAAAATACTTAACTGAGGGTGCATGTCCAAACCATAATTCATATGGTGTCTTGTCTGTGTTTTCTCTAATTTTTACTCTGTTCATTGTATACACTACTGTGTTCACTGCTTCTCTCTAGAATATCTTCGCCAAATCATTCTCAAATAACATAGCTCTTGTTGCTTTAGTCATTGATCTATTTCTTCTTTCTACAATACCATTTTGTTCAGGTGTTCTAGGGGCTGAAAATTGTCTCTTAATACCATTCACTTCACAAAAGGTGTTAAACCCTCTAGAAGTAAATTCTCCACCTCTATCAGATCTCAAACATTTAATCTTCATTCTAAATTCATTCTGAACTTTATTCTTAATGATCTTAATCTTATCAAATGCTTCAGACTTTTCTTTAAGAAATGCAATCCACATCATTCTTGTAAAATCATCAACAAGAATCATAAAATACCTTTCTTCATAGAATCCTCTAGTCCTGGTAGGACCACTCAAGTCTATATGAACAATCTCCAACTTCTCTATAGATGTAAACTTCTTACTAGGAAATGAACTTCTCTTCTGCTTAGCCATCACACATTCTTTGCAAATCATGTTAGTAAGCTTCATAATTTTAGGCAAATCCCTTACTACAAGTGTAGTACTCACTTTCACAATGTTATCAAAATTTATGTGATGAAACCTTCTATTCCATAACCAATTGTCATCAATCTTAGTAATCAAACATGTCATCTCAGTAGGATTCAACTGAAATACATTACCTCTGGTTCTAGATCTAATTCCAATCAGATTTCCATCTTTATCCTTTATGACACAAGTTTTCTCAGTAAACCAAACTTGATATCCCTTATCAACTAACTATCCAACACTCAAAATATTATGTTTCAAACCATCCACAAAGTAAACATCATTAGTATTAGTCTTTCCATCAAGAGTAATAGATCCTATACCTTTAATCAAACAAGGTGCATTGTTTCCAACTCTCACAATTCCTCCATCATAAGTGTTAAACTTTATGAACTTTTTCATATCTCTAGTCATATGATGTGAAAAACCACTATCTATAATCCAATCAAATTTCTTTTCAACTTGGGAAACTAAGGCTTTTTCTTCCTTAACATCAGTTTCAGGATTCTCTTCTTTAATTGCTACAAATCCTATGTCATCATTATTCTTAGTATCACTTTCACTTAGAGTTCTTTCTATACTAGTTTCAAGATCTTCATCATTAGCATAATAACATTCCTTAGATCTTCTAGGCTTGAAATTGTTTATGTAATTTTTAACTCTCTTAGGACATTTAGATGCAAAATGACCATATTCTTGACAAGTCCAACATTTAAAGATTTTCTTACCATACGGTTCTCTCTTCACAAGCAAGGCAATACCTTCTTCAATCTTTCTATCTTCTTCATTTCTAGATCTGCTGCCGCTAGCATAATCTCCGCTCACATTGATGCTTCTTGACAAAGTAGGGCAAACACTAAGAGCATTGAATGTTGTCTCCATTCTAGGCAAGTTTCCTGATAACCTCAGGTTCATTTCTGTTGCTTCCAATCTTCCAAGAAGAGTCTCTCTTGTAAAGTTCAAAGTACAAGGTATAACTTGTTCAATCATCTGTGTTGTCTACTTAAATACAAGAGTCAATGTCCTCAAAATTTTCCATATCACTTCATTCTCTATCTTTGTTCCTCCACAAGATTTTATTCCTGCAACAATTTCTGACATTCTACCAATATAGCTTCTAACAGATTCATCTTCCATCATTCTTATATCTTCAAATGTACATATCCAATTATGTAATCTAACTTTCTTTGCATGTTCATCACCTTCAAAAGTAGAGTGTAAAGCTTTCCAAATTTCATAAGATTTCTTCAAACATTTTACCTAATTGTACTCATTTTCTGGAAGGGTTGTCAAAAGTGCTTCTCTTGAAAGTATGTTACACATGAATAGATCTCTTTCATCACTATAACATATCTCAAGATTGTCCTCTTCAATGATAGTTTTATTATTATTTGTAATCAACCAATAACCTGGTCCTAAACACAATAGATGTGTCTTCATCTTTTCTTTCCAACTGTCAAAATTTACTCCATCAAACTTAGGGCTTTCTTTCCTGAAATTTTCCATGGATCTCCTTAAGCTATTAAACTTCTCTTTCAAGGACCTACTGCTCTGATACCAATTGTTAGAAAGTAAAGTCCACCAAGATAACTGAGAGGGGGGGGGGGGTGAATCAGTTATTAGATAATTATAACTTTTATCAACTTCAACCACATTTAACCATGTAAGCAATATAAATACCAACCATAGAAAGACATTCATACACAATAACACAATGACACAAGATATGTTGACTAGGGAACCTCTTGATCAAAGATCAAACCTTGGTGGGAATGATGCCCACAAAAGATGCACTAATATGAATATTCCTTATGAAAGGGTGGACTCTGGTAGGAGTCTTATGAAATACATTCAGTACATATGAATTCTGGTTAGGAGATTTTGAATCCCTATCAAAAGATTCTAACCCTGTTAAGAGTTATGGAAGACAGAAGGACCCACTGCCCAAACAACTTCAATGGAAAGATCACTGAACACACTGTCCAACTGATCTTAAGATTATTCAATAGAATAAGAGAAAATATGTTACCTCCTTCACTATGCTAAACCGCACTCACTGCTACACCAGATCTCAATTTCAGATCTTTGTACTTCGCATGTCTTCCTTCACAATTTCGCTTTCACAACTGCATTAGCTCTTTTCTTCACTTCATGCATACATTCACATTCAACCATAATCAACCACATCACAACAAGGAAAAACATTCCTTCCTTTATACCACACTCAAATAATTACAAATGAGTCGACACACAATTACAAAATAAAAGTTTCCACACGCTACATCAAAATTACACAAAACTATCAGCTTCCAAATACAATAATTCTCCACTCGTGTGACCTCGAAGTTTGGAATGTCATCCACATCACGATCAATGTGTCTCTAACTTCCCTTTAACTGTGCAAAACCAGATTCCATCCCGATTATGAGATATCATATAATTTCCACAAACCACTACTCAGGAACACTGCCTGAATACTGCTTCTACCAAAATGCTCATAACTTTCATGAATAAATGAATTGTTGTCTACACTCTTAACCATTAACATATAACATATCAAAGAGTGTATCCTCAACATCACATAGCTCCAACTACAATATCCCATGTGCGCTAATCCAAACATTGTTTGCTTCTCTCTTCAGAAGATCATTGTGTTGACATCAATGACAATCATAGTCATGAATGCAACAAGAACTACTATAGAATGACTGCCAAGCATTCATCCCTAACATATCTCCCGTTAGGGACTCAATGAATATCTCATAAGAATGGGTAGATGGGAAACTTTTTGATAACTCCAGCTTCCCTCTATAACCTAGTTTGTTTCTTAAAACCCAACCAAGCTTGGAAACAAGGATTTCAGTCTCTTAATCTTAGGAAAACTTTCTTTTAGGTTTTTATGACAGCAGGGGAATCACTAATATCCTGGCAAAGGAGCTTTGGGACACTCAAGTATTAAGGATTTCACCTAATAATTTCAATACGCATCCTAAGCTTTAGCTAGGTTATTTTCAGAAGGGCTTCATCAGGAAGGTTTTTTCTTGTCCCCTAAAAACGTACATGGCATAGGAAGATTTCTTTAACTTGCTTTGTTTTTCTTGCATGCTTAAGATTAGAAGACCAATGCCCAAAGGTATTTCTTTTTCACTTGTTTTTGGTTTGTCTATCAATTGGCTTTTCCATTTATGGGATTGTACTGTTAAGATAGATTTCCTCTTCTTCCTTCTTTGAGTATACTTCACTTTAATACATAATTTGGTCTAAATTGACAGAAGCTCAATAATTAGTATATAGATCTTTTAGACAAGACACTATCGTAATTTATTCCATATTTGTTTGAATAATTGGGCTCTTCCAGCTATGGTATAGGTTAGATAGGGGAAAAAGGATAAGTCTAGAAATTGTTAGATTATGTCTTAAGAAACACTACTCGTAACTTCTCATTATAAGGCATATATATTGATGTGCATAAAAAACTATAGCTCAGTTATTTAAGTATTATAATTATTCATTAATACAAGATGTATATCAAATCGTTTTAGGTTTTTATCTGGGTCCTTGTCAGCTAAATTTTGTCAAACTTCAGTGAATTGGATTTCCACTTTAGGTAAACTTTAAATTTAACATCAATGGGGTACGAGTTGAGTAATTAGGCAAAATCATCCTTAGGAAATAAAAGAGGAAACAAAGAGTTTTTTGTCATTACTCCACCAACATTTCATCTTCACCTTCAGCCTAGAAACCTAATATATAGAGGTGAGTCTCTCCCATTCATCATAGCATCCCCTCAGGCAAATGGCGACGCCAATAAAATTAAGGTGCTCAAACAAGCAAACAGCCTTTGAAGGGTCAATCTCGCTGAAAAGAGTCAAGAACATTCTTCTAATTAAATATAATATTATAGTAAGGGTTGTCTCGGTTATCCTAAGTGAGGAATTCTTAGAAAACACTAACAGGCATATGGTCAACTCAGATATCCCGACTATGTTTATAGCCTCA
This sequence comes from Chamaecyparis obtusa, assembly GCA_027943335.1. NCBI lineage: Eukaryota > Viridiplantae > Streptophyta > Pinopsida > Cupressales > Cupressaceae > Chamaecyparis > Chamaecyparis obtusa. The sequence goes on along the minus strand of BSBK01007299.1, from coordinate 304,496 downwards.
GCTCTACAGGTGGACCCTGATGTAAAAGCTATTGGAAATCTCTGTCGATGATTCTTTAAGAAAAAATATTTAGTGGATTTAAACAAAGTGCTCAATAGCATATGAATGGATTTATTGATTCCTAGACCCAAATATTACAAAAGAAGAATTGTTAACTAGGGCTATGTCTCTACATTTCCTATTCTAGAGATGGAAGATTGGGATCAGTATTTAGAAGAAACCCCATCCATAAGAAGGAACTTGGATTTCCTTCCATATTTCACCCATGTAAGTTCTCCCCTAGATGGAAACTAGATGATTGAATTCATTAGAGATGATGATATTAGGTTGAAACTGGTGAAGGAAGACAAATTCAACGACATCGTCAGAATCCTCACATGGATCCTAAACAAGGCATCTCACCTTAAAGGAAATCTAAGGGTCTGTCTTCATACACTGAATATTATTATGGATATATGTCCTCTGTATTTTTCCCTTCGCATCTGATTCTCCATACCTCCCTTTTGTCAATATAATAAAGATTAAGGTTGGACTTTTATGTTGATAACAAGTCTTGGTAGTTCTGGCCTACACTTTAAAGGGAAACCATACAAATTCTGAAAGACATTTCTATCTAAAATAAATGGTAAATAATGAGCATTAAGCTTGCAGATTAAGGCCTATGGTAGAATAATTGGATGAAGATGGATACAGAGAATAAACTAGTTTAGTATGTAACAATCTAGTGTAGATCTCTTGTCAAAGCTTAACCTGTTCTAAGCCAAATGGCTCATCTAGTAGAGGTTGTCTATTTTAGTAAGATAGCTATTACTTATTTCATTTTTACATTAGAATCATAATTAACCAAAGTTTATTAAAAGGATGTCTTAGGAAATCAATAAATACCATCACAGATATTAATTACATAGGTACTACGATGTCTTAAGTTAAAAATACTATGTGATGTTTATAGATTCATCATCTTTGATAACTAAAAGCTATCTATGGATATTTGAGATAGTCCTACCAAAGCAAGTGCATGGATTATCAATAATTTCAGACGAAGGTTAAATTGGTGAATAAGTTGTATTGATTCGGTATTTACAAGGGGTATGTTTAGTTGGACAATTTCTGATCTTATCTATATATATATATATATATATATATATATATGTATATCTATATACTTGCAAGGGCACATATATTTATATATGCTTCTGCAAGTATATATATATATATATATATATATATATATATATATATATATATATATATATATATATATATATATATATACACATACATACATACATACATACATACATACATACATACATACATACATATAATTAAATCCTATTTTGACCAATCTAAGCATCCTTTTCTTCTTATTTGATCTGAATCATAAGCACGGTCATTTTGTGTCTTACAAAGGAATACTATAAGATGGTAGGCATATTCATAGTATTCTGAATCTTCTATTAGTCATGATTAAGTAACTATAATTTGAGTTATGTTTTCTCAGATATTTCCAATCAACAAAAGATTATTGTTTTCAATTTAACAAAAGTTATCCATTTGGGATAATTGTATCTTTTTCATAAGGTTTAGCTAATTTATAAGGTTTTAATTAGGTATTTTTCTATGGGCAATTTGAGAAGCAAATTCATATCTTTATATAATTTCTTGATGAAGGTTGAACTGGTTAATAAACCTTATGAAGGTGGTATTATGTGCAGAGGAAAGCTCTTTGTGACAATCTTTTGATTTCATATGTATGTTTGAATGAGAATATATCCATATATACAGAGTAAGTGTGAACATTCTTTTATTTATATATACCTATAAGCTTGCATAGGTGTATATATGTGTGTGTGTGTGTGTGTGTTCATTTATAGAGAACAATCCTATATGAATCAATCTAAGCATCCTTTCTTTATGTTTGATTTGATTCACAAGCCAGGTTTCTGAGTGAAGAAAGGATTATTCACATTCACTTTAATATCTCCTATTTTCCTAGGGTTTTGATTTAATGTAACTTTAGGTTTGTTTGTTTAAATTCTACTAAACTTATCCATTGGAGAAGTTGAATTTCAAGAGAAATCCAAATTTTAAAATTGTTTAAGTACTAGTTTCTTTTCAGGACAAATGCCTACCTCCAATTATATTATAACAAAGATGCTTAAGAATTCCTGATGCTTAATTAAATTAATCATTAAGATAGCAGGCAAGACACTAAGTGTATAAGGGCATCTAAACATACATGTAGCATTTAAGGTAGTTGCGCTTAGTCTTATAGAATCTTTGCAGAAATAGATGGTATGATCGTAGTTTAGAGAGCTTTGCTTCTGGTTATTATGTAGACAACAATCCCAAATGGGTGGGTTTTTGGTTATCTATTATTCTAGGAGAGATTATAATGAGGCTGTTGGGTCTAATGATCATAAGGATAAGTACAATGCTTCTTTGTTTTAAATTAACAGTTGTATATAGCTCAGTTGAGAAGGACATTTTTCTTTCAAAGATGGTTCTTTTCTGTCCTTTCCTTTCCTTTACTTTCATAACATACTTCTTATAGAGATATAATGAAAATTAACGATATACTAACAAGGATCTTAGTCAAAATATAGCTGTGTCAGGAATGTTGGATCAAGAGGCTCTTGAAGGAGCTATCTTTCACAAGGAATGAACTCTGGAATTCATTAGGTATAGCACAGAATCAAAAGCGAAGAACCCAAAAGGAAGGCACTCCATAGATCGAAGCACTCTATAGATCATGACTCACTTTCAGATATAATCTAGCTCAGTTGATTATGAAATTTGTAATCTCTCTTCGAATATGCTATGGAAGGGGATACCCTCCAAATAACACTATGTATTAGAAACTGGACTACGGTCCCAAGCAAGGTTGGAGGGTTTCTCAACCCCGCTCTTCCCTACTAGCACCTGCATTGAGTGAGGCTTTTGTATATCTGTTTAAAATAATTAATAAAAATTTTGACCTCAGCCTTTTACCAAAAAAAAAAAATCCACACAAAAAGTTGATAAAATTAAATTCAAAAGGCTTCTCAGAACTGGTTACGCTACTTTCTTCGCCACTGAGTTGAGGGATGGTCACTTTTGGAGGCGTCATATGGACAATCTTCAAACCTTTAATCAAACCGTCAAGTAGCTCAACAAGGAGCTCAGGAGGGACAACCAGGACACTACGAGGAATATGATCCTCATGCTCAATCAAATTCAGGATCAGAAAAACATTGTGTGGATGGAGGGCACTATGGGATGGACCGCTTGGGTGGACACTTATGATGACTCGCTACATTAGCCCTTGGCCTCCTTGTTTCTTTTTTGTTACTTTGTAATCCACTTTTTTTCTTCTCGTGCTTGCTCTGGTGCTGAGGCTTGGCCTCATGTAATTATTTTTTGATACTCTACGGTCTCTTTTGTTTTTGTGAACTCCTTATACTTAATACAAAAAAAACCACACAAACAACAAAAATAAATAAAAACAAAAAACAAAAAACCAAAAACAAAATATAAAAAATATAAAAAATAAAAATAGAATATAAATTAAAAAAATAAGAGAAAAAAAAACAAAATCAAAAGAAAATAAAAAGAAAAATAAAAAATAAATTCTAAAAAACAAAAATCTAGGTTTTTATGTGTTTGCATTTGCTTATGTGCATGTATTTATTTTTCATTTATATATGTACATATTTTAACATTTAATTTTCTTTTAATTTATTATTTATTATTTTTAGTCTTTTAGTCTTTCTTTTCTTTTTATAGTATTTTGTTTTGATTTTGATTTTGTTTTGTTTTTATTTTCTCTTCTTTGTTTGTTATTTATACTCTATTTTTATTTTTATATTTTTATACATTTTTGTTTTTTTTTTCTACTTTTTTATTTTAGGTGGTTTCTTTTGTGTGTTGATCATTATTTTATTTTAATTTTTTGGAGTTTTGTCTTCTTTGGTGTGTGTGCTTCCTTTCTTGGTGTTTGTGTTTCTTTTTCTTGCTTCTCTTTTTTCCTCATTTTTATTGAGTCTTGGTCTGCAAATTAAACATCTTTTTTGCTCTTGTTGCTCTCTTGCATTCTGATGTTGGATCACAGAGTGTGATCCAAAACGTTGATAATACAAATCTTTACACAATCAAACCTAGAAAAATGACATAAATGAATCATGAAATAGAAGCTCATATTGTATTGGATCAAAACAATGAGCACATATTAGATCAATATATCCATAAGTGTCCCAAAGCACATGTTCAACCCTGTACAAAAGTACCCGAGACCTTCATTTTCAACCCTTCACAAAACACAAACTATTCTATATTCAAAACAAAATATAACTAGAAACTTACAATTTCCAATTTCAAGAATATCCAATTCTAATAATGTCTACAACAAATTCATACACCATCATTAAGCTTAAAAGTAAATGTCTTGACCCTCTCATCTACTTTTAACAATTAGGAATTAATTTTCCAATTAATTAATCTAAACTAGTTAATACTTTGAATGATTACAAGACCCAAATCAAAGTGAGGAACTTTCCTTTGCCTTTACAATAATTTATGTTTACTTTTGGTAATTAAAAAAACAATCAATCCAATATTTAAATTATCAACACAATAAGATAAGCCCACTTTTAGAAACCGAAACAATGCGATGAAATACAAGGGCGCATATCCTTGTGAAAGTCAAAGACTTGGGACACCCAAAATATTCAATCTTAAAGCAGCTTTTGTTATTGATACGAGGTCTTTACTTATTTTATTATTTATTGTATAAAATACCTCCAAAGTTGGTGAGATTTTATGAGCTTAAATTTGATGGCCGTATGGCCGTCATCGGGAGTTTCCAACGGGTGAGACTGAGGCGCACATCAATCATGATATTCTGGTAAATTCATTTTCGTAAAGCCTTTTGAGCGTTTCCGTTAATAACAAAAAGCAAATGAGACGTGGGATTTTATGATTACGATGATTCATTGTATCTCAATAATTGTTTTTTAAACAAAAATGTATATATAATTTTTTTTTGGTTGTGTCAACAATTGACTGGTTAACTTTAACAGCACGTGATGATATCTTTTTGTTTGGAAACTTGAAATTTAATCTATCTGACTTAGTGGCGGCCTCACTACAGGCATGATGACTAAATTTATCTCTTTCTTTATAACTGCTTGAAAATTCAAAAAACATCATAACGTTATGGTAGAATATAGAATGTTTGAACTGCTTACCGACAAAACGATAATGTTATAATAATTATTATTACTTTCTATTAATTTTAATATTTGTCTTATATTGTTGAGTAGAATTTGGAATACATGGTGTTTGCAAATGGGACTTTGATATGATGGTTATTAGAAAGAGGTTTTAATAATTGAGCAGCGGTCTGTAATACATCATGTGATTTGTTGTTTCAGTTTTTTAAGTGTATGAAGTTAGTAACAGATTAAACAAGAGTATTTAATATTTAATTATAAAAATAGATAAATTTATGATTATGTTATTAGGGTGTGGTGTGATGGATGAAAAAGGTGGTATGTAGATAAAAATTATTATTTATTTATTTTTTTGGTTGTTGTATTTATAGGGTTTAATGGGCTATTGGGCTTGTAAGTCTTGTACTTAAATAATGTATCGATGGACTATTGAGCTCTAGGTTTTGTGCCTCTATTGTGCTTTATTAGTTGTCGAGCTCATAAGTTTTGATCACATGTGTTAATGCAAGGTAGTTTTTTTTAATATATGGAAGTACCCCCACGACCTAGCCCAATGCCCAACAACTTTAATGCAAAAGGAAGTTGTGATGCCTAATTAAGTTTTGATCACATGTGTAAATGCAAGGTAGTTACGACACCTAATTAAAAAATAAGAAAAAATAATCTTCCCTTAAAAGAAGCATTTGTCAAAGACTACATAAGTTTATGATTTGTCTTCAAAAGTGTGGTGTGTGGTTGAGATGTGACATGCTGATAAATCTACCAAAAATAAATATTTGTTCATTGTCGTGTTCCTCATTTATGAACTATTATGCTTGCAGGTCTTGTACTTCTATTGTGCTTGCAAACCTTGTGCATTTATTGAGCTATTAAGCTCATAGGTTTAAATCACGTGTTCAATTAAAAAAAGAAAAAATAATTTTCACTCAAAAAGTCATTATATGAATTAAAGTAATGTGGAATTCTAATATACAAAATGGAAGGTTCACCAATAATCTACTTTCAAATTTTTAATCTAATGATGACTATATTTTAATCTTATTTTAAATTTTTATCACTTCATATTTAATGTTGATAACATTTTATTATAAACAACTCAAATTTTAATATAACAAACTCTAAATACAGATTAAAATTTAAGAATCTAATATAAAACAATTAAATTATAAAATTAAACAACCTAAACACCCAACAAAAATATATAAAACTTAACAACAATATAAATACCAACAAGAATAAATTAAATAAAAAATACTCTGGATATATTTTGATTAACAAGATCATACTACCTGCATGTATTTTGATGGTAGCTGTCTCCTCAATTGAAAAGGTGGATTCCCACCGAGTTTAATCTGTCGGCTGCATATAATTGTCGTTAATAAATTGCAAGACTAAATATAGCTCCTTTTGTTTTAATGTGATGTGTAACTGTAATTTGAAAAAAGGCAAGCTCTGTTAATAGAAAAATGAGTTCATTATTAAAAGAATGTGTCTTCTCAAGCATTAGGTAATACTTTAAAGCAGTATGATGGCATTGATGATACGGAGGTAATAAATAAGTTTGGAATCTGGGAAACTGTGCTTTTTGTTTTTCTCTATTTTTTTGGTAAGTTTTTTTTTGTTTTTGAATTTAAGAAACTCTCTTTCTCTGCAACGGTCACAGCAGATCCGTTCCTTCTCTTCCATTAGTAGATCTCAGTTTTCTCTTCCTAGAAAATGGGGGCCCCCTGAAACGAGATTCCACGTAGCTATGCTTGAATGTCGGCAGCTTTTATGAATTGGATATATTTCTCTTTCAATATGTGGATCAAGGTTTGTTTCTTTTGATTCTCTTTAGTTTCTTTTTGGGGTGGCTCTGCTTTGGGGACCATGACACCTGCTGTGATGACGCCTTGTGTGTTGCAGGGATGTTTTCCATTGCAGATTTCTGGCAAGGACTGTATTGCATTACCCTCCATGGATGAATATACAGGTAAGGGTAAGAAACTTATTTGGGTTTGCAGGAAATGAATTTTTTACCTCAAGAATGTTGCATGTCCATGGATGCTTTGCATTTTTCTTTCTGGTTTTTGGAAAAATAAATTGTCCAAGATTTTTTTTGTCTTGGAGTAGGTCCATGAAAAGTAATGCAGCGTGGATATTTCTAGCAGCCTCCGTGGGCAGAAGAATTTGATCAATCTGACCTTCCAACAACCTTATACATCCAGGTTGGGAAATGAGGCACTATAAGCCATCAGGAATAAAAAAGTTGGGGTAGATGAAAATGTGTATATGTGTGCCTATTATATGGCGTCCCGAGACTGGAAATGGTAAGGGAAGTAAATTTATCAGACACAACCTTATACAATGACTACTACTCCATTTGTATTGGGCGAGATGGTAGAAGTTGATGATATAACTCAAAACACAGAGTCCGGGGCAGATAAATTTAGCTGGATTTTTGTGTGGTAAGCATCATGAGCTTTGGAGCCCAACTTTTATTTCCCTCCACTCCAATGGTGGCATGAAATTGTAAAACTTTAACATGCCAGAGCCTGGCGTCCATTTTGTTGGACATAATAAATGTTAGGTCAAAAAAGCCTAGAAAACTTGTTAATGGTTTCTTCATGACCTTTCTGCCTGTACTGCTGGCCGTTAAATGCATTGGCAGCAGAGAGATCAAAGTATTCAAGCACTATTTTGGAAGCCATCCTGAGAACACTTTTGGTCCTGAGTGGTTTGGCTTCCATCTACTGTAATTATGAGGTTTTTACAAGTTTCCTAATCTTTGGAGTGAGATTATCCAGAGAATGTCCATCTCAGCATTCCCAAAAATGTAGCAACATGAACGCCATATATTCTTAACTGTGAATGTCAGGAGAGTAAATCACAGGAGCATAGCTTTGGGTTTTCAGGCGTCGCATCTTGTGGATTTGTTACTTCATTGGGTTGCCTGATTCCATATTTCTCAGCTTCCTTACTTTATTTAACTTGACTTATTTGCATAATTAATTGGAGATTCACTACAATTTGAGATTTATTTTTTAAGCTCCATTGCCATTCTTAGCCCCTAGAGCACATAAAATCTAAATTACATTTCATATCTTTCTCTAATTAAATATATTGGCATTCTCTCAAGTTTTCCTTAGTAATCCCTTTAGTTTCACATCTGAGTTTACTACTCGGTAACCTTATTCTTACCCTTTCTAACACTTTCTTTCAATATTTCAGTTGCTACTTTCTTCTTCCATCCCAATTCCAAAACGTCAGAGAACTCAGAATAACAAATCTGCACAATGCAATCTCACTTAAGCTATTGGTGTACATAGTTCCTATGCCATATGGATTAGTCAGGAGCTAAATCATAGTCGTTTTCCTGGTCTCATTTGCTCCTTTCTTGTTCCACACAATCTCTCACTTTGGAGGAGAAACAATTCTACTTTCCATTAAATGATTCTTTTTACTCCTCTACAAAGTACAACAATCTTATATTTGGGAGCTCATAAAAATAGGTGTGGGTGAATTTTTTAATCAAATCAGCTCCATTATAAATAAATAAAAATCCCGCCTCTTGGTTTTCTCTCCACACACATGGCCCAATCTTAGGCTCTAGTATTCTTCTTTATAGAGGTTCAGTCTCCAGAAGGGTAAATGCTAAAGTTCAACTATGGTATTGAATTTGATTAAAATGATTGGCAATGAGCAGAATCTCTTAATTGGCAATGATAGCAGAATCTCTTAAAATAATTAGATTTTATCTGTAGTGATAGCATACTCTGCCTTCTTATCCATACTAGTGGTTAGATCAAGCTTCTGTTGTCCCTGAGAACTCCACCTCCCTCTGGCCCAGGACTGCCCTTTCTGGCAACATCAGGATTCGGTTGTTTGAAGTTTAATGGTGCTGGAACCCAATGCTCATTATGAGCTTAAACTCTCTTCCCCTCTTAGCAGAGAATTGGTGAAATTGTGGCGCTATTCCAATAATACTCCATGGAATCAATTGGTTTGTTTAAGAAAGAAAACCTTTGCAGGGTGCTGTATTGCCTGATGATCAACTTATTGCCGGTTTGAATTTATTGTGGTTGCTCTTTTGTACTCTTATGTTCACACAATCTCTGTCTCCATCTGTAAATTGCCTTTATTTAAACTTATTTAATGAAAATTATTGCTTCAGTGTAGAAGATGCAAACAGGGCAATATGGTACTGCAAGTTTCTGAATTTTTTATTGTAGCTAGGTTCCTTAAAGAAGTAAGATGATTTAGCTTGTTAAGATGCTTATCAAGAAGAAGATTTTTTAAATACTGTCCTCTCATTCACACTGTTATTCTTTGTATCTTTTACTGTAGCATTTTCTTCGGTCAGGAGTCCTCACACAATTGGATCTGTTTTAGCGGGAGAGAAAGGGTGGCATCCATCCAATGTAAGGCTTATTATATAGCTAGCCATGGCTTGAGAAAATTTGCAGCATATTTATAAGTTTTTGTGGGGTTTGGCTGCATGGCTACAAAAATATTACTTTCCCTTACAACTTTTTGCCATTATTTATTTTTGTTGTTTCATCATCTTGTGGTATTCACTATGGAACATTTATCATCATTCATATTCTTCAAGTACTGTCTTATTTAAACATAAATAGTAAGAGATTAGTATTATAACAGCTCTGCAAACACACTGAAAAAATATTGTGCCCAGGAGGACACTTAAAGAGTATTACACTGTCACGGTCTATCCATAAAAACCAAAATGTGTAGGATTAGGTTGCTGTTGAACATTGCTGCTGCCTTATCTCTTCTTTGCCCAATTCTCAAAATGACACAGTTTCATGCCCAATAGACAGGAGAATATCAAGATCTTTTAACAAAATGTTGAGCTCTGGACATCCATTTCCTCCTCATGTTTTGTTGCTCCAGTCTTCGTCTTTCTTGTCATAACTATTATTAAACTGTTTTAACTTCATTGCATGGTGACCCCTAGGAGTCAAATACTAGTTTCAATGAACAATAAGCACTGACACCATCATCAAGATTCCAATTTAAGGATGAAGAATAGTTCACATGAGGAATTGCTGCACAATCTGCAGTCTTTGAAGTTGGAGTGCTCTTATTCTTGTTTTTTATTGTATCCTGTTTCTCATGCACTAAACCTCTTTGGCATATGGTATATCGAGATCTCAGATTATCGAATTTTATTTTATTATTAATTCTCATGTTTTTCCAGGATAGTGACCTTCACTTCTGATTTTACTGCCATTTTGTTGTACTCTCTTCACATGTTTGCAATAAATTTATGTATTCTGATTGATTAATGACTAAGTTGCTGATTCGGGTGTGGATACGGATGCGGATGCGGATGTGAGAATTGGGTACACGGAGGCATGAAATTTTTTTGGGGGGGGATGTGGATGCGTTTATATATATATATATATATATATATATATATATATATATATATATATGCGCAAAGAAACTTAGAAATGCAAGAAATATACAAAATTAAATCATTTGATAGTAGGATAGTCAAATTAGAATACGTAACAAATCAGTAAATTAAATAAAGGAGCAGGTTAAATGATATAAATTAGAAGAGCATGCTCTCCATCTGTGACTTGAGAGAGATTCCCTGCAACATTTTAAAACTTGTGATGATCACAGGCCAAGAACCCATGTTACAAGCGTGGCTGTAGGCCTGTACAAAACCTTTCTTTTCATAGGAGATCATAACATGAAATTCTGGTGTAGTAAGTCCAGCAATCAAATTTTCCACTGTATGAACATTAGTTATGTCAATATGTAATTAAACTACATAGGAGCCAATTAATTCTCATCAGTATCCAACCTACTATTATACATGGTATGTCCATACTAGCTAACAAGATTAAAATAAAAATATAATAAATCAGTCCTGAAGAAAGCAGCGGCTATAACTGTCAGAGTAATCCATGTTAATAAAGTCGGATGCATCCGGGAGGCAACCACAGGGCTTCCGTGCCCGCTTCCGCCTCCCCCAGCATCTGCTTCTGCCTCCACTGCTTTCCTGGGCACATCGGTATCTTAGGTTAACGGGGTGTCAACAAGTGTTCCATCCATTGAATCAATAGAACAGAAGAGTAAAACATCCTGGCCATAATGTGTGGTACCCATGGTTCTAGGACTCTCTAGGACTATCCGAGTCCCGAGCCAAGTGACCCTAGTTGAGTCCCACGGGCCCAAGAATCTCCAAGAACTCACTCTAGGCGAGACTCACTAGAAACTGGTGTTTTGCCAATTTTTTTGCCGAGACCCGAGTTGGGTCAGCCTTGCCAAGTCCACTCCGAGTCCGAGTCTTGTTTATATGGTGGTACCCCATTTTGGTATGTTACAACAATTATAAATGAGCAAATGATTTCTCTAATCTGCATTGCAGTTTCTTGCGAATATTTCCAGCAAGGAGAAAAATATTCTTCAAGAGTAGTCTACTTATTAACAATATCTACTGATTTCACGATCCAGATTGACATCCCGCAAAGGTGTTATGAACTATTTGTGGAGATGATTGACTACAGTTATATTTTTCTCCTTGCTGACAATGTCTGCAAGAAACTGCAATACAGATTAGAGAAATCATATGCTCGTTTATAATTTCTGTAACATGCCAAAATGGGGTACCACACATTCTGGCCAGGATGTTTTACTCTTCTGCTCTGTTGATTCAGTGGATGGAACACCTGTCGACACCCCATTAACCAATCAGAATACATAAATTTATTGCAAACATATGAAGAGAATACAACAAAATGGCCGCAAAATCAGAAGAGAAGGTCGCTATCAACTGATGGCCAATCTTTTATTGCAAAACTTGCCAACTATTAAATATTAATTTAGGTAGATTACAGTGCAGGCTTGCCTTGATGCTTGATGAATAATTACACTGTCTTTCTACCTTACCATTTTTAAAGCTCCTTGTTTGGCAGAAACTGGTAGGAAGCTAGAAAAAGATGACAAGTCTGACCTTGCTAATTGCGTGTATGCAAAAATATTCAAGGCTTTATCAACAAGTCCATAAGTGTAAATCAAGCAATATTTGTGGTCCATAAAGCCATATCTTGCTGAGGAATTTTGTTAAACAATTCGCATGCTATTCATAAACTGCCACATTCAGCATGCATTGTCTATCAGGTAGCGACACTTATGCCAGGCCAAAAATCCACCTTCGATTAATTTATATAGATCTCCAAATCCTGTTCCAATGCTCCAAGATGAGCACAAATTGGGAGGGTGTTGGCAAAGGTTGGGAGGGAGTTTGGATCTACATCTTCTCAATGCATTTTACTAAGAATGCTGTTTTGTGCACATCTTGTGATTAATACATGATATGACACAACATTTTCGTGTCACTTTGTCAAGCAATACAAGTGCCTTCCTTATGCTTTGACATGTAGCATATGTAGCTAAGTTGCCGATTCGGATTTGGGGACGGATTCGGGTTTGAGAATCCAGTTCATGGATTCGTGAACTTTTTTTTTCCCGTTTTGGATTCGTGTATATATATATATATATATATATATATATATGCATTATATATCCAAAAATATAAGAGAAATATACATAATTCTAAAACTAAATCATTTCATAGTATGAATCTATGATGCTTGATCATTGATCAATGTCAAATGTCGAAGTCTTCATAACTAGGTCTTAGTTAGTCTTTGTTGGTGTCTGTTTTCAAGTCCCTAGGTCCGGCAAATGAGGTTTGAGTGATTTTGGCCTATTGGGAAGTCATGTCTGACTGGGATTTGGGCGAGAGCTAAGCTAAGTCTGTCATAGAGATGGGGTCAAAACCAAGTGATTTGTGATAAACGAGTTAAAACCCTTTGAGAATCCTTTTGCTAGCTTCAGTTTGACCTTAGAAAGCCATGATGGATTGTGGGAGGTAACCCAGCTGAAGGCTTGTTGAATCCTGAAATTTGGCTAAGTCCGGAATTTTTCGAAAACCCCCAAAATCTTAGAATTTGCATCTTAACTCCTATGAAGCTGAAACCTATCTCAAACATCCTGGAATGTATTTATACAAATATAACTTAAAGTATAAGAAATTAAATAAATCAAACTTATACTTAAATGTTATATTTGTATAAATCCTCCTATCAATTTAGGGTTAGATGAAAAAAAAATTAAAAAATGGCATATTAAGTGCTTTATGCCTTCATAGGCCACGGGTCCCTGGGGATTCGCATGGATCCGTGCGGGATCCTCAAGGATTCGTGCTGCATCCCCTCGGGTCCGCGCCGGATCCGAGCAGAGTCCGTGCACGGACCCTACCCGGATCCGGGCCTATATAGGCGAATCCGGCAACTTAGATATATAGTCTACATCTATCAAGGCAGTCACAACTACTACACTTGAAAAAATCTGCTTCCACTTATCGTTGGATGAATCTTTGCACCATATTTAAAAGCTCCCACTTCAATTTTATTTGAATGAGTATGCATCATTCCGATGCCAAACTATAAATGCACTGGAATTAAAGATCCTAGGATCCATAAGTTCAAGGCTCCTTGTAAGGGCATTTGTGAAGAATACCAAGTTTGTAATTTAATCAATAGCAGTACAAAATGCTAAATAGTGTTAAAAGACTTACTTGACAACAGGTTTATCCAAGTGGTTAATTCCAACCTTTTAACTGCAAACAGAGTGCACAATTTAAGTAGAACTTCCCAACACTTGAACTGAAATGCTTCGGCAACCAACTTATCTAGGTGGTCGATTGCAAAATCTTCTTAACTGCTAGAGGATTTCATGATTTCAGCAAAACTTCTCACCACCTCAAACTGTAATGCTAAGGATCAAACAATACAAGAATTCTTTAATTTACCTAGGATGGAGTTTCTAGTTTAATCTACTTTTTCTAATATCATTTATGTTCATTTTTTCTTGTCTCTTATATTCTTATATATCGACTAAACTCTTGTTATATTTTCTTTAATTTTCCTTTGCCTTTTTTTTTTTATAGTTATTTCGTTTTTTTTTCTTAGTTTGCATTATACTTTTGCATTATTTATTTTTCTATATTTCCAACTTTTTAGTATATCCGCTTTACAATAAAGTATACCAAATTCTTTTTTTTGGTGTACCATGTAAATTTTTATTGTGATATTGTAGTATTATATAGCATTTCTTTTTATTCTTATTCAGTTCCATGATTTGGTTGTCAACATTTTTTCTCCTTTTTAAATATAATCCTAGTTTGCATTATACTTTTCTCCCTTACTGCTTGTTTAATTCGAATTTATAGTATTACAGGTTGGTAATTATCATTCGTTTCTTTGCTTGTATTTCTACTTTATTGCTTGTTCATTTCATTGTATTATAGGTGTTTATTGCTTGTTTATGTCTTTATTTTTCCATTTTTTTTGCTTTGAATCTTGTGTCACGTCCCCTCTCTATTCTCTTTTTAAGCGTGTCTTGGTCTGTAACTAGTTACCTTTTCTCTCTTAGCTCTCTCTTTTCCTAATGATGGATCACAGAGTGTGATCCGGAACATTGCTTATTCAGTTCCATCATTTGGTTGTCAACATTTTTTCTCCTTTTTAAATATAATCATAGTTTGCATTATACTTTTCTCCCTTACTGCTTGTTTAATTATCATTCGTTTCTTTGCTTGTATTTCTACTTCATTGCTTGTTCATTTCATTGTATTATAGGTGTTTATTGCTTGTTTATGTCTTTAGTTTTCCATTTTTTTTGCTTTGAATCTTGTGTCACATCCCCTCTCTATTCTCCTTTTAAGTGTGTCTTGGTCTGCAACTAGTTGCTTTTTCTCTCTTAGCTCTCTTTTTTCCTAATGATGGATCACGGAGTGTGATCCGGAACATTTAATAAAAAAACTCCCACACAATCTAATCCGGAAGCAGTATCAAATAAGTTGTCTTTATGTAATGATTCCTTCAAATTTTAACCAGTACTTGCTGGAGAACACTTCCACTCCCTCCCAATGAATGCTTTTGGAATTATAAGAATAATTACAATAAACAAGGACTCGGTTTATTTATTGCTATTATGTTTTACTTTCCGGCAAAGGATACCTTGGTAATGAGCCATGAAAACTTACTGCTTTGTTAATGGAAGCTACACACATTACTTATCACTTCGTTGGTGGGAAAATGGAAAATTAACACTTCAATTTACAAGGATACTTCTAGATGGTGTCATTACCTGCTTTCTTAGCATATTAGGGCTTCTTCTTTTGTGCTCTTTGACACTATTTACAGCCTATAATATGATTTAGTGTTCCATATACATTACATTTTAAATTTACACCATATAAATGATACATCCATCTCCTAGTCCGCTCAGTAAAACTACCTTTAAAACACTGGAGTTCAAATCAAACTGCTAATTATAGAAGCCCTAATTGAGACCTAAATATGTTATGCCTATGATGTGTGCATTTCCATGCCTTAGATAGCTTGTAACTTATAGTTTGGATTCTTGGAACAGGATTAGTCTAGTAGTTCCCTGTTAGAAACCGGGGTACAGCAAGGATTGCTTTGAAGGGCCAGTGAAGGGTAATGCATCCAGAATCGCCCCCTATCAAAGGGCACTGCTCGGGGACTTTTCCCTAGCAGATCCTTGTCATTGACATTGATTTTAATCTAGAGGTGTTCAAATGATACTGAAAAGTTAGTCGCATGGTTTGCGTGATTGTGCGATCAAAGATTGATGTTGATGTGAAACTATTAAAATGTCAAATTATTCACCTGTGTTGCCAAATATTTTATGATAGCAATAATTCATATTTCGCATGACTGGGAATCAAACATAAAATACATTTTACTACTGTGCAGGCTAGCAATTATTGTGATGTCACTGATACCAAGCGTGAAACAGATTGTGGTCCTCAAATTTTCATGCAGACACCAAGGCCAATGAATATTTCCACAGGGGCAAAATCTGCATTTTCTGATCCCCCTCTCTTATCAGCAACAGATGTTATTTACCAGGTGAATAACGAAGCCACACAAGAGGCGAAGTGCGGAGAATCTAGTAGTGGATTTGTGTTGAATCAAGACAGCATAACAATAGCTAAAGTCCATCAAAAGAAAACAGGTTTTCACAAAGAAAATTTGTTTTCAGTCTCTATTTCTGAGCCTGAGATAAGTCAGAAGTCAGTAAAATATTCCTGCAGTACTTTAGGCAATTTAGGTGTAGAAAGGATGTCACTCCAGAATCCATGTCAGGTGTCCTCTGTAACTGGCGTTTCTGTGAACTGTAACACAGAAAGTATGGCTGGGAGTTTGATATCATCAAGACATGCATCAGAACTGGCAAACTTTGTCAATCTTCAGAAGGAAATGGGCCAGAAGATTATATCTAGAAACAATTTACGACGACAAGGAAATATACGATTGGAGAAATCCAATTCCACATCTGTTGAAGTAGGGCTATCTAATCCTTGGCCACCTGTAATACATACTTTCGGCATTTTGAAATCTGAAGATAAACTAGAGAACATTGACAGAGAGCAATCCGGTGTTCCTGATTCCATAAATAACTTGCCTGCTGCCATTAATAATTGTCCAATGAAGGGTCTCAAGCATATTCCTATACTAAATAATTCTATGGAGAAGATTGTTCATTCTCAGGAACTGGCAAACAATAACCTGTTCTTAAGTCCAAGCCGTCATCTTCACCATGAGAACAAAAGGAAATGGAGTCCATCCCAAAGACAACAAATTACAGATTTAGTATCATATTCTCCACAACCTGATTTCACCTCAAAATATTGCTTCAAAAGGCATAAAGTCTTTGCTGACAAAGTTCAAAGTGGTCACCAAAATATGAAGATTCCAGAGGTTAAAGAAATGGCAGAATTAGTAGGCTTTTCACCCCAGGAACTTGCATTGGAGTTGAATGGAAACAACCCAAATAATTCGGCAGTTAATTTTAGATTAGGACTCAGTAGCCCTGCACATGCCGCAGCACAAATGTCATCTGTAAGAACAGCATCTCAAAGAATGTCATCATCAGAGTCAGATTGGGGCAAGTTCCTAGCTTTGTCTGCTTCACCTGAGCCAACTACTCAAGGTGCTAACCTGGAGAAAGAAATAATTGCAAACTTTGAGCATCGTTTCAACAAGTTGCAAGCATTTTTGAAGAAATGCGATGAGTCAGATCAATACTATTCCCGAGGTAAGCCAGCCAATAATTTTCAACTAAATCAATTCGTAAGTCAAAAAGCATTATTTTGATTTCCATAGGTTCCACTGTTCTGATTTTTCGGTTGTGTGATGTATGCAATGCTAGGATTCCAGAATCTATCTGCAGTGGATCGAAGTGTCATTGCAATTAAGCTGGAAAAGCAAGCTATAAAGCTCTCCTTGGAGGAGGGTAATGCATTCAACTTAAGTTTTCCTTTGATACTTCCTACTTTCTACTTGTTTTTCAATGTTCATGCACGCTGAGTTTGTTCGATTTGAGAGAGA
Source organism: Chamaecyparis obtusa (assembly GCA_027943335.1). Classification (NCBI taxonomy): domain Eukaryota; kingdom Viridiplantae; phylum Streptophyta; class Pinopsida; order Cupressales; family Cupressaceae; genus Chamaecyparis; species Chamaecyparis obtusa. The sequence continues at coordinate 286,843 of BSBK01007299.1, read as the reverse complement.
TTTCTGTAAACTATTTATTCTCTAATTAACTGATTTTTTTTTGTAAGTCCTTTTAAGAAAATTGATACTCTTATTTGACTTATTTTAGTATCTGAATATCCTTGGTTATACACTAATACTTGTCTTACAACCTCTGACGCAGTTAAGGAATTTGATAGAATGAACACACTCAAGATATTCAGAAAACCCTCTATAAATACCACAAATGATGTCGGAGGTGCATTGATTCTGAAACTACTTATACCCAATTCTTCCTAACTACAATAAGCTGAAAACTCACCATGGCAGCTGGCGCTTCCCAAGCAGATACATCTGCATCTGGATGTCTTTATTTGGGAAAGCATTCGTTAAGAGTGATTTTAGTCAGTGGTCAACTGGATGACCAGCAAACTCTTACATGCCATACTCTTGAAAATGGAACTAATATTAAATCTCTCACAAGAGAGATTTAAATGCTTTGCAATCGGTTTGGAAAATGTTTTCTAATGTGTTCAGTTAGTGAATATATGACAGATCACCAAGTCAAGTTATTGGAAATTAAATATTTGTAGGCCAACCGATTCAGTTAACTAAACAGATTTTTGTACCGGAAGGATCGCAATAAAATGTTTTCCTTTTTTAATTTTAGTTCTCATCTGTACCTTCTTCAGTCTATTTTTAGATACTTGGGTTTTGTTCAAAGGATTGAATATATTTACATGTTTTCTCATTCTTTCCTGTTACAAGTATACGTTTCTCCTAAATCTGGTGTTGCTGAATATGCTAAAGTCACTCTCAACAAACCCTTTTAAATGGTGAAGTGTAAGCTGAAAGATTCAGGATTATCTCTGCATTTATGATCATTTCATTTAATTGCAATGTTTTTTTTTTCCAAGTGGCAGAATGATTAAACTTTGGTCTTTTGTTGTTCGGTCATTTAGAAGAAAAATTCATCTTCGTATCAATTTTGCAATAATGAAGATTTAATTTTCTTACTGAATATAATTGCAATAATGAAAGAAAGTTTTCTAAATAAATTCTACTTCGGACAGGCTTTTTTTTGACTAGGTAAACAAACTTACGCAGGTGCACACACAGGGGAAGAGGGGGATTATGTTCAATCACAGATTCCATCTTTTAAAAATACCGTTTTATAGCAGAGGACCCAACCGCCTAAAAACGGCGCCACTGCATATGCCAGGAGAAGTACAATGAAGAGATAAAGATAAAGAGATAAGAAGAGCACTAACAGTAAAATAAAAATGGAGAGGGAGAGATAGAAAGAGAGAAATAATGAGAGATTTAGAAAGAGAAAAATAGGGAGAGGCAGAGAGAAATGTAGAAAATTATTTAATTTTAAAATAATTTTTAGTTAAGATTATGATTATAATATAATTGATTAAAATAAAAAATTTCTCTAATATTAATTTTAATTTCAATTCTAATTTAATTTTAATTCTATTTTACAAAATTAATTTTTTCTTAAATTAATAACGCATATTCTAAATAATTATAGGTCTAATTTAATTAAAAATTATATGATTATAATTATAATTATAACATAATCTACCTAATTCAAATTTTAATAATAAAATATACTTAATGTTAAATCTAGTTTTTAATTATTATTTTAAGATTATGTGAGATTAGTAGTTTGATGTCGCATTGTCAATTTATAGGTTTTGACTTTAACCTTAAATAATAGATATCTAGTGAAAATTTGTATAAAGCTTTGGGATGTAACACTATAAATATTGATAAGACATAATATGATTCTACTAAGTGGTCTGGTTGAGGTCGTTTTGCTTGTCCATGGTGGTCGATGAGGGCGGGGGAAGGAACCTCGTTACAAGAAATTTCAGTCCCAATATGTGGGAGAAACTAATCCTGCAACTAGCATTAATTGGAAGATGCCTAATTGGCTGGGGAAGGACCCCAATCTGGATGGCATAGTACTATGGTAGTACTGGGGTGGGTGACCTCTCGGTGCTTCACCTATGTGAGCATCACCTAGATACAATGAGTGCTAAGTGTTCCATTCATTTTCATGAGAGATGGATTCTTTTGAACTACTACTCATGAAACATGGGTTAATGAGTTTGACTCAAATAGCTACACAGTTAAAACTTGATAGCAATATCACAATTTGACTTGTGGAAAATATGTCCTACTTATTAATTGATGAGCTTAAGGGGCTTTCTAATGAATGGTTCATAAGGCACAACACTTGTTGAAGATTATTCAAATGGGGTTGCAAGCAAAGTGGGCTTAAGAGGAAACTTTGTAGTTAAAGACACTTGAGTTGGAGTAGTACTAGGATGGATGACCTCTCGGGAGGTTTTGGTGCTTCACCATTGTGAGCATCACCTAGCCATTCATTCTCATGAGAGATGGGTTCTTGTGAATTACTACTCATGAAACACAGGTCAATGAGTTTGACTAAAAAAGTACACAGTTAAATCTTGATAGTAATATCACAACTAGATGGCATAGTGTTTGAGCCAGACATTCAACGCAATGGAGACAAAGTGGCACTCACACTCCTAAACTCTTTAGTCGACTATGTAGTGGCATCATGTAATAGAACCCTTGTGACAGTTTTTTTTTCCTTCAAGCCCTCCATAGAAATGGCTCGAAAATGGGTGGGCACTAAGTGGAAGTTAAGGGGTAGCATAACCCCAAGTGCTTTGCTTGGTGGGCTCTTCCTCTTCCAATTCACCTTGGGGGATGACTTGTGGGAGGTTCTTGTAGGCATGTGGGCGTTTGGCAAGCACTACCTATCCCTATGCAAATGGAAATTGGGTTTTGACCCTAAGGTGGACCTAAACTTAATGACCTCTATTTGAGTTTGTATGCATGGGCTACCATTGGAGCTTTGGGATGAAGACATCTTCAGATGGGTGGGAGATACCTTCAGTTAACACATATCTTCTAATGAGGTGTCAAAAACCAAGTCCAAGTTAGTTTTTGCCTGCTTTTGTGTTAAAGTTGTTAACAAAACTCTCCCCAACTTTATTCTTATGTGATCAAAGCTTGGTAACATCACTCAAGTTCTTGTTTATCAAAATGCCATGATATATTGCAAAAAATGTTTTCAACATGGGCATTTTATACCATGTTTTATACCAGAGTGTATGTCTCAAAGGACAAACAACCCATTAGTGGGGGAGTTATCAATGATTTAGTAGGTACTAAGGAAATGGAAAAAGTGATTTCCCATCCTAGAAATGATGTTATGGAATTTGTGATACCTCATTTCTCAGAATAAAATAGTAGATATCCTCTGGCTCCAAACATAAAGGACATCCTAGTAGATGACCTTGGTATGCTCAGATCAGGTGCTGAAGAATTGAAGGCTACTGTAAACCTCAACATTCTGGGGGGGTTGATGATGGTAGTAGGTTGGACTGCAAAATGGAGAAAGGAGTTAACTAGAACCCCCCTGTCATTGCCCTTTCTATCTGTTGTAGGAACCCATTGAAACCACTGGTGACAACTTGGTAATCTCTTACAATGGATTGACCCTACCCAAGAGTGAATTTATGGGGACCATTACCCCCATGAATGCCAATTTGTTGCATAAAAAGGAAGGGGAGAGACTAACACACGTAAGGAAAACAAGGAGCATGATAGAAGGTACTCATGTTAAGGATAAAGGTCGTTCTTCAATGAGACTTTCAAAGCATAAAGGATTTTCTAGGGGCTTCACCAAGGAAGAGTCAGGAACCCCTAAGATAGATAACATGAACAAGAAATTAAAACCTCTCGTGGAATACGAGGGGTCTAAATAACCCTCATAAGAAGCACGCCTTGAAGGGTTGTATTTAGGACAATAAAGTAAATATTATGTTGCTGTAGGAAGTGAAAATGAAAGCCAACACCTTTGATAGCATTGCCAACAATATATGGCTTGACTATGATTATGTGGTTAGTGATGCTAGTGGAGTCTGTAGAGGAATAGTCACTATGCAGGACCCTTGCAAAATAAAAGGAGAACTAATTGTATCTAAAATAAATTATTTAATTGTCTCTATTGATTCTAGTACTGAGACCTAGAACTTAATTTGTATGCCCCAAATACTCGTTCAAGTAGACAAAATGTATGACAACAAATTGCTGAGAAAATGTTGAACTACAAGAACAATCTATGGATGGTTGCTAGTGATTTTTAATATATTGCTCTTCCCTTCTAAAAATTATGGTGGCATGAATGAATACACTGATAGCATGATTGATCTGGCGAGCTTCATTAATATTGTTGGTCTCCTTGACATTGATCTGGCAAGACAAGCATACACCTAGTCGAATAATAGGAAATGTAGTAATCTCATTCAAGTAAGATTGGATAGGGCTTTAATTTTTTCTCATTAGAATATGGGTCTTAATACATCACTCAAGGCCCTCCCAAGAACAATTTCAGATCATAGCCCTTTGCTCCTTAACTGAAAGATTAATTATACTAGACGATGTCCTCCCTTTAGATATGAAATTATGTGGACATCACACCCATATTTTAAAAAGTGTGTGGAAATGTGGTGGAATACACCCACTCAAGCCACTACATTGTTTTGAATTACCTAAAAATTGGATTTAATAAAGAGGAATGTCAAAGGATGGAACAAAATGACATTCGGTAACATCTTTAACCAAAAGAAATAAATTGAGTTAAACCTTTAGGAAATCTAGGAGATAATGGAAAAGGGTGACGACTTAGTAGAGATATGTAGAGAGGAGGAAGATTTGTGTGAGAAATAGAAAATGATTCTTAAAAGGGAAGAAATGTATTGGAAATAGAGGTCACATATTCAATTGTTAAAAGGAGGAGATAGAAACACTTTTTTTTCCACAAGTTGACTAGAAATTACAAAAGAAGGAATTAGATTCATAGCCTAAATAATGAGAAAAACTGAAATGACATTGAGGATGACCAAATAGGTATTTGGTTATGAATTACTTCCAAAGGATGTATGAGGATGAAGATTACAAAGATTTCCATTTGGAGGACCAACTCTTGTAGTGTATTCAACCCACTCTCGATCTAGACAATAATGAAAAAATGTTGGCCCCAGTCTCCAAAGATGAAGATAGGACAATTGTTTTTTCTATGGGAGCTTACAAAGCCCCTGACCTTGATGGCTCCCATACTTCTTTTTTCTAGGACTATCGGGAGATTGTTAAGTTTGACATTACCTTGGCTACCAGAGACTTCTTCAAAATAGATAAACTATTGAGAATAATTAATAGCACTTATATTGCTCTCATTCCCAAGGTTTCAGAGCCCAACATAATTGAGGAGTTTAGACCCTCAAGTTAACAATAAGTTGATTAATATGGTGAAGACATGTGTAGAGATGGTAACATTTTCTATTTTAGTCAATGGTACACTCAGAGGGAGCATCGGGGTTGAGAAGGGACTCAGACAAGGTGATTCACTTTCACCATATATCTTTATTATTCTTGTGGAAGTTTTGGGAAGGAACTTCCTAAACCTTGTTAATAAGGATAAACTCTTAGGCATTAAGGTTTCCTCCACTATATTTGCTAATGTTAGCCAACAATTTGTGGATGACACCATTTTATTTGGCAAGTCCTCTCTGAATGAAGCAAAATCTTGGAAAGCTTTGCTTGATGATTATGCTATGGCTTTAGGACAACACATTAACTATGGAAAATGAAAAAATTATCCCTTTAATACCATAGAAGGCCTCTTTGGCAAAACTAAAGGAATTTTAGTGTGTAGGGATGCTACTCTTCCAGGTCATTACCTGGGACTTCCTTTGACTGTGAAAGAGGCGACACAAATATTTTTGAATTCCATAATAGAAAAACTTCAAAGAAAATTGGTAGGATGGAAAGGTAAATTACTAAGAAGTGTGAGAAAACTCTAGTTGCTTGCTTTCTCTCTCCAAGGTATACCCCTATACTTCCTCTACTTCCTAAAATCATTGGTGCTATGGATGAGAAATTGGGAAAAATTAAAAAAAAAACAATTGTGGATGGGGTTGGAAGAAAAGAAGAGGCTATCTTTAGTTAATTGGAAAACAACTTGCAGACCGAAAAGGGAGGGGGGCCTTGGTTTGCAAATTATTACTACAATTAACAAGGTAATGATGACCAAAATAGGATGGAAGTTGATAGTTCACAAGACTAATTGGTGAAAAATTATTGGGTATTGAGTAACACACCCCATAGACTTGTTAGAGAATGGAGAGGGCCTTGCACGAACCCCATGATCCAAAAATTATGGAAATAAATTCCTCCACATATTGCATGAAGCATATGGAAGGAAATAAATAATAGAATCTTCAGAGATTTTGAACATCCTATGGATATTGTTTTCAATTCCTTCAATAAGCTACATTTGGAAAATGTGGCTATTTATGTTGGAACATCCACCTTTCCCCACCAATTATGAAAACAAAATTATAATGAATTGGGGATGTCCACAAAGCTATGCCAAGTATGATAGGTAAAAGAGGATGGAGCATAAAGGAACAAAATGGATACTCGTTGATAGGGGATGGGTCAAGCTCAACTGATATCTTTGCTAGGAGATTGTTGCAAGTGGTTTAATAAGAATCAACAAAGGAAAGATGACGTTGGCCTTCACAGTTAATCAATATTGAATTTATGCATGACACAACATATTTAATGAGACTATTCCCAAGAATTCTTGGAGGGAAAGCAGTAAAGTGGTTCTCAAAATTATCTCTAGGTATAAAAACATTTGAAGAGCTAGCCTCCAAATTTGTGACCCATTATTCTTATAACATCGAACACGAAGTCACCATGTTGAATATATGCAATACCAAACAAAGAGATGGTGAATCATTTTTAAGCTTCCTACAAAGATGGATGATGATTTTTGCTCGTTATCCTAGAAGTGTTCCTAAGAAAGAGAAAATAGACATTTTTATGAATAACCTAAACATGGAAATGAACTATCGATTGCAACTTTAATGTCCACCTACATTTGTAAAGATCATTGAAAACGAGATCAAAATAGAGGAAGTGTTAGTGAGAAAAGGAGAAATAAAGCTCTTCAAAGAAAACAAAGGTTTTTCTAACACTAATAACAATTTAAACAATAACAAGGGTGGTAATAACAACAATAAAAAGCCTAGGTTTTGGCTAAAGAATACTGACAAGTTGGCAAAATGGTCAGCACTCCCCTTGGGATTCATGACATGGCTTGACCGCCTCATGTGTCTTCTATAAGTCTAGTGGTTGTATCAGGCATTAATAGATCGATCTTTTGGTGCAACGACAACCACTACTTGTAACAAGTGGTATCAAAGCTTGGTCATAGGGTCAAATCCTCTCGGGTAACGCTAAGGGGAAGATTGTTGGCAAAATGGTCAGCACTCCCCTCGGGATTTGCAACATGGCTTAACTGCCTCCTATGTCTTCTATAAGTCTAGTGGTTGTATCGGGCATTAAAAGATCGATCTTTTGGTGCAACGAAAACCACTACTTGTAACAAGAACCTTGTGAATGATGGGCTTGTGGAGGCTAACAACCTTAAGGCTACTCCTTTTAATTTATCAAGTGGGTCTAATCAAACTAATAATGTCAACCAAACGACCAAAAATCTTTTTAATAACAACAATAATACCTTTTCCAATAATCAAGAAATTAATAAACTGAGACCCTTCTTCAACACAACATAAAGGAGGAAGTTCACACCCTTGAGTAAACCTTTGGAGAATGCACTAAAAACCCTCATTGCTAAAAAAATTATCACTTTATTGTAGTCAAGGCCCTATGAACCACAAGTCAAACCATCATGGTGGAATGGTGCCCATCATTGTGAATATCATAGAAACAAAGGGAATAAGATAAATGAGTGCATGAGACTCAAACATGTGGCTCAAGACTTGATAGATGATGGTACAATCAAAGTGGATGGTCCCCAAAATAATGAAGATCATACAACTTTCAAGACTCCTTTCTTGAGTCATGAGAAAGGTGAAGGATCCAATTCAAGTCAAAGCAACAAAAGAGGAAATGACAAAGTCAAATTTTCCCATACTTATGACAATACTATCAACTCTTTATCAGGGTATGAAAATACAATTAATGTCATAGTGGTGAAAGAGAAACAACAAAAATAAACCTCCAATGTTGTGACTAGGGGGCAAGCATCAAATATTACCTTGCTAGGAACTACCCCTAAAGTCAATTTTCCAAATCAAACATCATCACCTTAAAAAAAATACAATTTTGTGGACCAAATCCAAAGGAAACCAACACAAACATCAATCTTGGAGTTGTTGAAAGTTTCACCAACCCACAAAAAAATATAGGAAATGGCTCTTGTTGAGACTACCGTTCCTAATGACTTGGATGTTGATAGATTTCAAAACATGGTTGGACACCTCATCACACCTCATTGCCTATCTATTTTTGAGCAAGATGATATGTCCTTGAATCATCCCCAAAATCCCCCATTGCATATAGAAGTCTTGATACATAAACATCATGTCAAAAAAGTCCCTATTGATGGAGGAGTTGGCCTAAATATTTGTACCTTGAGTCTTGTGAAAGCTTTAGGATATTCCAAAGAATTCCTTGAACCTAAAAGAAAAATTACTATCAAAGCTTATGATGATGAGGAAATATCTTTAAATGGAATGGTGGTTCTTCCCATTCGAGTTGTCCCAATCCAAAAGGAAGCAATTCTCCAAGTGCTTGATCTAAAATTGACATATAATATTTTTCTAGGGAGGTCATAGATCCATGAAATGCAAGCGGTGCCTTCGACATATCATTAATGTCTAAAATTTCCGTATATGGGTCAATAAATCATGGTGAGTGAGGATTTAAATCCATTCTAATATTGCAATAATATCAAACCTTTGAATGACTCATTGGTCCCACACAATAGTGAAGTTGCTACATCAAGCATGTCAAAAGAAATGGCGCAAGACCAAAGTTCAAATGTTGATTCCATATCAAGAGGAAAATAAAGGATGGAAGAAGAAAGTATTCTTGTTAATTCAAATCAAGAAAACACTAACTTACCTACATTGACTAAAGGAAAAGAGAAAGTAAGTTTTTTAGATTCAAAAGAAAAGGAGGGAAATAATACTAATCCAAGTGTTTCACACCAAGAAGAGGACAATTTGAAATCCTCTCAAATTGAAAAAGAAGAAGCCAAAGAAACACATTATCAAAGGATGGATACAATGATGAATTTTTTGAGAAACAATGCAAAATCAAGCAAAAGGTGTGGGGGAATATTCCTTGTCAATGATAGACTTACCTCTTTCCCCTAGATCTCATGGAAAACCATCTAGTTCTAATCCTCTTCAAAAGTAAAATAAAAATTTTGTAAGAGCTAGTACTTCTTCACCCCTAGAAGAAGATGATAATGAGATCCTAAAATGGCTTTGTAAAGTTGAAGAAGCATCAAGCTCAAACCAAACATCAAATGAAGAAAGGATTTAAAATATCAGCACCCCAACACACCAATATGGAAAAGGATATCAAATCATGCAAAATATGGGTTACAAAGGAAAAGGACCCTTGGGAAGGAAAAATGAACGTTTCTTGGAACCAATAGAAATAATTTGGAGAGATAGTAAATAAAAATCAGTGCCAGGGTACCTAGAGCAAGGATATACTAAAAAGAATCATCCACAATTTTATGAACAAATTTTGTATTTAAATTCCCAAAGTGATGAAGATTATAATGAATGGGAATGAGATTCTTTGTTCGAGGAATCTTTTGAAGACAAAGAAGTCGATATGATTCATACCTATGCTCCTATATCTAGTTCAAGCAAAGGAGAAAGTTCCAATCAAGAGTTAAGTTCAAACCAAGCGTCAAGTTCAAAGAAAAGGTTGAACTCTAATAAAAAACTTGACTCAAGACAAGAATCAGATGGGTTTACTATATCTTCATTGAAAGAGCATGCTTTGCACAATTTTTTTGTCTTCACAAAATCTATGACATTATATGTTGGCACATAAGATTCGACTCAACTAAGATTGATGCTTTGAAATATCTATTAAGAAAAACAACCCTAACTGGGAGATTGGCAAAGTGGGTCATGGTGTTGAGTGAATTCAACATTGAGGGTATGTGCAAGATTATGGTATACCAAGCTATGGCCTTAAGAGTCAATGAAAAAGAAGAAAATCAGGGTTAGTCAACTTGACGTAAAAAGTTGAACATCTTATCAACGTTATGTGAAAAAGTTGTAAGAACAGAATCTGTAGGAAATTGAATGTAGTTTCTAAACTACTAGACCTTGTCTGAAAAAAATAAAATCTAATTGTTCAAAATTTTAGATTTCAATGCAGTAGTACAAAAATTTCAAGAAAAAGATAAAAAATACGTGTATGTCTGACCACCTTAATCACAATCAAATGATGATATATTTTCACAAGATTCTAGATATAAGTAGTAGACTAATACTCGGGTGTGATGCATATTTTTGTGTAATTGTATCCCAAATAAATAATTAATTATGAATTTTATGCTACAAATTATTCAGAATAAAAAAAAGTTCGTGCTTGACCACCTTAACTAATTCTAAACTTCACAAAATTGAAAACTTTTATTATTATTATTATAGTAGGTTGAACAAAGAATGTGATGCATGTTTCAGATTTAAAAAAGGTTAAACCGTTTGAATTATAGTTATTTTTCAATCAGTCTATCAACTAGGACTTTAGAGATAGCTCAATTAGAATATAAGTAATAATTACTTAATGAACTTGAAATTTGACAACAATTATATTGATGGAAAGCTGATAATGTCTTTAAGAAACCCTTTTTGTTTCATCAATTTTGGGTGAAAAAAAGGTCATCATCTACATGGTCAAAGTCTGGAGATCAGAGGAAATATGGTGAACACATCTTTTGGGTTGACCATCCACGTTTGACTTTGCAAAGTCAAAACTCAAGGCAAATACTAAGCCTAATCGAATATCTGAAACAATATCGCATATCTAATATAATCGGATATTCGATAATTTTGCATATCCAATAACATCGGATATGCAATATCTCCCACCCAATTTCAACATTTTTTTTTTCAATTTTATGATTTTAGATTTTTAGGTTATATATTATAATTTTTTTTTTAATATTAAGATTAAATGATAATAGCATTAGTATTATATAATTATTTATATTAGTGTTGTATTATATAAATTAGTATTATATTATTATTATTTATTTCTGTATTGTACTAATAGTATAATATTAGTATTAAATATTTATATTATAACAATAATACCTAAGGGAGAGAGAGAGAGAGAGGCAAAATTTGAGCGGGAGATTTCAAATATCTGATAAACGATTTGTGTTACTGGCATCCAAAAGAAAAAGTTGATTCTATGGGTCCCTCAGTCTGAGAACCACATTTTTTTCAAATAACATCACAGGATTGCAGTTGTAGTCTAAGACAAAAAATTACTTTTTCCACCATTTTTGTTGGAATTTCTCTATTATCAAAGGTTTCTACATCACCTTTTTGGTCTCACCATGGGGAGTAGTAGTCGTCGAAAGCATAAATAGAAGAGAAAGCTCACAAATGAAGAGATTGAAGTGTATAGAGAAATGAATAGGGTTGCGCATCAGAGCAAGAGACAAGGTATGTTAAATATTAATGAAGATGCGGGCATAGTACCACTCTTAAATATTGTTTCAAGTGAAGAAGAATATGAATTTGAAATGATTTATGACAATAATATTGAAAATGAGAATGTAGGGATTGAAGATGAAAATGTAGGTTTTGAAAATGAACATGTAGATGTGGACAATGGAAGTGTGGACACTGACAATGACAATCCACTGATTGAATATGAAGGAATTGACAATGATAATGGTGCACAAGAACTAAATCAATGTAACACATCTCCAAATTATATGAGAAATGAAGTCCCTTGGGAGGAAGAAAGACAAACTTCAAATTTGAGACCTTCAAGAATAACCAAATGGTTACTTGAAATTGATGAGAACATGATGAGCAATTTCGATGGCCAAAGATCAAAAAGAATCGTTCAATTGTGGGTTTCAAAATTTTTTGATCAATTTTTTAGCCACAAGACATTGGTCGAGCAATGTCAAATATTTGTACAATTGTTAACGATGCAGAAGATGAGACACATACTAGTCAAATTGAAGATTAGTGTGAACAAGAAAAAGGAGATGAATGCTATTATTGTGAGAAATCTTTTTAGTGCTCTCAATTCCATTGGGAAGACTACCAAGGGAAAAGATAAGAGAGCCGCTAGGATGGTTATTACAACCTCCTTAGTAAGTCATCATTTTAGAAAGGCTCATTTGATGAGACAAACTTGTGTTGACTTGAACCTAAATCATAAAACTTTGTATAGAGACCTTGTAATAAGAGAAAGACTTGATGATCCTCTTCAAAATGATACATGGGCTTATGGTAGGAGACTTTCACGTTGTGATAAGAATATTACCGATGGTGTGAATGATCAAATTCAATTATTTTGGCAATCTAACTGAAGAGTGTCACCAAATGTGAAGGATGTCTTGAAGTTGTGAATTGACATTCAAGACCACACCACACATCCCAAACATTATTTGGAGGTGAGTCAAACAATGTTGCTCAAAAAAATTTGTGAGACACATCCAACATTGCAAATATCACAAAGAGATTTTGAAGCCCTCAAGCCTTTTTTTTGTGTGCCTCTAAGATTTGAAATACTTGTTGCAAATATCATGTGGAGTTTTCAATGCACCGTGAACTGTTACGATCCCTTCATTCTACTTTGCATACTAGTGAAATGTTGGAAGAGTGTGGTTCAAGTGCTCTTCCAAAATCATCAAGAGACTTGCTAGATCATTTTTTTTATGTCCTAGAGATGATGGATGTTTCTTTTATAAAAAAAATTGCTTAAATGACAAGTTTTCAGAGTGTGGTGGGCTAGTGAAGTTTGTTGATTATTTTCATGAGGGTTGCAAACACAATTTTGGAAAGATAATTTTCCACAAAAAGGTATATGAAACTGTTAAATATACAATGAAAAGTGGAGGTGAATGCTCTAGATGTGAGTTGGTTACAAAAGAATGCAATGTAGCTGATTTTATTTTAGATTTCAGGAAGAATTTTTTTTACAAGTATGCAAGGAATAGTCACAGGTCTTAGTGGTTGGATCAATAATTCATGATGTGTAAGAACATTTTCTTGATTACACTATTATATCAGTCATTGACTTTGCATATACCTATACATTGCAACCCCAAAATGAGTTGCAAGCTCAATATTACAATTCTATCCAGGTTGCTATTTTTGTGCACATAACATATAGACATTCCCCTAATAGTACAAAAGATGACCAAAAGGTAATCAAAGAGTACCATTTTTATATGAGCGATGATAGATATTGCTCTCACGAGTATGTCCAACATTGCTTTGAGAATTATTTTGAGTGGGTGCGGGAAAATAATATTGTGATATTGCTATCAGGATTTAACTGTGTAGTTTTGAGTCAAACTCATTGACCCCTATTTCATGAGTAGTGGTTCACATGAACCCATCTCTCATGATAATGAATGGAACACTTAGCACTCATTGGATCTGGGTGATGCTCATAGAGGTGAAGCACCGAGACTTCCTGAGAGGTCACCCATCCTAGTACTACTCCAGCTCGAGCGCACTTACCTTCAGAGTTTCCTCCATGGTTAAGCCCACTCTGCTTGCAACCCTATCTGCAAAACCTTCACCAAGTGTTGTGCCTTATGAACCATTCATTAGAAAGACCCTTAAGCTCATCAATTGATAAGTAGGAGATATTTTCCACTGCAAGTCAAATTGTGATATTGCTATTAGGATTTAACTGTGTAGTTTTTGAGTCAAACTTATTGACCCCTATTTCATGAGTAGTGGTTCACATGAACCCATCTCTCATGAGAATGAATGGAAAAATTAGCACTCATTGGATCTAGGTGATGCTCACAAAGGTGAAGCACCAGGACTTCCCAGGAGGTCACCCATCCTAGTACTACTCCAGCTTGAGCACGCTTAACTACGGAGTTTCCTCCATGGTTAAACCCACTATGCTTGCAACCCCATTTGCAAAACCTTCACAAATTGTTGTGCCTTATGAACCATTCATTAGAAAGCCCCTTAAGCTCATCAATTGATAAGTAGGAGATATTTTCCATAGCAAGTCAAATTGTGATATTGCTATCATGATATAACTGTGTAGTTTTTGAGTCAAACTCATTGACCCCTATTTCATGAGTAGTGGTTCACATGAACCCATCTCTCATGAGAATGAATGGAACACTTAGCACTCATTGGATCTAGGTGATGCTCACAGAGGTGAAGCACCAAGACTTCCTGGGAGGTCACCCATCCCAGTACTACTTTAGCTCGAGTGCACTTAACTACAGAGTTTCCTCCATGGTTAAAACCACTCTACTTGCAACCCCATTTGTAAAACCTTCACCAAGTGTTGTGCTTTATGAACCATTCATTAGAAAGCCCCTTAAGCTCATCAATTGATAAGTAGGAGATATTTTCCACAACAAGTCAAATTGTGATATTGCTGTCAGGATTTAATTGTGTAGTTTTTGAGTCAAACTCATTGACCCCTATTTCATGAGTAGTGGTTCACATGAACCCATATCTCATGAGAATGAATGGAACACTTAGCACTCATTGGATCTAGGTGATGCTCATAGAGGTGAAGCACCGGGACTTCCTGGGAGGTCACCCATCCCAGTACTACTCCAGCTCGAGCGTGCTTAACTATGGAGTTTCCTTCATGGTTAAACCCACTCTGCTTGCAACCCCATTTGCAAAACCTTCACCAAGTGTTGTGCCTTATGAACCATTAATTAGAAAGTCCCTTAAGCTCATCAATTGATAAGTAGGAGATATTTTCCACAACAAGTCAAATTGTGATATTGCTATTAGGATTTAACTGTGTAGTTTTTGAGTCAAACTCATTGACCTCTATTTCATGAGTAGTGGTTCACACGAGCCCATATCTCATGAGAATGAATGGAACACTCAACACTCATTGGATCTAGGTGATTCTCACAATGGTGAAGCACTGGGACTTCCTGGGAGGTCACCCATCCCAGTACTACTCCAGCTCGAGAGCGCTTAACCATAGAGTTTCCTCCATGGTTAAACCCACTCTGCTTGCAACCCCATTTCCAAAACCTTCACCAAGTTTTGTTCCTTATGAACCATCCATTAGAAAGCCCCTTAAGCTCATCAATTGATAAGTAGGAGATATTTTCCACAGAAAGTCAAATTGTGATATTGCTATCAGGATTTAACTATGTAGTTTTTGAGTCAAACTCATCGACCCCTATTTCATGAGTAGTGGTTCACAAAAACCCATCTCTCATGAGAATGAATGAAACACTTAGTACTCATTGGATCTAGGTAATGCTCACAGAGGTGAAGCACCGGGACTTCCCGGGAGATCACCCATCCCAGTACTACTCTAGCTCAAATGCGCTTAACTTCAGAGTTTCCTCCATGGTTAAACCCACCCTACTTGCAACTAGAGTGGGTTTAACCATGGAGGAAATTCTGTAGTTAAGCTCGCTTGAGCTAGAGTAGTGTTGGGATGGGTGACCTCCCGGGAAGTCCTAGTGCTTCACCTTTGTGGGCATTACCTAGATCCAATGAGTGCTAAGTGTTCCATTCATTCTCATGAGAGATGGGTTCGTGTTAACCACTACTCATGAAATAGGGGTCAATGAGTTTGACTCAAAAACTACACAGTTAAATCCTGATAGCAATATCACAATTTGACATGTTGTGGAAAATATCTCCTACTTATCAAAATAATATTTCTATGGATAGACATCTCATTTGGTTAGATAACTACACATGTCAATTAAAAAATGCTCCTATGTTTTATTAGTTATGTAAAATGCATGTAAAGAGAGGTGTACCTCATATTTGGATTTTTTTTGAGGCCAGTCATGGAAAATGGGAGCATGATGGAGCAGGTGCATGTGTAAAGAGAGCTCTAGCTAAGGAGAAATTGAGGATTTCAGGTGCAGAACTCCTTAATACTCATTCTATTGTTGATTGGTGTACTTCAACATTGTCACAAGGGGGATGCTTGATTAAGCGGTGCATAAATTATTTTGGTTGGTTGAGTTGGACACAATAGGAGATAGGTTAGACTGTCAAACCGTGAAAGATTTTTTAAAAATGCATTCATTTCAAAGCTCAGATGATAGTACATGGACCATTTGGACACAAGAGTTGGCTTGTTATTGTCTGAGGTGTGAGTCAAGTGAGTGGGTCGATACATGGGTTCTGCATTATCTAACTCCTTTATCTATCACACTCTTTGTAATAAATGATAACATGGATAGTTCACTTGACTATGATCATCTTTCAGATCTTCTACAACCATGACATGTTTTTGCATTGGTTGCACCACAGGTGAATGATGAGAGATCAGATTACTAGTTAGCACATTGTGTATGAGGAAAACATAAACTTTCACAACTGACAAAATATGATGATATGTTCACATATCTAGAAAAGATCACATGTTGTTACAGGAACATGGTTGCGCACATGCATGATTAGAAATAATGACATTCCTATGTTTGAAGACTACGCGAAGCACAAAACCATTCTCATGTATTCACACCTTGTTATAGCTGCCAATGTTAAGTTGTTGAAACATCAAGGAAAATCAAAGTCAAAGGAACTTTGGACTATTGATACTATTGATCATGAAGCAATATTGAATACCCTCAAGAAGAGAGATGACCCTTCATGCACACTGTAGTAGGTAAGTTCAACTCATTGCAAGGTTTTCCATGTTTATTACGATTACGTTTAATAAATTAATTGTAGTTTTATTCTTTATTTGTTTGAGCCAATAAAGTTGGTTTTGTATGTGGATTGTAAGTGCAGTTGGATACATATATGATAGATATAAAAGATTGAAGTGTGCATTTGATTAGCCCATTTTTTATGATGGTAAAATTTACTATGCAATGGCTAGTCATGTTCTTTGGTTCGTTTAGTTACTTATACATTCATAATCTTTTTGTCAACCTATAAACCTTTTTTTTTCTCTATTAGCTTTTCTTGTGCCTTCTAAATGCAGGGATTGGAATGTAGATGTCATTGAGTACCATGTGCCAAAATTATACAATTTAGGAATGAAAATGACACTTATTTTTGATATATAGTTGTGTATCTAAGATTTTGAGTAATTCTATATCTTGGACTTTTGATAACATTGATATATTTATTCATAATATGTTTTTGAAATTAGCAACAACAAAAGGGTTCTGGCCCATGGAACATAAAGACGCTAACTAAGAGAATTAATAGAGAATTAACCCAACTTAGAGAGAAAAAGTAGTAGTAGATAAGAACACACAACGTCTACCTCTATCAAAAATATAAAAGCAAAAATTAATCCAGCACAGCCGTTGAGTATCAAACAACGACAAAATAGTCTTGGTAAAATCCAACAATTAAATGAACATATGCCACGCAGGGCTAAAAATAGTACTTAAAGTCTTAAAAATATAGAAATTAACAAAGTCCATCCAAAAAAAAGGCTTGGAAACAACCCCAAACTTTTCAGTCCCGTACTCATCCAGCTGCAAAGTCATTTCCCATCCCATAAGCGCTTAGACAACAACAAGTCAACCCACTCTTCATTCAAAAACTTGAAGAGTTCACAATTTCCTTTTGTATCGTTAGAAAATGGAAGCACTTCCATTTAGGACTGGTTTATCCCTCCAAGTAAGTGGTTTGGGGTCATGTCGAACACCTTGAATGGGGCTTTGAATTGGATCTAGATTTTTCCCATGTTCTGCCCCATTTTCCACTTCTTTTATGCACAATTCTGGCATCTTGAATTGAAATTTTGAGATTGTTGACCTTGGGGTCAAGGTTGACCTCGACCTTGACCTAGGGAAAGGTCAACCTTGACCTTGACCCAGGGTCCAAATTTAAAAATCCATAAGTTTTCGAATGTCGAGTTTCAAAAAGAATTATTTCCTACTTCCGGGTCGGCTGTTTCAGATTTTAGAATGGTAAACTCTTAAATTATATTTAATTTAGGCCCACTTCTAAGGGTAAAGGCTTAAATGAGAATTTAATTCTCCTATGTGGGCCTCTCTAGAAGTTTGGGCTCTAGATCACTATAAAAGGAAGCCTTCCTCTCTCATTTCAATCCATCATATCTTTTTCATAATCACATCACAATATCTCTCAAGCGAAATCAAGCAATCGAGAATCAAGCAAGAAGGAGAAGGAAATCATTCAAGCATTCATTCATCTTCAAGCATTCAAGCATTCAAGATCCAATTCATCAAGGAGATCCATTGTTAGCCATTGAAGGATTCAATCTCTATGGAGCCCTCTTATTGAAGATTTCTCTATCCACATTCATTCAAATTTCTTCCTATTCCAAGATCCATTCAAGATTGGTGTTGAAGATCTAAAGAAAATTGATTTGAGACATCCTACATTCAATTCTACATTCATTTGGAGCATCCATACTTGTGGATTCAAGGATTCAAATCCCCCACAAGGGTTTCAATATAAGCAAGGCGAATTGTTCCATTTACTTTGTTTACTACTGCAATTTCAATTCAATTTCAAGGTTAATTCCTAAATTGGGGTTTGACTAAGGTAAACCCCTCACCCCCAACAAAAACAACCATTTTTATTGCAGGAACAGGTGCGGGACAATGAATTACAGTACAAATCTGGATACCCTTTTCGACAAACTTTCAAGATCTATGAATAGAATTTCTGTCAGAGCACTGCAGGTCAAGGTCGACATAAAGGGGTAAGATTGTGCCCCGGGGTAAGATCTTACCCCTATATTTAGATCAAGGTCAACTTGGCTCAAAAAAGAAAAAAGATTTCAAGGTTTTGTATATCTCACAATTTCAGTCTAGTTACGCGTAAATTGATAGTTTCTGAGACCGTCTGACAAGGTTTTCAATAGATTCTTTTTCAGAGGTAAGTACTTTTTATTTCTTCATTTCAATATCAGTCTTCTAGATTTCAATACTTCTTTCCATATCATTATAATTTCATGTATGTGTAAAATATTGGTTTGGGGTCTCTTTTATGGGCAAACCCCTATTGTTCTAGACCTGATCCATATTTTTCATTTTACATTTTGGTGAACCTGACAATCTTACCCCTTTCTTTTGTGGAATTATATTCCCTATTGCATTTGTGGTCCACTCTTACATTTTGGTGAACCTGTTTTACAACAACTCTTTCTATTGTGGAATTAGATGCACTATTGTGTTTGTGGTCTTCGATTTCCTTTTCATGCTTATAAATTCTATTTGAATACATTTATATATATCTAGATCTATTTTCTATGCATTTCTTTATTTGTTATCATGTTGCACAAGTTGTTTCAAGTTTTTTCCAAACATTCTTCTATAACTTTTGGGATTACACAACATTCTCCTCTTACCTTACCATTGCATGGTGTTACACCTAGAAATATTTTATCTAGTGCCTGTGATGTTGCTTTCTCCTCTCTTATATTACCTTGTAAGGATATATTAGAGAAAGAAGATGACTTTAATCTATCTCTTCATCATATTTCTCTTTATGGAGATGAGTTGGGGATTGATGTTAATTCTTCTCCTAATGAGCCTACTTTAAAATATAATTTACCTTCTTTCCCCTTTAGGGATCAAGCTTTAGTGACTTATGACAATCCTACAATGTGCTTTATTGGTAGGGATGATAATCCTCCTATTTGGGATGAACCTTTGGATTTGGATGTTGATTACTCTCTTCCTCATGAAACCATTTTGGATGATCCCTTGGGCAAAGATATTGATTTATCCCCTCCTCATGAAGAAGCTTTGATACAAGAGGGTGATTTATTAATGGATGACATATTAATACATGATGGTGTATCATCTTAAAATGGAATCACTTCCATGATAAGAGTGTTTAGCCCTCTGAGTAAGTGGTCTAGGGTCATGTCAAGCACCTTGATTGGGTCTTTGCATGTATCTGGCTGTTTCCCTCCTATTTTGCTTCTCTCTCTCTCTGTTTCCAACCTCATTTTTGGCAACTATCCTTGAGAATCTGAAGGTCTTGATCTTCTGGGTGAGAGATGACCTGAAGGGTCAAAGATGACTTGATAGGTCAAGGATGACTTGATAGGTCAAGGATGACCTAGTCCCTGACCTAGGTCAGAGATGACCTTGTCCCTAACCTAGGGTAGAGACTACCTTGTCCCTGACCCCTAGATCCAAAATTTCAAATTCTAAGAGTTTCGAGATGTCGGGTTTTAGAAATTTTATTTTCCCGCTTTCGAGTCGACTATTTCAGGTTTCGAAATGGTAAATTATTAATTGCATTTAATTTGGGCCCATTTCTAGGGGTTAAGGTTAATTGGGATTTAATTCTCTAATCTCAGCCTCTCTAGAAGGTTGTGCCCTAGATCACTATAAAAGGAGGCCTTCCTCTCTCATTTTCTCCATCTCATACCAAGCAATTTCATGATCAAGCATCCATAATCAAGCAAGCAAGAAGAAGGAAAGAGAGAAAGCATTCATTCATCGTCAAGCCTAGCATTCAAGCATTCCTCAAGGAGATCCATTGTTAGCTATTGAGGGATTCAATCTCTTTGGAGCCCCCTTGAAGATCCATCCTTCCACATTCATCCAAGCTTATTCCTATGAAAAGATACATTCAAGATTGGTGTTGAAGATCTAATGCCATTGATTTGAGACATCCTACATACTCTTACGTTCATTTGGAGCATCTCTACTTGTGGATGCAAGGACTTGAATCCTCCACAAGGACTTCAACATAAGCAAGGTGAATTGTTTCATTTACTTTGTTTATACATGCTGCAATTTCAAGGTTAATTCCTAAATTGGGGTTTGACCAAGGCAAACCCCCCATCAAAACAACAAAATCCATTTTTCTTGTAGGTACAGGTACACGATTGTGAATTGGAGTTCAGATTTGGATACCCTTTTTAACGAACTTCCGAGATCTGCAAACAAAATTTCCGTTGGAGCTCTGAGGGGCAGGATCCTACCCCCAGGTAAGACCTTGCCCCGCTATTTGGGTCAAGGACGACTTGGCCTCAAAGAGATAAAAGTTTTTTGGGTTTTCTCTATTTTGACATTTCCAGTTCGAAGCAAGTTGCAGAATTTCCTGAAATTGTGCACAGACACCAGAAATCAACATTTTCTAGATTTTCCCTATTTTGAGGTTAGTATTTGCCTTCCATTCATTTCAGATTTCAAGTACATATTTTCTATAGAGGATTATAGGATTTCCTCCTTTCTTCACATTCTCCATTGTTTGATTCAATTGTGCATTGATCACTTCTTTGTGATTAATCCATTTGGGAATTTGGATCTCTCTTTTGGGAATTTGGATTAGGGTTAGATTCTATATTTCCCTCACATAGACATAATAATTTCAAGAACAAAATAAATGAATAGTGTGTAAAGATATATTCCCCCTTCCATTTTTTAACCTATTCATTTTGGTGAACTCGACATACTTACCATCTTTTCTTTTGTGGAATTATATGCCCTATTATATTTTGTGGTGTTAGATTTCCTTTATATTATCTTATTGGCATTAGATTTCTCTTTTATGCTAAATCTTGCATGCTAATTAGATTTCAAAAATAAAAATTATTTTTTGCAAAATCTCTTTCAAAATACAAAAATATTCATACTTTATGTTTTCTTAGTTTAGTTCATTTGCATTGTATTGGTTTATGAGCTTTACTACTACTAGTCCTACTTATAACATTCCGGTTAGAAGAAGTTGTAGACTCATGGGTGCCTTTGATCCTAAATCTTCCTCTCCTTTCCTTATGATCCCAAAAGATAATTTGATTCTTCATGATTCCAATCCTATTATGGAGCAAAACTCATCTCACTCATCTCATGATGAGGATGATGCTTTAAGAGTTCCTCCTGAACAAGTCCAAAAACTGTAAACTGAACTTGATGAAATGGGTAATTGGCTTATTCAAGAAAACCATAATCAAGATTCTATTCAAGCTATAGAGGCTCTTAAGAAATTTCTTTGTGATAGTGATCAAGGTGTTAACCTCTTGGGTGGCATTAATCACCTCGTGCATTCAAATGTTAAACCTTTAGCTCAAGAAGCTCAAGATTTAGGGTTGATTCCTCCTGTCACTAGTGTAGAACCTTCTTCTATTCCTTTACCTAGTATTCCTACCTATACTCCTTTGGTGACTGTGACGGTTCCCTTTGTCCCTATGAGTGTTCCTCCCGTGTCCCTTCCTACATCACAACATTCTTATCATAATGTTCCTTTTACTTATTCAAATCCTCTTCCAACTGTAGTTCCAAGTGTTCCTCCAGTTATGTCTTCTATTCCTGCATCTTCTTACACTTTACCTAGTGTTTCTAATGTGCTACTCCTATTTCCTCTAATGATTCAAAAATCATCAATTTGGCTCAAACTGTGTGTTCTTTACAATAAAAACTTGCATCCTTGACTCAAAACAAGTTTAGTATTCCTACATATGACATGGGAAGTCCTTTGTATCGAGATATCATTCATACTCCTGTTCCTCAACAAGTTGATATGCCTTGTCTTAAGAATTATAATGGAAAAGGAGACCCCGTTCATCATGTTAAAACCTTCCAAATCCTTTGTAGTGATTATGCTCATGACCATAGGATTTTAACTAAGTTTTTTGCTAGAACTTTTCATGACAAGGCCTTACAATGGTATTGTTCCTTGCCTCCTTATTCTATTGATTCCTTTCCACAACTTGCCAATGCTTTTATTCAACAATTTCAAAACAACATTGGCCCACAAGTGTCTTTGACTAATTTGATGCATTTTAAACAAAGTGCTAAGGAAAAATTAACTGAATTTATTGGTAGATTTAAGCATTTGCATGCTCAGATTTCCTATCCTATTCTTGATATTGATATTCAATGTATGTTTATTTCAAATTTACAAAAGGATATTAGAGATAAGATTCTGCTCACTGAATTTACCTCTTTTTAACAACTTTGTGTAGTGCTTCATCATCATCAATTACAAGTGAGTCAATTTGAGAGAAACACTCCAATGGCTCCTGTTTGAGTTGATAAAAGTGATGCTACTCCTAATCCAAACAAATTTAAAAAATTCAACAACTATGTCAAGATAAATAAACAAGTGAATGCAGTTGCTGATCAAGTTGCTGTTGCATCTCACAATGCCACTTCTGTATCCACTACTTTCTGATTAAATCGTACATTTACTCATCTTTCTAAATCTTTACATTCTATTATGAATAAGTTTTTAACTAATAATATGATTACTTTACCTCCTATTCGACCTCTTTTACCTGCTACGATTTCATCTAAATCTTTTGATCCTAAAGCTTTTTGTCAATATCATCATCAGAATGGTCATGATACTGAGAAATGTTATTCTTTAAAACATAAGGTTCAAGACTTAATTGATTCTAATGCCTTATCCATTGATAATCTTGATGGTAGTGGGAATAAGTTTGTCTCTCCTCCTAATCAAAATCTTCAAATCTATATGAATCCTTTACCTACACATGATACTAATACCATTGCTCAGCCATTTTCTATGGAGACTGTGTGTGATTCAAAGATGGATGATCTTAATCATGTTGTTAATCAAGTGGAGCATGTTGTTCAATCTCCACCTCAACCTCAACCTCAGCTTCAAACTATACCTCAAGTTCCATCTCAATGTCAACCAAAACCTAAGCCTAAATTGAAAACTCAACCTAAACCTAGACAACAACATAAGAATAAAAGACATCGGGAACTTTTGATTACCTTCGATGATTTTGAGACTATTGAAGCTCTTGATGGTTCCCTTTATATTTATGCTAGGATTTCTTGGATACCTACTCTTGGTTGTCTTGTTGATCCTACATCCTTAGTTAATGTTATCATTGAAGAAAATCTGTTTATGAAAAATTTGCAACGCGATTCTTATGATACATTTGATTTGTGGATTCAAACTTGTAATTGTTTTCTTTATCCATCATTTGGTTCTATTAACTTGCCGGTTGAACTTTGTGGTAAACATGTGTACACTACCTTTGTTGTTGTTCCCACTTTTGATCAATTTCAAGTTAAGCTTGGTTTACCATGGTCAAATGCCATGCATGCTATTGCTTCACCTATCCATAAATGTCTTAAATTTATTCATGATGAAGAAGTGAAGATAGTTAATCATAGTTTATATCAACCTTCTAGGCCCAGGGATTGTGCTACTATTGATATCTTTTGGCCTTCATGAACTAATTCATGTCCTTCTTGACCTGATAATCTTTTCCATTCATATCAAACCTAAAAGCATCATAATATTCTTGAATTAAGTGTACCTTCAATGGATCTTAATCGTGGTCTTTTGCGTACACCTTCTATACCTCCTTTATCCATGGCTTCTACATCTGTTAATCAAGCTCCTACTATTGCTTGTCAATCTCCTGATAATCCTATTAATCTTCCTAAAAAACTTGTGAAGGATCTTGTGATTGTTCCTCCTAGTTCTCAACATATTTCAACTAAAGAAAAATGTAATCGATCTGCTAACGAACGTCGTAAAAAGCATCGTGCTCAAGCTAAAGCTCATAATTATGTTCTTCAAAATTCTTTACTTTATTCTGATAAGCCTATGCATGATGTTGTTACTACTAATGATGTTCAGATGCATGATCCTATTTGTATCTTAGATCCTATTTTGATTAATCTGGATGAAGAAGATACTCTTGATGATGTTAATGATGAATATGAGACTATTGACATTGACATTGATTTACCTAATATGCTTTCATCACAATTAACACGTACACTTAGTATCGAACATTATGATTCTCAAGAGGATCCTGGTTTGGAATTGGTTATCATTCCTATTGTATTGGATATAGCCCCTCTTGCGAGTTACCCACCTTCCCTAAATGATATAGAATGAGATGGGGAGAGTAGGCAACACGTTTGATCAACTTGTCCTTTATGGTAGCTTTATTGCATGTTTTCCTATT
This sequence comes from Chamaecyparis obtusa, assembly GCA_027943335.1. Classification (NCBI taxonomy): domain Eukaryota; kingdom Viridiplantae; phylum Streptophyta; class Pinopsida; order Cupressales; family Cupressaceae; genus Chamaecyparis; species Chamaecyparis obtusa. The sequence continues at coordinate 261,856 of BSBK01007299.1, read as the reverse complement.
GTACTGTGCTTCTCCCATGATGTGTTTGTTGAATGTTGTTAGATTCTTTTATACGACCCTTGTTACTTTGTTGGTACAAGGTGATAAAGGAATCAAACCTATTGTACCATTCCTCTATATGTATCTCTATTCTTCTATATGTTGTTTCATGTTATGTTGTACCTGTGCTATTGTTCGTACATGTTTCCTTGTGTAATCTGCTCTGATCTACGACTTGGTAGCACTCAATCTTTTTGGTCTCCAGGTCATGGTCCAAAAATAGTCTTCTTTGTATATCTTATGTGATCTTTTCTCCTTTGTGATTGTAGTTCTAATTTCTTTGTATGTTAAAGTGTTATCAATGACTTTAACATGGGGGCATATAGTCTGCTCACCTATTTCATACATGCACTTTTCGATACACATATTATTTTTCAAGATACTTTTTCTCCCTTTTTGGATTAGTGACTAATCCTTAAAGCGTGGATTTATATTTTAGGATCTCTTGATCCCTCCAGTTTCAAATTTTTGATCCCTTAAGGTTGAAGGTTTCCTTAAGACTTGATGGGTTGACTAGTGAGTAGCCACATTCACTAGGTAGTTCAATTCCATCTTTCTAGTTGCACTATTTCCTTGTGTGGTTCACAATGGGACATAAGTTCTCATTGGGTGAGATAATCACACACCCTCTCTCTCTCTCTCTAGAGATGTCTCTCTTATTGTGATCTTGGATTTGATGAAGACTTGAGTCCCTGGGGGCTTGAGGTTTCCTTTGTCCCTTTGATTATGATAAGATTATCTTTTCATTATGATCTCCTTTACCAAGAGTTTGCATCGAGTCCATACTCTTGCTAAAGTGGGGGCTTAATGTATCACCTTAAAATGGAAGCACATCCACAATAAGAGCATTTATCCCTCTGAGTAAGTGGTCTGGGGTCATGTCAAGTGCCTTGATTGGGTCTTTGCATTTATTTTTCTATTTCCCCCTATTTTTCTTCTCTCTCCCTATTTCCAACCTCATTTCTGGCAATTATCCCTAAGAATTTGAAGGTCTTGATCTTCTGGGTCAAAGATGACCTGATAGGTCAAGGAAATCTAGTCCCTGACCTAGGTTAGAGATGACCTCATCCCTAATCTAGGGCAGAGACTACCTCGTCCCTAGCCCCCAGATCCAAAATTTCAAATTTCAGGAGTTTTGAGATGTTAGGTTTCAGAAAGTTTATTTTCCCGCTTCCGGGTCAACTGTTTCAGGTTTCAAAATGGTAAATCCTTAATTGCATTTAATTTGGGTCCATTTCTAGGGGCTAAGGTTAATTGGGATTTAATTCTCTAATGTTGGCCTCTCTAGAAGGTTGTGCCCTAGATCACTATAAAAGGAGGCCTTCCTCTCTCATTTTCTCCATCTCATATCAAGCAATTTCATGATCAAGCATCCATAATCAAGCAAGCAAAAAGAGGAAGGAAAGAAAGAAAAAATTCATTCATCCTCAAGCCTAGCATTCAAGCATTCCTCAAGGAGATCCATTGTTAGCTATTGAAGGATCCAGTCTCTTTGGAGCCCCCTTGAAGATCCATCCTTCCACATTCATCCAAGCCTATTCCTATGCAAAGATACATTCAAGATTTGTGTTGAAGATCTAATGCCATTTAATTGAGACATCCTACATACTTCTACATTCATTTGGAGCATCTCTAATTGTGGATGCAAGGATTTGACTCTTCTACAAGGACTTCAACATAAGCAAGGTGAATTGTTCCATTTACTTTGTTTATACATGCTACAATTTCAATTCAATTTCAAGGTTAATTCCTAAATTTGGGTTTGACCAAGGTAAACCCCCCATCAAAACAAAAAAAAGCATTTTTCTTGCAGGTACATGTACAGGATTGTGAATTGGAGTTCAAATTTGGATACCCTTTTTGAAGAACTTCCAAGATCTGCGAACATAATTTCTATTGGAGCTCTGAGGGGCAGGATCCTGCCCCAGGGTAAGACATTGCCCTGCTATTTATTAGAAAGTAAAGTCCACCAAGATAACTGAGAGGGGGGTGGGGGTGAATCATTTATTTGATAATTATAACTTTTATCAACTTCAACAAAATTTAACCATGTAAGCAATATAATTACTAACCATAGAAAGATATTCATACACAATAACACAATGACAAGATATGTTGACTAGGGAACCTCTTGATCAAAGAGTAAACCCCAGTGGGAATGATGCCCACAAAAGATGCACTAATATGAATATTCCTTGTGAAAGGATGGACTCGGTTAGGAGCCTTATGAAATACATTTAGTACATATGAATCCTGGTTAGGAGTTTTTGAATCCTTGGTAAAAGATTCTAACTCTTTTAGGAGTTATGGAAGATAGAAGGACACACTGTCCAAACAACTTCAATGGAAAGATCACTGAACACACTATCCAACTGATCTCTAGATTATTCAATAGAATAATATCAAGTCATTACTGATCTCAACAAAATGTTACCTCTTCTCTGACTATGCCAAACCGCACTTCACTGCTACACCAGATCTTTGTACCTCGCATGTCTTCCTTCACAAATTCACTTTCACAATTTCATTCACTTCATCAATACATTCATATCCACATTCCAACAAGAAAAAACATTCCTTCCTTTAAACCAAACTCGATTAATTACAAATGAGTTGGCATCTAGTTATAAAATAAAATGTTTCCACATGTTACATTAAATTTACACAAAATTGCCGGCTTCCAATTAGAATAATTCTTCACTCATGTGACCTCAAAGTCTACACTGTCATCCACGTCGCTATCAACATGTCTTCAACTTCCCTTTAATTTCACAAAATTAGATTCCATCCCCATTGGGAGATATCATTTGATTTCCACAAACCGCTACTCAGGAACACTGCCTAAATACTGCTTCCACCAAAATGCTCATAACTTCCATGAATAAATGAATTAATATCTACGCTGTTAACCAAAAATAGATAACATATTCAAGAGTAAATCCTCAACATCACATAGCTTGATCTGCAATATCCCATGTGCACTAATCAAAACAATGTCTGCTCCTCTGCTAATCTCCAGTATATCATTGTGTTGACATCAATGACAATCATAGTCATGAGTGCAACAACAACTGCTATAGAATGGCTGCCAATACTCCCAAAGGATATATTTAGCATTCATTCCTAACAATCTCCCCCATTGGCATTGATGGAAACATAGATGAAAAAACATCCAATGTTCCACGAATCCAATACTACAACACTGCTGCTCTTCAATAAATATTTTCAAATCCTCTTCATCAGTTAAATCTTGCTTCATTTTCCTATTCAATTCTCTCCAACAGATGGTACAAATGGTTTTTCATGTACACTTCTCCCCTATTGACATCAATGACATAAATTTCATCATTATGTCAACAACAACTCTAATGTCAAAAGACACTATTTAGAAAATACATTCACTAGAGTCCTCATGACTCAGCTCAGATACACATACTCCCCCATAAAGGAAGTACCAACATCCAATCCCGAAGAGAGATAAGGCTCATATACCACTAGATGGATGCAACTAATCTGCATGACTTCTCAAAAGTAGGATGGGGCATAACCCCAAGCATACCTCTCAGATACTCAAATGTATCCTTAGGCAAAGGCTTTGTAAATATGTCTACTATCTGCTCCTTTGTGCTTATGTACTCAAGTCTGACTTCTTTCTCAACAACTTTCTCTCTTACTACATGATACTTAATCTCTATATGCTTTGTCTTATAATTTAGTACATGGTTCTTAGACATACTAACTGTGCTGGTGTTATCACAACGTATAACAATAGGTTCAACAAACTTTATTCCAATATCCTTCAGCATCTTCTTCATCCAAATTATCTGGTTACAATTATTTGCTACTGCTACATATTTTGCTTTTGCTGTGCTATGTGAAATACAATTTTGCTTTTTGCTTAGCCAAGAAACCAATCTTCCTCCAAGGAAAAGTGCTCCACCACTGGTGCTCTTTTATCATCAACACTGCCTCCCCAATTAGCATCTATATATGTGCATAGGGTAAAATCATCATATTTTTCATACCACAATCCATAATCAATTGTGCCTCTTAAATATCTCAGTATCCTCTTTACTACTGCATAATGTAATTCTCTTGGTTCAACTTGAAATCTTGCTACAATTCCAACTGAATGTGCTATATCAGGTCTTGTATGTGTCAAGTACTACAATCTTCCAATCATAGATCTGTACTTCTTCTGTTCAACTGCAGGAGTCTCATCTGTGCTAGATAATTTATGTCCAGTTACCATAGGTGTTCCAACTGGTTTACAATTCTCCATTCCAAAACTCTTTAACAAATCATTCAAGTACTTTGTCTGACTTACAAAGATACCATCACTATTCTATGTTATCTGTAATCCCAAAAAGTATTTCATTTCACCAATCATACTCATTTCAAATTCAGTTTTCATTTTATCAACAAATTTATCACTAGCTTCATCTTCTCCTCCAAAAATAATGTCATCAACAAAAATAGCTATAATCAGCAAACTATTTTCAATTTCTTTTATGTACAGGTTGCTATTAGCTGTTCCTTTTGTAAATCCCAATTTCAACAAATACTTATCCAATATTGCATACCAAGTTCTAGGTACTTGCTTTAGTCCATATAAGGATTTCTTCAGTTTACATACCATGTCTCCTTCTTGAGTCAAAGGAAAACCTTTAGGCTGCTCAATGTAGACTTCTTCTTCCAATTCTCCATTGAAAAATGTTGACTTCACATCCATTTGATATACTTTGAATTTTTTAAAAGTTGCATAGGCCAAAAACATTCTTATTGCTTCAATTCTTGCTACTGGTGCAAAAGTTTCTTCATAGTCAATTCCTTCTTGCTGTGAGTATCCCTTGCATAGCAATCTTTCTTTGTTTCTTACTACTTCTCCTTGTTCGTTCATCTTGTTTTCGAATACCCATTTAGTTCCTATAACATTCTTATCTTTAGGTCTATGGACCAATTCCCATGTCTTGTTCTTTTCAATCTGATCTAGTTCTTCTTTCATAGCTTTAATCCAATGTTCATCTTCACAAGCTTCACTAGTAGATTTAGATTCAATTTGAGAAATCAAACATAATTGTTCTTGTACCTTATTTCAAGTTAGAACTCCTCTGTCTATGCTTCCAATAATCTTCTCAATAGGATGATTCCTTGATAAGTTCCTATTAGGTGTCACTGTCTCAGATCTCACTTCAGGTGTCTGTTCTTCAATGATTTCACTATGGCTTTCATTAAAAAATTTATTGTTAGTGTCATAGAATAATTCAGTAGTTTCAGTGTTAGGTTTAGGATGAGTTCCTTCATTAGATTCATAATCAAGTATTCTTTCCTGAATTTTAAACTTTTCATCAACTTTAATATTTGCGCTCTCAACAATAGTCTTAGTTCTCTTGTTATAACATCTATAAGCTTTGATCTTCAAAGAATATCCAAGAAATATACCTTCATCACTTCTAGGATCAAACTTTCCAATATCATCATCTCTCTTTATATAACATTTTCTTCCAAAAATTCTAAAATACTTAACTGAGGGTGCATGTCCAAACCATAATTCATAGGGTGTCTTGTCTATGTCTACTCTTATTTGTACTCTGTTCATTATATACACTGCTATGTTCACTGCTTCTCTCCAGAATATCTTCACCAAATCATTCTCAAATAACATAGCTCTTGTTGCTTCAGTCATTGATCTATTTCTCCTTTCTGCAATACCATTTTGTTTCGGTGTTCTAGGGGCTGAAAACTCTCTTAATACCATTCACTTCACAAAAAGTGTTAAACTCTCTAGAAGTAAATTCTCCACCTCTATCAGATCTCAAACATTTAATTTTCATTCTAGATTCATTCTTAACTTTATTCTTAATGACATTAAACTTATTAAATGCTTCAGACTTTTCTTTAAGAAATGCAATCCACATCATTCTTGTAAAATCATCAACAAGAATCATAAAATACCTTTCTCCATAGAATCCTCTAGTCCTTGTAGGACCACTCAAATCTATATGAACAATCTCCAACTTCTTTGTAGATGTAAACTTCTTACTAGGAAATGAACTTCTCTTCTGTTTTGCCATCACACATTCCTTGCAAATCATGTTAGTAGGCTTCATAATTTTAGGCAAATATCTTACTGCAAGTGTAGTACTTATTTTCACAATGTTATCAAAATTTATATGACAAAATATTATGTGCCATAACCAACTGTCATCTATCTTAGTAATCAAACATGTCATCTCAAAAGGATTCAACTGAAATACATTACCTCTGGTTCTAGATCTAGTTCCAATCAGATTTCCATCTTTATCTTTTATCACACAATTTTTCTTAGTAAACCAAACTTGATATCCCTTATCAACTAATTGTCCAACACTCAAAATATTATGTTTCAAACCATCCACAAAGTAAACATCATCAGTATTAGTCTTTCCATCAAGAGTAATAGATCAAATACCTTTAATCAAACAAGGTGCATTGTTTCCAACTCTAACAACTCCGCCATCATAATTGTTAAACTTTATAAACTTTTTCATGTCTCTAGTCATATAATGTGAACAACCACTATCTATAATCCAATCAGCTTTGTTTTCAACTTGAGAAACTAGAGCTTTTTCTTCCTTAAAATCTGTTTCAAGATTTTCTTCTTTAATTGCTACAAATCCTATGTCATCATTATTTCCAGTATCACTTTCACTAAAAGTTCTCTCTATACTAGCTTCAAGATCTTCATCATTAGCATAATAACATTCCTTAGATCTTCTAGGCTTGAAATTGTTTCTGTACTTTTTAACTCTCTTAGGACATTTAGATGCAAAATGACCATATTCTTGACAAGTCCAACATTTAAAGATTTTCTTACCGTCTGGTTCTCTCTTCACAAGTAAGGCAATACCTTCTTGAATCTTCACATCTTCTTCATTTCTAGATCTGGTTCCACTAGCATAATCTCCACTCACACTGATGCTTCTTGACAAAGTAGGGTGAACACTAAGAGCATTGAATGCTATCTCCATTCTAGGAAAATCTCCTGATAACCTCAGGTTCATTTCTGCTGCTTCCAATCTTCCAAGAAGAGTCTCTCTTGTAAAGTTCAAAGTAAAAGGTATAACTTGTTCAATCATCTGTGTTGTTTTCTTAAATGCAGGAGTCAATGTCCTGAGAATTTTCCATATAACTTCATTTTCTGTGTTTGTTCCTCCACAAAATTTTATGCCTGCAACAATTTCTGACATTCTACCAATATAGCTTCTAATAGATTCATCTTCCATCATTCTTATATCTTCAAATGCACATATCCAATTATGTAATCTAACTTTCTTTGCATGTTCATCACCTTTAAAAGTAGAGTGTAAAGCTTTCCAAATTTCATGAGATGTTTTCAAATATTTTACCTGACTATACTCATTCTCCGGAAGGACTGTCAAAAGTGCTTCTTTGGCAAGTGTGTTACACATGAATAGATCTCTCTCATCATTAGAACATGTTTCAAGATTATCCTCATCAATGATAGTCTTCTCATTCATTGTATTCAACCAATAACCTGGTCCTAAACATAGTAGATGTGTCTTCATCTTTTCTTTCCAGCTCTCAAAATTTGCTCCATCAAACTTAGGGCTTTCTTTCCTGAAATTCACCATGGATCTCCTTAAGCTGTTAAACTTTTCTTTCAAGGACTTGCAGCTCTAATACCAAAATATTAGAAAGTAAAGTCCACCAAGATAACTAAGAGGGGGAGGGGGGGTGAATCAATTATCTAATAATTATAACTTTTATCAACTTCAACTGAGTTTAACCATGTAAGTGTTATGAATGGGAACACTAAGAGGGGGGGGGGGGGTGAATCAGTGTTCACTATATTTTTACTTTTTACTTTAATCTTTATGCTAAACATAAATGCTTAAGAAATAAATTAAACATTCACATAAATATGAAACATGAAATCAACACATGACACCAATATGGTTACGGGGAAACCCAAATAGGTAAAAACCCTGGTGGGACTTGATACCCACTAATAATCTGCACTAGTGTTTTGTGATCCTTGTTAGAAGATCCTTTACCCTGTTAGGAGTAGCTTTACAATGTTTTTAGTATAGTAGACCTTGTTAAGGGTCAGACCCTGCTAGGATTCTTTTACAATGATCCTTGTTAGGGAAGTGGACTCACTATCCTAGAGCTCACTGCTCAAATGATAAAGGCTACAACCTTCTAAATCAGATACACACTATATCTGTAGGTGAACTATTTACTCTGACACTGCTTGTCAGATCAGTTCCTTTGGTGCGCTGATGATTTGACCCCTAGCAAAGCTCTAATATATCTTATGCTCACTTCGCATACCTCTGCTCTACTTATCACAACTCTATTTTCACTTCCATATCAAATACAATGGGTGCACCTTATATTTATGTGCTCATACCAATTATACAATTAGGTCAGCTCTATAACTAATTAACAACAATGCTTCTAAATGAATTGGCTTAAGCATGCTTACAATTATACATGTACTTATGTTGGCAACCTAAATACAATGGGTGCATAGCCTTTACAACATTAATTTATAATCACAAACCAAAATAGTCACTGTCGACTCTATGCTCTATTCTCTGCTGTCACACACTGGCTGTGCAACTTCAACTGAGTGTAACTTTCATATATTTGCATATCTACTTATGCGCTCTTAGAATAAGCATAAGTATAGTCTAACAACCTTAACTTCTAGGGTGCATACCTTAACTCATCCATACATGTGTGTTGATTCTCTGAGCCTCTAGTGCTCTGTATGTTGTCCAATCTTCAATACTTAACTGAATTCTGATCTTTACACTTAGTGCACTGACTCCAAATTGCTATATGACTTTGTTGCCATAATGAAAACACTATATCTAGTCATATATCTTAGTATAGACAACTTGCCAACAATCTCCCCCTTTTTCATTGATGGCAACAAAGGAATATGGCCAAGTCTCTAACTGTCCCTTTACACTTTTTTGTCTTCTATACATCTTCTATACATACTCTTATATCTCCCTATACATATGTGTACTCCATATTCTATACAACTCCCCCTTTGACATTAATGACAAAGGTGCATCAAAAACTTTATCTACATATACTTACTGAGGGAAAACATTCAAATATGCAATCTTGAGGTTCTGGATCTCCTTCTTCCAAAAGGTTATCAGAGAATTGACTATTTGTAGATGGGCGCATAATGCATATTGAAGCTTCTCCATATTCTCCAATTCTGTGCTCAGACCTTGATCATAGGTTATCATAGTCACATCAATCTCCTTTATGTTTTGACTGAGAATGTCTAGAGAGGGTGCAAGAGCGTTCCTCAATTGAGTCTGTCTAGACCTTATCTTCTCCATTTCTTTTTCTGCCTTCTCAATTATGTCCAACTGACCTTGATAGACATTGTTGCACATGTTTACATCTATGGATGTGTCTAGCACTAAAATCTTCACCTTCTCAATCATTGCCTCTGCATCTTTGATCTTCTTAAGATGGGCATCAGTGAACTTATCCTGATCCATGGATTCTATAATGACTTTCCTTCCTTGGTCTGCAAATTCCTTCACTGATGCCTGACCAGACTTAAGAGAGTTCAAGTCTAGTGAAAATTACTCATCAGTTCATTGAGTCTCTTCTTTAAGTATTTCTCCTCTACCACTATGGCCATAGATTCTTCTAGGCTGGAAAAATTGACTTTGAACTGAGAGATGACTATGCTCACATCATCAACCAAATGTACATTTACCATCTTCTTATGCTTTGACAGCAAACTGTTCAAAATATTTACTAATTCCACCATGAGAGGATTTCTCATTACTTGCTTCTCCTTAGCCTTCTCCATAGCTACGATGCTAAACTTAATCAGGTCTTCTTCCTTCTAGGAGTCCAAACTGCTAGTGTTAGGTGTGAAACTTGACAACAATGCTGAGGAGGGAGTGATGGGAGTGCTATCCATCACCTCTTGCTTCACCTTGACCAAATCAATAGAAGATTCATCTTTCTTTTCTACCTCTACTCCATCTTTCTTTTCTTCTTCTCTCTCATTAGATATATCTTCTATGATTACTTCTTCTTGGTGTGTGGGAGGGGTATTGCCGCATAGGATTTCTGCTTCTTCAGTGCTGACAAATGCTTCTTCAAACTTGTCCAAGTCCTTATCAGTAGTTTCCATGGCTATTTCCACATTATCTATGATAATTGTGCTATCTTTGGGTGATTCTGACATGGGCGCAAACTATTTTGCTTCTATTTGAGTTTCTATTATGGGCAATGAGTCCTGAAGACCTATCATTGGTACATTAGTGGGCTCTGCCACTTTATCTTCCTTGATGGGTGCATGAGTGATGGGCGCAGTAGGTGGTTTGATCTATTGTTCTAACAACACCTTCTCAAATGCTTTTTATATTTCCTTTGTTATCAATTCATAGTCCTTGTTCATGATATGAAGAGTTCTCATCTCTGTCCTTAGGTGCGGCTTCACCAAATTCAATATCAGTTCCACTTCTTCTTTAAAACATACTAGCAGAGTATCTTCTAATACTTTTTCTCTGATCCTTAAATCTTCTTCATTTGCTTGTCTCTTTAGATTTTCCAAAATATCCCATACTTTATCAAGGTCTGCTTGTGATACACCATGTATTCTTAGGATCTTTGATGTGACCTTTGCAACCTTTCTTTTTGTTGCATCACTATTCAGCTTAGCATCAAATTCTCTAGTCTTATCTTCATAGGTTCCCCACCTAGGTTCATTGTCATCCTTAGGGGCTGATAGTAGCACCTGTGCATAAGATTCAAGAACTTGTTCTTCAACTTCATACCCAAGTGGATGAATCCACTTAGTTCTAGGTTCCACAGCTTCCATACATGTAGCATCAATCTCCACCATGAAGCATATTGTATCCTTATACTTCTCTACAATACTCTCAGAAATCCTATACCTCATCTGCATCCTTGCTCTAAAGGTCTTCAATTCCAAAGTGATGTAATCTCTTAGTGTGCTTTCTATGGATGCCTTGTTTGATATCTGTGGTATGGTAGGAATGGACTTGTCTAGATACAAGTCTGACACTTTACCAGCTATATGAAGGTACATATAGATGAATAGGGACCCAAACCTGAATACCTCAGTCTTGTCATGTTTGATAGCTTTGATATTGTCTATCAACTGTGCATGCAAGATCTCACACAAGTTGAACTCTCCATCTTCTTGCACAAGACAGATGGCTACTAGAATAGTGCCCGTAGACACACTATTCACCCTGCTGGTATGATGAAATCTGTAACCCAATATCATTGATATCAACTTGATGTCTGGTTGCTCTATAGGTGCAATGGTCATGCCACACTTATCACTTCTAGATTTACACACTTGCTCCACCATTTTCTTGACATCCTTACCCACAGGAAGAATGGCGTCTGTCTTAGAAAGGCCTGTCATCTCATGAATTAGGTCTCCTATTATTCTTACTGGTACATCTCCAATCCAAAACAAGTCATCATGGATTCTACTCAACAATATTTTTATCCATTTAGTTTCATAGAATTCATATGCTGTCGCATATTCAACAATGGGGTGATCATTCCATTTGGTGTATTCATCCATGAACATTTTGTTTGGTTTCAACATTGTGTCCATGTGTGCCCTTAACCTATCTAGTCCAACAGGTTCCTTCTTACAATAGATGTAAGCCCTTATGTCTTCTACATGCATGATGCCCATCGCATGCGGGAAAATGCTCCCTCTAAATCATCTAGGGTTGATTTAAATGGGTGCCTATTGAAACATACCTCTTCTTCTCAGCAACATAAAAAACAATAGGAGTGGCCATGACTTACTTGATATTCACTTTCCAAATGATCTCTGAGATGTTCTGACGGCTTCTGAATTGGCGCAATGAGCTAGGGTTTCTTGCAACCAATCAAATGCACTGCAAATACTGATAATTTAATCTCCAAATCTTCACAACAATTTTAAAGGCTCAATCTTCTCTCTAATCTCTTTGAGTATGAATGCAATGAGTGATCAAAAAACTTTTTGTGTACTTAAAGTAGGAAATTTTCCATTAATGCAACTCGCGTGAACCAGGCTGTCACTTAAAATTTTCAAACTCAAGTTCCGCTAACAATCAGCATGTGCGCTCTTGCAAAAAGGTTCCTATACACTTGAATAGCTTAAGTCCAAAGGTGCATACTCTGAGGATGAATATACCAGCCACACAGGGGTCTAGAGCTAAATTGGCTCCCCCTATGACCCTGAGGGCCATTTATGTAGATGTAGAGGGTGCGTCCACTTGGGATGCATCCAATACATTCTCATTAGCTTTGTCCTTCTTTCCTTCTGACCAAATCAAGCTCACATCCTTTGAGGCTTTCACAAACTTGACTTCTGCTTCAAGATCCAAAACTGGTTCTTCGGTCTTTTTAGGGCTTTCCTGACCTTGCATGCTTGATCTACAAAACCTTGAGATATGTCCAACCTTGTTACAGGTGTGACAAATCATTGGAGGTCTATTATTCCTCGACACATTGACATGAGTCACCACTCTACATGTTTTGGATGAGTGACCATTATAGTTACATATCTGACATGTAACATTCTGAGGACTTCTAACATTTGTCTGATTCTAATTTCTTTGATCATGTTGAATCCTGTTCTTCTTACCAGTCTTGCAATTTATTTCTCTATGGCCAAATCTATTACATGTATAACAATAGCCATTAAAAGGTTTTATCTCTATACAATTCCTTGCAATGTGTCCATGCTTGTTACATGCAAAAAAAGTGCGTTCTACTTGCTTGCACTCATTCTTAGGAGGACCATCATTGTCTTTGGTTTGATCTTCAGTCTTCTCATCCTTAGTAGAGTTCTTTTGTGAATCCTTTCTTGCTCGCATACTGTCAATCTGATTTTGTGCTTCATTGTATCCAACACAGCTAGTGTCTCCTTTGATTCTTCTTGCATACAACTATGATTCTACCAATTCAGCACTGGTGTGTAATTTTTCAATATGATCCTTTGACTTCTTCAATTTAGATTCCAAGCTTTTTTTGATATTCTTTAGCTCCAAGATTTCTAAGTTAGCTTCCTTTAGTTCTTCATTCAGTTGAAGGTTCTCCTTGACTTGTTCATTGTAGACATCTTGATTGTTCATCAGTTTGTCATCAAATTCTTCAAGTTGACTTAATAAGGATGCATTTTCTTCATTCAATTTCTTGACTTTTTCTTCAAGATCACTGTTAGAGCATCCTTTCAAATCTTTTCTTAGTCTCTTGATAACTAATTGAGCATCACTAACTTTTTCTTTTAGTTCTTCAATTTCTCTTTCTGAATTGTCCAGGTCTTCAAGAGTTGCTTCAAGATTCTTCTTCAGATGTTTCATATCTACTTTGTCCATGATCTCCTCAAGTGGTTAAAGTTCTTTGCTGAGGACTAGAGCTCTAATACCAATTGTTAGGAATGGGAACACTGAGAGGGGGGGGGGGGGTGAATCAGTGTTCACTGTATTTTTAATTTTTACTTTAATCTTTATGCTGAACATAAATGCTTAAGAACTGAATTAAATATTCACATAAACATGAAACATGAAATCAACACATGACACCAATATGGTTACGGGGAAACCCAAATAGGTAAAAACCCTGGTGGGACTTGATACCCACTAATCATCTGCACTAGTGTTTTGTGATCCTTGTTAGAAAATCCTTTACCCTGTTAGGAGTAGCGTTTCAATGCTTTTAGTACAGTAGACCTTGTTAAGGGTCAAACCCTATTAGGAGTCTTTTATAATGATCTTTGTTAGGGGAGTGGACTCACTATCCTAGAGCTCACTACTCAAATGATGAAGGCTACAACCTTCTGAATCAAATACACACTATATCTGTAGGTGAACTATTTACTGTGACACTGCTTGTCAGATCAGTTCCTTTGGTACGCTGATGCTTTGGCATCTAGCAAAGATCTAATACATCTTAAGCTCACTTTTCATACCTCTTATCCACTTATCATAACTCTATTTTCACTTCCATACCAAATACAATGGGTGCACCTTATATTTATGTGCTCATACCAATTATACAATTAGGTCGGCCCTATAACTAATTACAAACAATACTTCCAAATGAATTGGCTTAAGCGTGCTTACAATTATACATGTACATATGTTGGCAACCTAAATACAATGGGTGCATAGCCTTTACAATATTAATTTATAATCACAAACCAAAATAGTCACTGTCAGCTCTATGCTCTATTCTCTACTGGCACACACTAGTTGTGCAACTTCAACTGAGTGGAACTTTCATATCTTTGCATATCTACTTATGCGCTCTTAGAATAAGCATAAGTATAGTCTAACAACCTTAACTTCTAGGGCGCATAGCTTAATTCATCCGTACACACGTGCGTTGATGCTCCGAGCCTCTGGTGCTCTGTATGTTGTCTAGTCTTCAATACTTAATTGAATTTTGATCTTTACACTTAGTGTGCTGACTCTAAACTACTATATGACTTTGTTTCCATAATGACAACACTATATCTAGTCATATATCTCAGTATAGATAAATTTCCAATAGTAAGCAATATAATTACTAACCATAGAAAGATATTCATACATAATAAGACAATGACACAAGATATGTTGACTAGGGAACCTCTTGATCAAAGAGTAAACCCCGGCGGGAATGATGCCCAAAAAAGATGCACTAATATGAATATTCCTTGTGAAAGGATGGACTCGGTTAGGAGCCTTATGAAATAAATTCAGTACATATGAATCCTGGTTAGGAGATTTTGAATCCCTGCTAAAAGATTCTAACTCTGTTAGGAGTTATGGAAGACAGAAGGACCCACTACCCAAACAACTTCAATGGAAAGATCACTGAACACACTGTCTAACTAATCTCTAGATTATTCAATAGAATAATATCAATTCATTACTGATCTCAACAAAATGTTACCTCTTCTCTGACTGTGCCAAACCGCACTTCACTGCTACACCAAATCTCAATTTTAGATCTCTATACCTCACATGTCTTCCTTCACAAATTCGCTTTCACAACTTCATTAACTTCATCAATACATTCATATCTACATTCCAACAAGAAAAAAATTTATTTCCTTTATACCACACTCAATTAATTACAAATGAGTTGGCATGCAATTACAAAATAAAAGGTTTCCACACGTTACATTAAATTTACACAAAATTATTGGCTTCCAATTAGAATAATTCTTCACTCATGTGACCTCAAAGTCTACACTATCATCCACATCACTATCAACATGTCTTCAACTTCACTTTAACTGCGCAAAACTAGATTCCATCCCGATTAGGAGATATCATCTGATTTCCACAAACTGCTACTCAGGAACACTATCTGAATACTGCTTCCACCAAAATGCTCATAACTTCCATGAATAAATGAATTATTATCTATGCTCTTAACCACAAACATATAACATATCCAAGAGTAAATCCTCAACATATCATAGCTTGATCTACAATATCCCATGTGCGCTAATCAAAACATTGTCTGCTCCTCTACTAATCTCTAGTAGATCACTGTGTTGACATCAATGACAATCTTTGTCATGAATGCAACAAAAAATGCTACAGAATGGCTGCCAATACTCCCATAGGATATATTTAGCATTCATTCCTAACACTATTTGGGTCAAGGACAACCTGGCCTCAGAGAGATAAATTTTTTTTGGGTTTTCTCTATCTTGACATTTCCAGTTCGAAGCAGGTTGCAAAATTTCCCGAAACTGTGCACAGACACCAAAATCAACATTTTCTAGATTTGCCCTATTTTTAGGTTAGTATTTTCCATCCATTCATTTTAGATTTCAAGTACATATCTTCTATAGAGGATTATAGGATTTCCTCCTTTCTTCATATTCTCCATTGTTTGATTCAATTGTGCATTGATCACTTCTTTTTGATTAATCCATTTGGATCTCTCTTTTGGGAATTTTGATTAGGGTTAGATTCTATATTTCACTCACATAGACATAACAATTTCAAGAAAAAAATAAATGAATAGTGTGTAAAGATATATTCCCCCTTCCATTTTTTAACCTATTCAGATGGTGACTCTTTTTATCAAACACACTTCCCTTATGAAAACATTTTAGTGAAAGAAGAAGACATTATAGATGCTTTAACACCATTTGAGATTCCTTCTAGTGATGATGCATTAGCGGAGAATGATATTAATTCCCTTAATGCTCTCCCTCTTAGTGATGATCTTATGGAGAATCAATATCCTACCTCATCTCCTCCTAGGATGTCTTCTTTGCTTCCTTCTTATGAATCTATTTGTAGTGTTGAGACAAGTAACACGGTTTATCCAAAACCCTTGTTGACTATCAATGGTTGTCCTTGAGTTACTATCAAAGGTAAACCTATGAAGTCTTTAGAGTCTTTCAATGATCAAGATTCTATAGTTCACACCTATCATACAATGAATAACCCTCAACCTAATCTAGTGGTTTCTACTTCTTTAGCACCTTCTCAACCCATTCTTCCTCCTCCACCCCGCGGTCTTCCTAGCAAGGTGTAGGTTTTGATAAACCAATTACGCAATACCCTAGCCAAGATATCTTTATGGTAGCTTCTTCAAAATTCACCTACCTACTATGAAGCCTTGAAAAAAGCTCTAGAAACTCTTCCCACTCCACCTCCTAATAGAGATAACATCAATAGCTTCTTATAATGCATGCATACTACCTCGGGTCCTCCTGACATTGTATTTACTCAAAAGGATTTCCCTTTGAAAGAAGTTCAAAATCAATATGATGCTCTTATGGTTGGTGTTACTATCAATAAGAGTATCATTCGTAGGACCTTGATTGATAATGGATCTGGGCTTAATGTTTGTAGCATTGACATGCTCAAAGCGATTAAAGATGATCTTTCAAATATTCAACTTGAAAATATTCCTATACATGGCTTTGATAACATTGATAAGAACACTTTGGGAATCATTACCTTACCTATCAAAGTAGGTACAGTCATCCTAAATACTCCTTTTCATGTTATGCCTGGACCTCTTAATTATAACCTCCTTTTGGGTAGACCTTGGTTGCATGAGATGCATGTTGTTCCTTCCACCCTTCATCGTAAAGTCAAGTTTATTCACAATAACATAATGTATACACTTCATGCAGATGATGAGCTAAATCCTTGTTTGAATATTCAAACCTACAGTACTCCTATTCCTAATAGTAATCCTTCTTCCTCTAATACTCTTCCTGGAGATGATTGGGGAACCTTGTATTTTAACCCTACCTTTATTGGAGAGTATAAGGTTTCTGATCTTGATTTTATGAAGCGACAAAGAGAGTTTGAACAATGAGCTTTTGCTTCTACTTCTAATGCCCTTCGTAATAACTTTGTTGCTGCTTCAACCCATTATGAATCTATCAAACCTACTAATGATGACATAGTGACTACTAAAGTTCCATTGACTCCTTCTGATATGGCTTCTCGTTATGGTCCTAGTTATCATTTCCTAGTTAAACACAGATTCAATGGTCAAGGATGTGGCAAGTATGAATAAGGAATTCAAATGCCCTTACATAATGGGGGGCATGAGCATTATTATGGATTGGGATTTAATCCTCAACAACAAATCAATGTTAACAACATCTCAAATAACACTTCAAAACATGATGAAACTATGAAGGAATTTGACCAAGAAGTTCTTTTGCCTAAACTCCTTCATGCTAAGATGATTACTAGACCTAAACACAAAAAGAAATGTAGTCCACACTTGAAGACTCTTCCTTTTTTTTGTATCATATATTTCATGATCACTCTACTAATGAATGTCAAGCTTTGCACTATAAGATTAGGCAGCTCATTGATAGTAAGGTTATTTATATATCATGTGGTAATGAGTTGTATTTCAATCCCATTTTCTCTAAATAACATTTATGTTCCTATTATGGAGCACCGCATTATGTAAAAAATATTAGCCTAATCCTTGGGGGCTTGTTGTCTTGCATAGTGTTGTGAGAAATATAATAGGTCCCCTTCCATCCTTGTTCCTACACTTGGGGGGCAAGGATGCCATCTCCTTCTTTTCTGTCTTTTTGAGATCCACTCTTTCCTTGGTTAAGAAGTATCTATTTATTATGTGATATTTAATCATACATGAAAATTTTGGTTTGCATTGAGGATCTGTGTCCTTGATCATAACCTATTTCATTGTTTGACATTGGGTTTCCATGGTTGATAAATCTCTCACCTTGGAAACTGAATAGTGTGTTATCCCTCATAAGGGTTACTTTTTCCCTTCTTGCATGATATCTCTTTGCATTCATCCCTTCCATGGCCTCATAGGAGTTGTGACCTTCTCAGCTTGGAATGGGTTTTGTCTATGGATATTGTCTTGATGTTGAAGAAGGCTTTATCCTTGTTCTTTTCTTTCCTTAACATGTCAAAATAGTATGTATTTTTTCATCTTAAGGAGGGGAGCATATATACGGCCTCCCTCATTCTATATTATGAATTTTTGTTCTAACCTTTTGTTTTGCAGCATGCTAAATCCTCGAAAGGTAACGCGCATAAGTTGCTAAATCCTAAAGAGACACACATTTTCAATTTCAAATATGCTAAATCCTTAGAAGGTAACACAAATAAGTTTCTAAATCATGAAGAGATACACATTTTCAAATGTATTCTATGGTGATATGAGGATATGGATCCATGGGTACTTCATAAAAGTTGTCATAAGACACACTACATACATACACAAAGCTGCCAAAAGGCCACAACTTAATGGGGTGACTATCAAGTGCTTTCTTGGTGGGCCATCCTATCCTTTTTGTGGTTCGCAATGAGATACACATATCTTACTGGGTTAGCTAGCCACTCCTCTCTCCCATTTTATCTCTTTTTTCTAGTGATGTCTCTCTTATTGTAATCTTGGAGTTGATGAAGACTTGAGTTCCTAGGGGCTTGAGGATTCCTTTGTCCCTTTGATTTCAATAAGATTGTCTTTTTCTTTGTGATCTCCTCTACCAAGTGTAATGCCCCGCCAGGGAACCCAGGAGAACTTAACCTAAACATGCATCTAAGTTTGCAGAATAATTTTTTTTGTAAAAGTTAACATACAAGATAAACATTAATGAGGAAGCAATTACCATTTACTCACATTAATACAATAACCAACATAGGTTACAACTCTCAAGGGTTCCTCGATGAAGATTATGTTAACATTAATTAATTAATACAGATTAAGGTACAATTAGAAGACTCATATGAACAAATTAAGAAAGATAAATTCAACATCACATACAAGATAACATAAATACAACTGGTACCATAAGGTATCCAAAAATCTACATCCACTGCACATGTCGCAGGGTATGTAATACAATAACCGAAAAGAAGTACACATGATATCTATGAGAAAATGATACCAAGATACAAGATCACAAAGAAGAAGAGGAAGAAGATGAGATAAGAATGCAACTCCAACAATGAAGATCAAGAAGGAACAAATGCCACAAGGATCATCCAGCACTAGTACACGAATGTCAAAATCTCAAATGGTAAAAGAATCACTACCACCTGACCTTGTGAACCTAAATGGTCCACTCCCACCATGTTGAGGAGATAACAATAGATTCCACTCAGATAACACACATCAAATAGATCAAGCTAAGGAAAGGCTCCTAAAAGCTCTCTAACTCAAGGTGAAAGAGCAATAATGCCATGAAAGACTCACTATTCCAGAGGCAACCGACACATGTAGGATAACTAGACTATGCATAGGAAGGTGTCATCATGTACATCTAACCCTTGAGTTTTGTCCTGGTAATCTCTCTGGATCCCGACACCCAAGTGACCTTACATGATGTCAATGACCTCTCATACAGATGAAGCCATTGACTATGCCAACTCATGCCTTTAAAGGTGGCTAGTCATCTTCTCCATTCCCACCTTAGTCTATACTAGCACTAAGCTAGGGAAAGGAAACATATCTTGTTAGGTTCATTTTAATATCTCTCAATGTTATATTAAGTTATCACTTGATTATAGATACTTAACAATAAGTGATCCTAGCAGCCACTTGTGGGCCTCGACGCTTATTGCAAGTCACCTCCTACTATATATCTAGGTAAACTACCCTAGGCTCACATATCTCACATAGATCAAAATAGGTACACAACTAGGTAATCCCAAATCCAATTTCACATACAAGAACTAGAAATGATTACAAAGGCACCAAAAGTAGAATACCAAACATCATGAGCCTATATGGTCAAAATAGGGTATAATTGGATCTCATACACATATCAAAACAATACACTAAAAACATGAATAACTGACACATACCCTGGCCTCTGTCTTCCCCCTAGGTCTTCTAGTATCCTGAAATCACAGTAAGTACAAGAAGACACTTCAGGAATGAAGAGAACACCACTCATGCCATAAAGAACTGAAATAGATCCATAAGCATTTAAATGCCACATTGAACCTAATTGATTCCACATATAGAAAAGCATAAACCCACTAGGAGAATCTGAACATAAACATTATAACAATGTCATAAATAAAGAATATTCCCTCATGTTGTCCTAAGGATTTAACAGAACAAAAGACCCAATTTCAGTAGACGCACTTCAATTCCCAATAAATGGTCAATTAAAAATAAACATACTAGGAGAAAAACATATCCTAATGTGAACAAATATTTAACTATATGTTCAGTAGACATCGAAACTAAAAAAAATTAAAGGTATAATCCAATGAAAGATTTAAAGCACATAATTTAAACCTATTCTCAAATATAAAAATTATACCACTAATCAAATAAGCTCATTCCACAAAGATGAAAAATAAAAGAATATAATCATACCTTAATCATTAATAAGTTTCCATATAAAACTGTCTATTAATTTAAATAAATAGATCTCATATTAGAATGGAAACAAAATCCTATTTGATTAAGTTAACAACTAAAAATTTAGTTTAACTTATTTACTATACGAATTTAATTTAATCCAATAAACAAATTATTTTAACTAAGTTAAATAACAGATTTAAATATATGAACATAACCATCTAATTTAAATTACAAATTAAATTAATTTACAAATAAATTAATTTACATACTAATTAAATTATAAATTAAAAAAATAGTAAATTATAAATTAAATGAATTATAAATTAATTAAATTACAAACTAAATAATTTATAAATTAAATAAATTACATTTTAAATAAATTACAAACTAAATTAATTATTTTAAATGAAATATATTTTAAATAAATTATAATAAAAATAAAATATAAAAAAAACTTACCTTTTGGGGGGCCACGGCTCCCACCCATCGTCCTTGCGCACGGTACCAAAAGGTACCATCGTAGGCAGACCCGACAGGCTCTGTCCTATCAAACGGTACCCTTGGGTACCACCGGCAGGGTAGACACCTACTGCAGGCGAATGACGGCCGAGGAGGAGGATGGGGGAAGGTGGTGGCCCCCACCCTCCTAACAAAATATATATTTTATTTTATTTTTAAATTTTCTTCATTTTAAATAAAATACAAACAGTTTCATACAATTGAATTTTTTTCTTATCCAATTTATTTATTAATTCCAAAAATAGAAAAATTATAAAAAGATATATATATTTTTTTAAGAGACAAATGGAACCTATATTTTTTTTACACATAAATTGACTTCTCAAAAATATAGATTTTTTTACCAGTCTTTTGACTATGTAATTTTTTTTAACAGAGAGTAAATATATATTTATTTAGTTTTGTTTCTAGAATGATTTTACTACCATGATTGAGATTCTCATGCAAAGAATATATACTCTTTTAATCTGATTGGCCTGTCTATGCAATGTAAAAAAAACTATATTGTTCCAACTAATTTTTGTTTAAAACCATAATAGAAAATTTCTACTAAAATTGAGTTTTTCTCACACAAATTGATTTTCTCTCTAAGGGTAAATTTATTTCTTCAAACCATATAGTTAAACTATAGGCCAAATCTAATAATTTGTTTTCTAGGAGAACTATGAGGTATACTCCAACAAAATTTTGCCCGCATAACCCTGTTGTGCTAAATTTAATAAAAAACTTAAATAACATATTCAAGGGTTTCTCTAATACCCAGAATTCAAATGAAGCACAAATCTATCTATTGAAAAACACTAAAACTTGCACAAGCAAGGAAAGCTAGACAGATGCATAATAAAACTAATAGACAAGATTTCAAAGCCTACCTCTGATCCAATGTTAGAAACTAAAATAGAAAACTTGTGAAGATCTGAAGACCAGGATTGCTCTGAAGATTGATTCCACTTGTAGATCTGAATCCATGAAGCATGCAACACCCAACTTCTAGATGCACAATGAAGCCAAATCAACAAGCAACCACAACAAGCAAAAATTTTCCAAAACCAAAGCACAAGCTCTCTTCCAAAATTCCCTTCCAAAACCTGCCTAATCCCCAAATGAATGCAATTCCCCCTATTAGGGATTCAATTCCCCTTTTCATGCAAACCCTAGAGATGAATCAATAGTTAACTCCTAATCAAACTCCAATTACAATTTGAAAGTAAATCCTAATTAATAAAATAAAATAACTTTATTTTGCACAACTCAACTTTGACTTTTGAAAACAATTCAATTTTCAATTATGCACATGTTAATAATTAAAATACATATTAAAAAGATTAAATATTTAAAGCATCCTAAGTCAATGCAATTAAATATTTAATTATTTAATAATGCACACACATATAATTAAATCTAATTACCAATTAAATGATCATTTAAATCCAAATAATCAATTATTTGACTTTAGATTAATTTTTGCAAATCCATCTAGAAGCATAATTAACATTAAATTTCAACTATAATCATTCATCAATAAATCATAAAAAATCACCCACATAAGTAATAAATCAACTGAAGCCAAACGACGTAAAATCAAACAAAGTAAGACCAAGCAACACCAGAAAGGGATCCACCAATTCTTGTCACCTAGAGGAATTCAGGAAGGGTAGTCAAACTGATACTTGTCCAATCCTAGGACAAATGTGCTTAGGTTAGGGTTTTGGATCCGTGTTATCTCCCCTCTCTTACCATTTGAGATATTGTGATAGGGAACGCTCATCCTGACAATTCAGGGAAGTCGATGCTTGGTACCTGCAAACCTGCATACAAAACTTGCATGTACATACATATATAAATATATAACAGACAATGGCAGGGATCGATCGATTGTGTAAATCTTGCAAGCAAGTAACTACGACTTCGTCCCTCAACCACATCAGACACATCAAATAGAAAAATAAAACAAACTCATTGTATCATCTTAAAATGGAAGCACTTCCATGTTAAGAGCGTTTAGCCCTCCGAGTGAGTGGTTTGGGTCATGTCAAGCACCTTGAATCAACTATTTGCTCGGATCATACTTGTTCTCCTCATTCTACTTCTATCTGTCCCTGATTTTCACTTCAATCTACATTTCCTAACATTCTGGGTTAGGATCCTGAGGTTTTTTACCACAAGGTCAAAGTTGACCTTATGGGGTCAAATTCAACCTTGACCCTGACCTGGTCAGATTCGAGCTCATCCTTGACCCCCCTATTTAGATTTCAAATTTCCTTGATTTTTGGGTGTCAGATTTCGGGGATATTTGTTTTCTTGCCTCTGGGTCGGCCATTTCGGGTTTCAGAATGGTAAATCCTTAAATTGTATTTAATCTAGGTATATTTTCTAAAGGTTAGGACCTAATTGGGATTTACTTCTCCAAGGTGGCCCCTCTAGAGGATTGTGCCCTAGTTCACTATAAAAGGAGGCCTTCCTCTCTCATTTTCTCCATCAAGTTTTCATGCTCAAGCAAGCATCTATTCAAGAATTCAAGTCCTCTTCTCCATCCAAGTTCTCCATTGAAGATCAAGGATTCAAGCATTCAAGCCACTGAAGGGATTTGGTTCAAGCATTCAAGATTCATCATTCAAACCCTAGATCTAGCCATCATGATGGTGTGATCTTCCTTCAAGATCCTTTTGTTCATCTTCAAGATCCATTCATTCTTCCTTCAAGGTGGATTCCAAGCATACAAACATGGAGGTTTAGATTTACATTTGTTAATGTTATGTCCAAGCTTTCATATTAACATATTTGATTACATTTCAAATACAATTGCATATCTATTGAATGTCATAGCTTTGTTGTTAGATCTACTTCTACTACTTGGTAGCATTCTCCATTTCAATTTCAATATTAAGGTTGATTCCAAACCGGGGTTTGACCAAGGCAAACCCCCCAAACAAAAAACAAAACCATTTTTCTTGTAAGTACATGTGCAAAATTGTGGATCTGAGAGCAGATTTGGATACCCTTTTTGGTGAACTTCCAAGATCTGCAAACAAAGTCAAAATTGACCTTCAGAATAAAAATGTAGCCATTGACCTTTTATGAGGGTCAAAGACTACCTACTGTCAGAAAGATAAAAGATTTCTAGGTTTTCTTCATCTTGACATTACTAGTCCAAAACAGGTTGCAAAATTGCCTGAAAGTACACACAAACATAAAAAATTGGCATTTTCTAGATTTGCCATAATTTGAGGTTAGTACTTGTATTTCAATTATTTCAGATTTTAAACACATACTCCTTCCTTCATAGGTAAATATAAGGTTTTCTCCTTCATTCATATTCTCCATAAATTGATTCAATTGTGCATTGACCTTTTGGTTGATCAATTTGGATCTGTCCCTCGGAAATTTGGATTTAGAATTAGATCTTGTATTTCTCCCATTACATTTTAGGGTGGATACTATTTCATCCTATTCATTTTGGTGAACCCGACATACTTACTCTCTTTCTTTTTGGTGTTAGATCATTTGTTTTCTTGCCTTAAGATTAGATATCTTTTATGCTCTTGCATTCACATTTCAAAAATCCAAAAAAATTGCAAAATTTCTTTAAAAATACAAAAACATTTACATTTTCATGCTCTTCGTATTCAACATGTATGATTCTTGTTTTGAGTACTTTGATGAGGCTTTTGTTGTTCAAGATGATATATACCTTAATGAGGTACATGGAAGTGAGGATGAAAATTGTTTGAATGAGATCTTCATTGATCCTATTCTGATTTCATCTTCCTCCACAACCTCTTCATTTGACCTTTACAAAGATAAGTTAGGGATTGATGTTAATTATTCTCCTAATATATGTCTTTTTTATGAGCCTATTTTACAATACAATTTACCTTCTTTCCCCTTTAGGGATCAAGCTTTAATGACTTATGACACTCCTACAATACACTTTATGGATAGGGATGATAATCCTCCTATTTGGGATGAACCTTTGGATTTGGATGTTAATTACTCTCTTCCTCATGAAACCATTGTGGATAATCCTACTATTTGGGATGAACCTTTGGATTTCGATGTTGATTACTCTCTTCCTCATGAAACCATTATGGATAATCCTCCTATTTGGGATGAACCTTTGGATTTGGATATTGATTACTCTCTCCCTCATGAATCCATTCTGGATAATCCTCCTATTTGGGATGAACCTTTGGATTTGGATGTTAATTAATCTCTTCCTCATGAAGTCATTGTGGATAATTATACTTTTTGGGATGAACCCTTGGATAAATACATTGATCTATCCCTTCTTTGTGAAGAATTTTTGATACAAAAGGATGACATATTCTCTAAAAAAAACTCCCCTTATGCGAAAGAAGATGACATTATAGATCCTTCACCTCAATTTAGGATTCCTTCTAGTGACAAGACATTAGCGGAGAAAGATATGAATTCCCTTAATGCTCTTAGTGGTGATCTTATGGGAAATCAAGATCCTACATCACAACCTTCTTACCATAGTATTACTAATATCTATTCCAACCCTTTTCCAACTGTGGTTTCAAGTGTTCCTCCGGTTGTGTCTTCCATTCATATCACTTCCTACACTTTTACTAGATTTCCTTCCTAATCCTAAACCTATCTTTCCTAATCCAATTCCTAATTCTCCATCTTCTATTCCTAGTTCTTCCTACACTTATGTTGAGGTTCAAAGTATGGTTCATGATGTAGATGTTCAAAGATTCTTTAAAGCACCTCCTCCTTATTATCTGATCCATAAAGATAAGAGAAAAGAAACTTCTCCTTTGAGATTTATTCATAATTTTACCCCTCATTCTGATATAACATATATCTTTTCTTCTCTAGACTAGGGGGCAAGAGTTATATTTCTTCCTGTCTTCTAGAATCCATTATGTCCCTGCTTTGAGCTTACTTGGTTATTCTTTCATTTATCTCGATGGTTTGTATTATGATAGTTTTTCATCAGTTTCTCTCTTCTATTATTCAAGATATCTTTTCTAAGACATTTGTTTTACGAAGGTATCCCTTCTCTCTATCTTTGGGGGGCAAGGTACCTCTTTCTTTCTCTTTTTTTAGGGAATTTCTTTCCTTAGCTTCGTGGTATTTGTTTATATTGCAATATTATTTCAACATATTGATAGATTTTCTAACTATGGATAACCTTCTTATATGAGAAGTTGTTGTCCTAAGTCGACACTTCTTCTCTATGTTGCAAATTATGTTCTTTATAAACTCTCACCCTTGCTTGGTGTTGGAGTTGTTTCGCTCATTTCAAAGATTCCTCTTCCTCTTCTTTGCAGGGGGCTTGATGATTGAATCTTTGTTCCCTCTTTTGAAAGATGATATTTTATCTAAAGAACTCCTCTTTGGTGGGGGTCTTGTTGATAAGATCTCTTTCTTGGAGGATACTTTTTCCATGAGTGACATATCCTTTTCATGATTATCTATACTCTTGGATGTTGGGGTCAATATCCCTCACCAGGAATATGGTGTACATTATTGTAAATAGGATATCTCCTTGCATTGTGAAGTAGGTATCCTCTTCCATCTTTGTTCCTACACTTGGGGGGCAAGGATGCCATCTCCTTATTTTCTATCTTTCTGGGATTCACCTCTTTCCTTGGTTAAGCAGTATCTATCTATTATGTGATATGCAATCATACATGAAAATTTTCATTTGCATTGAGGATCTATGTCCTTGATAACAACCTCTTTTGTTGTTTGACATTGGGTTTCCATGGTTGATATATCTCTCACCTTGGAAACTGAATAGTGTTCTATCCCTCACAGGGGTTACTTTTTTTCACTTCTTGCATGATATCTCTTTGCATTCGTCCCTTCCATGGCCTCCTAGGAGATCTGACCTTGTTGGCTTGGATTGGGTGTTGTTTGTGGATATTGTCTTGATGTTGAAGAAATTTTTATCCTTGTTCTTTTCTTTCCTTGACATGTCAAAATAGTATGTTTTTGCCATATTAAGGAGGGGGCATATATAGGGTCTCCCTTGTACTATAGTTTTTTATTTTTACATGCTAAATCTTGGAAGGTAACACACATAAGTTGCTAAATCCTGAAAAGACACACATCCATATACTAAATCTTCTAAAGATAATGCACATAAGTTGCTAAATCCTGAGGAGACATGCATTTTTGAAAATTTTTCCATATTTTAAATCTTGGAAGGTAACACACATAAGTTGCTAAATCCTAAAAAGACATGCATCTATATACTAAATCTTCCGAAGGTAACACACATAAGTTTCTAAATCCTGAGGAGACACGCATTTTTCAAAATTTTCAATATGCTAAATCTTGGAAGGTAACGCACATAAGTTGCTAAATCCTGAAAAGACATGCATTCATATGCTAAATCTTCTAAAGGTAATGCACATACGTTGCTAAATCCTGAGGAGACACACATTTCATATTCATAGTGATACAAGAAGGTGGATCTATGGGTATTCCAAAAGTTGTTAGAAGATGCATTACAATTGCAAGCACAGTTTACAGATGAACTTGTTGGGCTCTCCCTCCAGGGTGATTCATGGTAAGGTGGGCATCTTACTAGGTGAGCTAATCACTCTTTTCCCTTTCTTTCTTTTCTACTTTCATGCTAGTAGGACAAGATCATGAAGCTATGTTATTTATAGTGTTTCTCTTGTCTTTCTTATGCAATCATTTATGCTTTTATGATAGCTTTCCAAATATGATATTAGTATGAGAAATTTTTCTTAGCAAGGTTTCTTATACTAATTAATTTGGGTTGTTTGTACTAACCCTTGTTCTTTTGGCACCCTTGTGCACATATGTTGAGTTAGAATCCTTAGCTTGGGGGCTTGTGTCCCTAACTAAGTGTCATTCTATCTTGTTTTGAATCCACTGGGATCTCTTCTTCCTTCTCCTTTACCAAGAGTTTGCATCGAGTCCATACTCTTGCTAAAGTGGGGGCTTAATGTATCATCTTAAAATGGAAGCACTTCCATGTTAAGAGTGTTTAGCTCTTTGAGTGAGTGGTCTGGGTCATGTCAAGCACCTTGAATCATCTCTTTTCTCAGATCATACTTTTTCTCCTCATTCTGCTTCTATCTATCCATGATTTTCACTTCAATCTGTATTTCCTAGCATTTTGGGTCAGGTTCCTGAGGTTTTTGACCACAAGGTCAAAGTCAACCTTATGGGGTCAAAGTTGACCTCAACCTTGACCTAGTCAAGATTGACCTTGACCTTGACCTGGTCAGATTTGAGCTCATCCTTGACCCCCCTATTTAGATTTCAAATTTCCTTGATTTTCAGGTCTCGAGTTTCGAGGATATTTGTTTTCCTGCCTTCGGGTCAACCATTTCGGGTTTCAGAATGGTAAATCCTTAAATTGTATTTAATTTAGGTATATTTTCTAAAGGTTAGGACCTAATTGGGATTTAATTCTCCAAGGTGGCCCCTCTAGAGGATTGTGCCCTAGTTCACTATAAAAGGAGGCCTTCCTCTCTCATTTTCTCCATCAAGTTTTCATGCTCAAGCACTCTCAAGCAAGGTGATCAAGAAAGCATCCATTCAAGCATTCAAGCCCTCTTCTCTATCCAATTTCTCCATTGAATATCAAGGATTCAAGCATTCAAGCCATTGAAGGGATTTGGTTCAAGCATTCAAGATTCATCATTCAAACCCTAGATCTAGCCATCATGATGGTGTGATCTTCCTTCAAGATCCTTTTGTTCATCTTCAAGATCCATTCATTCTTCCTTCAAGGTGGATTCCAAGCATACAAACATGGAGATGTAGATTTAAATTTGTTAATGTTATGTCCAAGCTTTCATATTAACATATTTGATTACATTTCGAATACAATTGCATATCTATTGAATGTCATAGCTTCGTTGTTAGTTCTACTTCTACTACTTGCTAGTATTCTCCATTTCAATTTCAATATTAAGGTTGATTCCAAACTGGGGTTTGACCAAGGCAAACCCCCCAAACAAATAACAAAACCATTTTTCTTGTAGGTACAGGTGCAGGATTATGGATCTAAGAGAAAATTTGGATACTCTTTTTGGTGAACTTCTGAGATCTGCGAACAAAGTCAAAATCGACCTTCAGAATAAAAATGTAGCCTTTGACCTTTTATGAGGGTCAAAGACTACCTAATATCAGAAAGATAAAATATTTTTGGGTTTTCTTTGTCTCGACATTTCCAGTTTGAAATAGGTTGCAAAATTTCCCAAAAGTACACACAAACATAAAAAATTGGCATTTTCTAGATTTTCCCTAATTTGAGGTTAGTACTTGTATTTCAATTATTTCAGATTACAAACACATACTCCTTCCTTCATAGGGAAATCTAAGGTTTTCTCCTTCATTCATATTCTCCATAAATTGATTCAATTGTGCATTGACCTTTTGGTTGATCAATTTGGAGCTCTCCCTTGGGAATTTGGATTTAGAATTAGATCTTGTATTTCCCCCATTACATTGTAGGGTGGATACTATTTCATCATATTCACACATCAACCATACACATGCAAGTATGGGGTTAGTAAAGCCATACACATTAATAATTTCTTAACATATAATATATCATCCTAATTTAATCATAACATTTATAAAATCGGACTAGGGGCGAGGTACTACACCAAGAGTTTGCATTGAGTCCATACTCTTGCTAAAGTGGGGGCTAAATGTATCATCAGAAAATGGAAGTACTTTTAATTAGGAATGGTTTATCCCTTCGAGTAAGTGGTTTGGGGTCATGTCGAACACCTTGAATGTGTCTTTGACTTGGATTTGGATTTTTCCCCTATTCTGCCCCATTTTCCACTTCTTTTTTGCATAATTCTGGCATCCTGAATTGAAATTCTGAGATTCTTGACCTCGGGGTCAAGGTCGACCTTTTAGGTCAAGGTCGACCTCAACCTTGACCCAGGGTCCAAATTTCAAAATCAAAAAGTTTCCAAATGTCAAGTTTTGGAAAGAATTATTTCCCGCTTTCGGGTCAGCTATTTCGGGCTTCAGAATGGTAATCTCTTAAATTATATTTAATTTAGGTCTAGTTCTAAGGGTAAACACTTAAATAGGAATTAAATTCTCCTATGTGGGCCTCTCTAGAAGTTTGTGCCCTAGATCACTATAAAAAGAAGCCTTCCTCTCTCATTTCAATCCATCATATCTTTTTCATAATCACATCACAATATCTCTCAAGCGAAATCAAGAAATCAAGAAGCAAGAAAGAAGGAGAAGGAAAGAATTAAAGAATTCATTCATCTCCAAGCATTCAAGCATTCAAGATCCAATTCATTAAGGAGATCCATTCTTAGCCATTGAAGGATTCAATGTCTATGAAACCCTCTTGTTGAAGATTTCTCTATCCACATTCATTCAGACTTCTTCCTATTCCAAGATCCATTTAAGATTGGTGTTGAAGAGCTAAAGATAATTGATTTGAGACATCCTACATTCAATTATACATTCATTTAGAGCATCCATACTTGTGGATTCAAGGATTCAAATCCTCCACAAGGGTTTCAACATAAGCAAGGTGAATTGTTCCATTTACTTTGTTTACTAATGCAATTTTAATTCAATTTCAAGGTTAATTCCTAAATTGGGGTTTGAATAAGGAAAAAACTTCCCCCCCCCAACAAACAAAACCATTTTTCTTGCAGGAACAGGTGTAGGACAATGAATTACAATGGAGATTTGGATACCTTTTCAATAAAATTTTAGGATCTGCGAACAGAATTTCCATCAGAGCAGTGCAGGTCAAGGTCGACATAAATGGGTAAGATCTTGCCCTTGTATTTAGGTCAAGGTCGACTTGGCTTAGAAAAGAAAAATATTTCTAGGTTTTATAGATCTCACAATTTCAGTTTATGATTGCGAAAATCAAGAGTTTCTGAGACCGTTTGACAAATTTTTCAGAAGATTCTTTTTCAAAGTTAAGTACTTTTTATTTCTTCATTTCAATATCAGTCTTCTAGATTTCAATACTTCTGTCCATATTATTAGAATTTCATGTATGTGTAAAATATCAGTTTGGGGTCTCTTTTATGGGAAAACCCCTATTGTTCTAGACCTCATCCATATTTTCTATCTTACACCTTTGACATACTCCTTCCCCTCCGAAGCCTTCTCATTGAGAAGGTAGAGTGTGGTAGCAAACGCGTGCATCACCTTGAGAGAAAATTTACTGACATCTGCCAGTGTTTTTTTGGTGTTATCAAGGTCCCGAGTGAGTTTTGCCACAATATTTTCCAGGGACGCAAATTGGTACTTAATTCTTCCCATCAGACTGCTACCTGTAGTATCTTTACCAACAATGGGGTCCTTCAACTTTCCCTCCTCAGCCATGGTAGTTTGGATGTCCTCCTCCACCTTATTATCCACCTGATCAAAACTATTTTCTGAGCCTTCTCTACTAGGAGAGCCGATAGAGGCATTCTCCTGGCTCATTAACTCTTTGATAGCTTTTTTTCCTTGGTCTTTGGCAAGACGAGAGGAGCAATGGGTAGAGCTAGGCTGGGGATCATTATTCGGAGGGCAGTCTAGGTAAATGATGATTTTATTTTGTTTTTTGGGAGGGGGCTAAGAGAAATCTCTAGGGATAAGGGCATGTTTGGGGCCAGTCTGTGAAACATGGGTGGGTTGGGTTTCAGAGGATTTAGGGCTAGCATCAGGGGTTGAGAAACCTTTAGACTTAGAGGGCGTGGGAAGGCCCTCGTTAAGGGAAACTGAAGCTGACAAAGGTTGCTAGACAGAGTGGGGAACTTGCAAAACATGGGGGTAGAGGGAATGGTGGAAATTATACAGTCTGAGGATTAGGCCCTGGTGGAGGTAGACAGAATTATTTCCAAAAAAAATAGCCTCATTAACATCATTTACATTGGAATCCATGGAGTGTAACAAGTAAAAAGGTAAGGAAATCAAAACTTTATGCTGAAAATGATTTTAAAAAGGAAGATGGTAGTTGTAGAAAGTATTATAGCAACCCTCCAGGGTGAAATAATCGATCACCAAATTGTACATTTTAGGCTAGAATTTTGGGAGGTTAGAGACATTGTAACCCCTATTTTTAGAAGTTGTGGTATCTTCATTCTTAAAAAATTGAATGAACTTGGCCTTCACCTGGGCTTTAGTAGTTTTCTTCCATTTTCTGCTAGTAGTCAGGATCCCCATGGCTTGGCTGATGACCTCCTCATTTATTTCAAAGGTGATACCATTGATGGAAACCTTCCTTTCATTCCTAGTTTTAACAAACTTCCTAGAGATCATTTCGTCATGACCGATGAGGTTTTCCATAAAAGGAAGAATACCTCCCTCGTAGAAATACATGACCATGGGTCTGAGGAGAACTCTTCCTCAATCTTGTCTGGTTCAATCCTCTTCCTATTGCCTCCCATCTTTGTCTCCAGATGTCACTCACTCAACACCCCACAAAACACAGGATAACAGACACTTTTGAGACCAGAGGGTTCGAACCAAAATGGTGACCCACAAAACCACTCACACCAGACTTAGTGCCCAAATTTTTTGCAAGGCAAGAGTTGGGAATGATGAATTGATAGCTGAAGAAAGGAATTAAGGTCTTGTCATGCTATGCACAATAATTAGGGTAATAATTACCTTGGAGCTTGTGAAACCTCACTAGTTCGGCCACCAGGGTTAACAAGTGGGGATGATGCATTAAAATACAATTGACATCAATTAAATCCACTCCATATCTCCTATAATCCTTCATAGATTGCATTTTATTTAGAAACCATTAAGAGTAATGATGGCCCATAAAAGGTAGCCTTGTACCGATTTTCCACGTCAAACCCCTGTTGCAACTTATAGGCCCTTCAAAACAAGCCATGTGATATTTGAAAGGTAGAGGTGGTGAAAACGTGATAGCGCCTGACCCCACAAGTAGGCACCCAAACCAAGCTCCAATTTTTAAACTTCATGGAACCCAAAATCACCATCACTCATTTCCCACCGAAGCAGGTCTTGAGTAGTCTGATGTAGTTGACTAACCACTCTCCAACACCGAAGCCTGTTGAGATGTAGACTGATAGAAGTCATGTCATCATCCATAGAGTTTCCTTCTCTGTAGTTTTTCATGATGGTAGAACTATGAGTGTGCTCCATTAAACCATGAACATCAGATAAAATACTGTCAACTTGCTAGCCAATGCTCGAGTTTCCCTAAATAGCATCAATTATAACTTTGGAATCCCCTTCAATAGAAATGTTGGTACATCCCAGAGTAATGGAAAAGTTCAGGCCCCAAAGGAGAGCCATACCTTGAGCCTGATTGACAATATGATTCTGGAGGGGTCCAACATAGGCATCCAACAATCATTCCCTATGATCATGAATGATGCCACCACCAGCTTGGAGACCATTACAAACCGAGCCATCAAAATTGAGTTTGTAACAGGTAGCCTGGGGAGGAGTCCAAAGAGTAGCCTTATGAGCTATAAGCTTGGTGCTGTCAAAATTGGTGAAACCCTTATCAATACCCCAAATCTTGGTAATTTTTTGGTCCCAATTAGAAGGGGGGAGACTTGGGGTCTTCTAGTGGGAGATGAGTAAACTATCTTGAAATAGTTTGAGACCTAGATGGAACACCACCATAGCATTTAGCTTAGTCTCCCTGAAGATCCTATTATTGCGCTCCTTCTAGAGGATCTAGTAAAAGATGGGAAGGGCCTGATTCCAAAGGAGTTTTATTAGGGGGTGGTGGGATGATGAAAGCCAATCGTGAAACCAATTATGGATCTCCTTGTTAGGAACTTGCAAAATACAGAGTCGGGTTAGAATCTGCTACCAGATCTCGATGGAAAAATCACAATGTAAAAAGATGTGATTTATACATTCCTCCTCCTTTTTGCATAAAAAACATCTATTAGCAAGACCAAATCCCCTTTTAGTGAAATTTTCAAGAGTGAGAATTTTGTCGTGGAGCACCATCCACCAAAAGAAGTCCACTTTAGGAATGAGTTGGGGCGGCCACACTTTCTTCTAGCATGTGGTGTTAGCAATTTCCATGATCAGCAGATTGTAAGCCATTTTAACAGTGTAACCTCCATTTTGGGTGTGTCTCCATAAAAGTCTATCTGCCCGATCTATTAGGGGAATGTGAACAAAATGGAGTAATTCATTGAGTTTGGTAGCAAGGTTGACAAGATCCGGTCTATCTCTCAAGATAGGAATGAGATCAATCCACTTATTGTTGGTGATGAAGTTAGAGACCAGGCTACCAACTCCAAGAGTGAGAATGTTCCTTAATTGGGAAAAGTGTGAGGAATCTAGAATAATATTTGGTAGCCAAGGATCCTCCCAAAACCATGTTACAAATAGTCCCAAGAGATAACTGAGAGGGGGGGGGGGGGGGGGGGGTGAATTAGTTATCTACAAGTTTCAATTCTTCATTCAATTAAGTATACTTAAACATAAAGCATAAACACAATAAAAGAACACATGAACACAACACCAATATTTTAGTTACAGGGAAACCCAAATAGGTAAAAGCCCCGGTGGGAATTGACACCCACTAATATTCTGTACTAGTGTATTATGATCCTTGTTAGAGGATCCTTTACCCTGTTAGGAGTAGCTTTAAAATGCATTAAGTATAGTAGACCTAGTCAAGGCTTGGACCCTATTAGGAGTCTTTTACAATTTTCCCTGTTAGGGGAGAGGGCACACTGTCTGAGAGCTCACTTCTCAAAGGGGCGAAGGCTACAACATTCTGAATAATAGATACACACTATATCTAGATCTTGGTGAACTGCACTTAGACCTGCTATCTAGATTAGTTCCAATGAATAGCATAGACACTCTACTTGGTCACATATACCTTCCTCTGATGGTTCAACAACTCGCACACTTTGCTATGCTCTGCTTAATCAACCATGAACCACACTTCAACAATCAAAAATGACTGCCTATAAATATCCTCTCTCTAAATGATATAGTCAAGTCAGCCTGTTAGAACCACCTTGAAATCATATTAGAGAAACCATAACAAAATTATATAAACATTCTGCCAGCTCTACAATACATTATGGGACCTGTCCAAATAAGATAATTGTAGATGCACGCTACACACTGTCGGCTCTACCAAAACAACTGGATCTTTCTTCTTAGGCTAAATTACTTCATGTGCTCTTAACTAAACATTAATAACTCTTCTCTAAGCTTAAATCCAAGGGTGCATACTCCAAAGATGGGTGCAACTCAAGAACCAACAAAATCTTTGTCAGCTCTTTTGAATAAACACAAGAAACTGCTACTAGCAAATAGCGACTACACAACTTCACTTCTACTGAATATCAGAGTATGCCTCCATGACTGAAACATCACTAATATGTCTTCAAAATATATCCAAGCATGCAAGGCTCCATGATAACTGTATGAACAACCATACACAAAACACTGCTTGTTACTTTGTTAAGAACACTACTGACATAAGTTGCTATATAACTGTCTATACTAACAATTAACCTCTGCGCCCATGATATCATTCTGATATCATGTCCATGCTATATATACTGAAAGCTTACGGCATAAGGCTTCCATGCATGCTACTTTCCATATGTTGTCATTGATGACAAACACATAGTCAGTACTAGCCTGCTAGCAAATATCCATCAATCTCCCCCTTTGGCATTGATGGCAACATGTGGAATGAAAAACCACCACCAACCCAAATGAACATTTATTTTATAACATTCTCCATTTCTTCTTCAAAACTCCCCCAAAGATGAATCCTTCATCTACTAAAATAATTTCTAATATTCTCCATTTCCTCAATTGTACTACTATCATAACTGAATACTGCTCCCCCTTAGTATATTAATCCTTCTTTTTACTTCTATTTTTCATGACTCTATATTACTCCCCCTTTGACATCAATGGCAAAGGGAGCCATTCACTTTAAGCACTAGTACTACTCTTGAGGTAGAGTAGTCAACCTTCCATCAGTCCCTGAGGACTAATGCATTTCCTTCTTTCTTCTAATTAGAATCAGGGAAGGGAATTACTCCCAACTTCTCCCTGAGATACTCAAAAGTATCCTTTGGCAAGGGATTTGTGAATATGTCTGCCAACTAATCTTTAGTACTCACATAGTGTATCTTGACTTCTTTATCTATCACTTTCTCTCTTAGGAAGTGATACTTGATTTC
Source organism: Chamaecyparis obtusa (assembly GCA_027943335.1). Lineage (NCBI taxonomy): Eukaryota > Viridiplantae > Streptophyta > Pinopsida > Cupressales > Cupressaceae > Chamaecyparis > Chamaecyparis obtusa. The sequence goes on along the minus strand of BSBK01007299.1, from coordinate 225,260 downwards.
AATGTGCTTTGTCTTTGCATGCATCACAGGGTTCTTCGACATATTGATAGTGCTAGTGTTATCACAGTGAATAACAATAGGATAATCAATCTGAATTCTAAAATCCTTTATCATCTTCTTGATCCAAACAATTGTAGAACAATTCAAGGCTACTACAACATATTCCACTTCTGCTATTGACTGAGAGATACAATTCTATTTCTTGCTTGTCCAAGTGACAAGTCTATCACCAAAAAACACTACTCCACTTGATGTACTCTTTTTGTCATCAATACATCCTACCCAATCTGCATCAGTGTACACATGAAGCTCAACATTTTTTGAATTAGGATACCATAGACCATAGTCTATAGTGCCTTGTAGATATCTGAATATCCTTTTAACTACCATGAGGTGACTTTGTTTAGGCTCTGCTGCAAATCTTCCAACTATACCAACTGCATTGGAAATATCAGGTCTAGTTTGAGTAAGATAAATAAGTTTGCCAATCATAGACTTGTACAAAGTTATGTCTACTACTAGTGAGTCATCTTCTTTTGTAAGCTTGCATCTAGTAATCATGGGAGTTCCTATTGGCTTGCAATCATCCATCTTGAATTTCTTTAATATTTCCTTCACATACTTGGATTGATTAATGAAAATACCTTTCTCTGTCTGTTGCACATTCAATCCCAAAAAGTATTTGATAGGATGAATCATACTCATCTCAAATTCATTTTGCATCTCCTTAGCAAATTCAACACTAAGTTTGTCATCACCTCCAAAGATAATGTCATCAACAAATATAGCTACAAGTAGTAAACTTTCAGATGTCTCTCTTATGAATAGATTATAATCTGCTACTCCTTTCTTGAATCCAATCTTTTTTAGATATCTATCTAGTCTTTCATACCATGCTCTAAGGGCTTTCTTAAGTCCATAGAGGGCCTTCTTTAATCTACATATCATATCAGGTCTTTCTGACAAGGTGAATCCTTCTGGCTGCTCAATGTATACTTCTTTCAAATCTCCATTCAGGAATGCTGACTTGACATCCATCTGATAAAATTTGAAGTTTTTAACTATAGCATAAGATAGAAACAACTTAATAGCTTCTAATCTACTCATAGGTGCAAAGGTGTCTGAATAATCAATGCCTTCTCTTTGTGCATATCCTTTACATACTAATATTACTTTGTTTCTTACTCCTGTACCATCTTCATTCATCTTGTTTCTAAATATCTACTTTGTTCCAATCACATTCTTATCACTAGGTCTTGGGATCAGTTCCCAAGTGTCATTCTTAATAATCTAATCAAGTTCTTCTTTCATAGCATCATGCCAATCTGAATCATTACAAGCATCTTCAACACTTAAATGCTCAATCTAAGATAGTAAACATACTATTTCACTGCTAGCTGAGTTCTTTTCTTGTGACCTTGTTAGAACTTTTCTGCTCTGATCTCCAATGATGTCTTTCTTGGAATGGTTTCTAGATGTAAACTTTGGAACTTTAGGTGATGCTAACTCATCAGCCTTAGGAGTTTCTTCTTCACTTGTCTTAGGGTCATTGAACAACACATAAATACTATCAAACATTTCTTCAATAACTATCTCATTAGTGGAGGGTTTGGGTTCTTCTTCAATCATGGGTGAGTAATCATGATATCTTTCTTGAACCATGAACTTTTCATCAATCTTAACATGAGCACTTTCAATGATCTTTTTCAATCTTAAATTGAAACATCTATAAGCTTTACTTTTAGTAGAGTAACCAAGGAAAATACCTTCATCACTTCTTGCATCAAACTTGCCTACTGCTTCATCTCTCTTGATGTAGCACTTGCTTCCAAAGATTCTAAAGTATTTTACTATGGGAACATTACCAAACCATAGCTCATAGGGTGTTTTGTCAGTGTCAGGTCTTAATTGTATTCTATTGATGGTATAGACTGTTGTATTGACTAAATCTCTCCAATAGGTGTGTGAAACTTTTCCTTCTATCATAATGGTGTGCGTTGTATCAAGGATGATCCTATTCCTTCTCTCTATAATTCCATTCTTCTGAGGGGTTCTAGGTGCACTTAATTGTCTCTTTATGCAATGTTCTTCGCAGTACTCATAGAATATGTCAGAGGTGAATTCTCCTCTATCTGATCTCAAACATTTTATAGTCTAGATTCATTTTCAACCTTAGCTTTGAATATTTTAAACTTCTCAAATGTTCTAACTTGTCTTTCAAGAACACAACCCACATCATGGTAGTATAGTCATCAACAACAAAAAATGAAATACCTTTCACCATAGTATGATCTTGTTTGAGTTGGACCACATAGGTCTGTATGAATTAGATCCAACTTATTCTTTGTTGAATTGTGCTTGCTCTTGAATGAATTTCTCACATGCTTTCCCATTACACATTCCCTGCATATAGTATCAAATGGCTTTTCTATGCTAGGTAGATCTCTTACTACCTTTACATTGCTTATCTTTACTATGTTATCAAAATTAATATGAAATAATCTTTTATGCCACAACCAACTATCATCAATTTTAGCAACAAAACAACTTGCTTCTGAATTGAGTTGGAAAACATTACCTCTTGTTTTTGAGCCTGATGCAATCATAACACCATCCTTGTTGTTAATGATACATTTGTCATCTTTGAACTCTAGCTGATAGCCTTTTCCAAGTAACTGTGCAACATTGAGAAGGTTATGTTTCAAACCATCAACATAGAGAACATCATTAGTACTATTCTTTCCATCCAAAGTGATGGCTACTCTACCAACTATGGGTTTAGGAGTGTTGTCTCCAAATCTAACCATGCCACCATTGTATTTGTCCATATGAACAAATCTATCTTTATCACCTGTCATGTGATGTGAACATCCACTATCTATGATCCAGTCTGTCCTTATATCAGCTTGTGAGATTAGTGCTAGCTCTTGTTCCTCTTTCTTATTTTCATGACCAGATATATTAATGAATCCAATTTCTTCTTCACCTAATTCATCATCTAAAACTCCACATCTAGCATAGTAACATTCCTTAGAGTACTTAGGCTTGTAATCCTTATTCAACTTTCTAGCTCTAGTAGGACACTTAGATGCAAAGTGACCGATCTTATTACATGAAAAGCACTTAAATGGTAATTGACCTTCATATTTTCCTTTTCCTTTCTTTTCTCTTTTAGCAATCATAGCAATAAAATCATCTAAAGTTTTTTCATCATCTTCATCATCAAAATTACCAGAGGTATTTGTAGATTTCTTACCATGAACTATTGCTTTGAAGGTTGTCTCACTCTTAGGTTCTGTCTTTAATCTTGAAATCTCATAAGCTGAGATTTTGTTGATCAAGGTTTCTCTCTTGAAATTAGATGTAAGCTGCATGGTCTCATCAAGAATGCTGATCTTGTTTTCATATTCTGGAGTAAGAGTAGTCATCAATTTGTCCATAATATCTTCCTCTGATATCTCTCCGCCATTGTTCCTGATTCGAGCAACTGCTTCATTGATCTTTTGATTATACGCTCTGATGTTTTCTTCAGGTAACATCTCTAGTGCATTGCATCTTTTCTTCCATGTTTTTCTGCGTGCATCCTTTGCTTGTTTGTCACCTTCAAACATGTCTTCTAGGTGCTTCCATATATTATGGATGGTGTCTACTTTCTTTATCTCTAAAAATTCGCTATCAGAGAGGGCGCCGATAAGGGCTTCTTTGGCTTTTGCATTCTGATGAAATAATTATTTTTTCTCTTTAGTAGCATCATCCTTAGCAAGGTTTTCTAAGGTAGGGATCTTGGCTGCTTTGATGGTTACATTAAAAAATTCAAAAGTGATGCATTGCAAATGTGTCACCATCTTGTTCTTCCAATCAAGATAATTCTCTCCATCAAACTTAGGACTTTCTTTTCTGAAGAATTCCATTTGATCAACCTCAAGCTATTAAAATTTCTCTCTAAGGCACTTGGCTTTGATACTAATTGTTAGGAATAGTCCGAAGAGATAACTGAGGGGGGGGGGGTGTGAATCAGTTATCTACAAGTTTCAATTCTTTGTTCAATTAAGTATACTTAAAAATAAAGCATAAACACAATGAAAGAACACATGAACACAACACCAATATTTTGGTTACAGGGAAACCCAAATAGGTAAAAACTCTGATGGGAATTGACACCCACTAATATTCTATACTAGTGTATTATGATCCTTGTTAGAAGATCCTTTACCTTGTTAGGAGTAGCTTTACAATGCATTAAGTACAGTAGACTTTGTCAAGGCTCTGACCCTGTTAGGAGTCTATTACAATTGTACCTATTAGGGGAGATGACCCACTATCCGAGAGCTCACTTCTCAAAGGGGTGAAGGCTACAACCTTCTGAATAATAGATACACACTATATCTGGATCTTGGTGAACTGCACTTAGACCTACTATCTGGATCAGTTCCAATGAATAGCACAAACACTCTTCTTGGTCACATAGACCTTCCTCTAATGGTTCAACAACTCGTACACTCTACTCTGCTCTACTTAATCAACCATGAACCCCACTTCAACAATAAAAAATGACTGCCTATAAATATCTTCTCTCTAAATGATATGGTCAAGTTAGCCTGTTAGAACCACCTTGAAATCATATTAGAGAAACCATAACAAACTTATATAAACATTCTATCGGCTCTACAATACATTCTAGGACCTATCCAAATAAGATAATTGTAGATGCACGCTACACACTGTCGGCTCTACCAAAATAATTGGATCTTTCTTCTTAGGCTAAGTTAATTCATGCACTCTTAACCGAACATCAATAACTCTTCTCCAAGCTTAACTACAAGGGTTCATACTCCAAAGATGGGTGCAACTCAAGAACCAATAAAATCTATGTCGGTTCTTCTGAATAAACATAGGAAATTGCTACTGGCGAATAGTGACTGCATAACTTCACTTCTACTGAATATCAAATTATGCATCCATGAATAAAACATCACTAATATGTCTTTAACATATACCCAAGTGTGCAAGGCTCCATGATAACTGTATGAACAATCATACACAGAACACTACCTGTTACTCTATCAAGAACACTGCTGACATAAGATGCTATATAACTGTCTGTACTAACAGTTAACCTCTACACCTTGATATCATGCTGATATCATGTCCATGCTACATATACTAAAATCTTACTACATAATACTTCCACACATGCTACTTTCCATATGTTGTCATCAATGACAAACACACAGTTAGTATTGGCCTGCTAGCAAATCTCCAACAAATCAGATGTCCCTTCCATTGCCCAATTGTCGAATGACCCCCTTTTCCAAACTACTTCTGCTCTTAAGAATGTTTTTATAGATTTTGGATCCTCTCGGGTGGCCCTATTCCATGAAGATATTACAAAAATTTCCACCATCCAGATACTTGGCTTCCATAATTTTGCACCAATCAGCTTATCCCGAGACCATAGTCCAAGCCATCTTGGATAGCAGGGCCTTATTGAGATTATGAATTGTTCTCAGCCCTAGACCACCTAAGTGTTTAGGAAGGCAGACCTTGTCCCAACTCACCAAAGGGAGCCTTTTATTTTCCTCAGACCCCAACCAAAGGAAGGTGCGATGTATCTTTTCTAGTTTATTAGCCATGAAATTTGAGATTTTGAAAATGGAAAGGAAATAGAAAGGTATACCTTGAAGAGAAGCAATAAGAAGTTGGAGCTTACCAACACTACTGAGGAGATTACCTTTTCATCTTGAAAGCTTCATTTGGGTTCATTCCAGAATGGAGTTCCAAAATTCATGCTTCACATCTTTGACAGTTAGGAGGAACCCAAGGTAAATTGTCAAAAGAGAATCAACCTGGCAACCCAAGATTTTCAGGATTTTAGTTTGAACAACACGTTCAGTATTGAAGAAGAACATTCAACTTTTGTGATAGTTGATACATTGGCCCGAAGTAGTAGCATACCTATCCAGCATCAATTTCCACATCCTGGCCTGCTTGACATAGGAGGTTCCAAAGAAGAAGGTGTCATCCAAAAATTGATGTAGGACCGCTGGGGGCAGGCTGGTAGCTGGTTTAATACCCTCAATTTCTCTAGTATGTGCCATCTGTATCATATTATGACCCAAAACCTTAGAAAGAAGGATGAAGAGGTAGGGGGAGAGGGGTTCTCCTTGGTAAAGACCCTTGTGAGGAGAAAACTTGGTGCCTAGTTTTCCGTTGAGAAGCACTAAGAGTCTAACTATTTCAGTACAAGATTTAACAAAGGATATGAAGTCTTGAGAGAAACCAAAAGAAATTAAGACCTTATAAAGGAAGGTCTAGTTGAATTTATCATAAGCTTTTGAGATGTCAAGTTTGAGGGCCATTCTAATAGCCTTACTATGGTCTATAGAGTGCAAGATTTCATGGGTGGTAATGGCAGTGTCCATAATTTGTCTCCTTGAAACAAAACCTTTCTGATTGGGGTTGATGATCTTGCTAAGAAAAGGTTTGATTCTACTGACTATGATCTTGGAGAAGACTTTATAGAGGGTATTATAGAGACTAATGGGTTTGAAGTCATCCATTATTTTGGACTCCGCATACTTTAGGACAAGAACTATGTAAGTATCATTGAGTTGCTTAAGGATTTTCTTAGTTTTGAAGAAGCCCTGGGCCACCTAAGTCACATCATAACTAACAATATCCCAAAATTCTTGGAAAAAGGCAAGGGGGAACCCATCAGGGCCTGGGGATTTGTAAGGTCCCATAGTGAACACTACTTTACAAACTTCTTCATCAGTGACCTTGGAGAGGAGGGAGTTGTTAGCAATATCTGTGACAACCTTAGGGAGATGGGATGTGCGCTAGTTTTAGAGGTTGTCTGAGTTTCCAGCATTAATTTTAGTAAAGGCATTGATAAAATAATTAGTGGCCAAATTGCCTAGCATAGTAGGGTCAAAAATCTCATTACCTATATTATTAGTTAGAGTGCTGATGGAATTACATCTCTTATTCTTGCAAGAAGATTGATGGAAAAAGGTAGTGTTGTGGTCCCCCTCTTTGAGCTATAGAACCCTGGATCTTTGTTTCTAGAAGACTTCCTCATTAGCTAGAGTCTCCTTCTAGCTTTTTATAGCATTTTCTTCCTCAGTATGCAAGTCAGGTGATAGGTTGTCAGCAACCATCTTCCCTTGGAGAGTTTCCAACTTCTTAGCTAGAGCTTTTTTGTTGTGAAAGATGTTCACAAAAGTAATCTTGTTCCATCCTTTGACAACACCTCTTATGAGTTCCAGTTTAGAGGCCACCCTAAACATGGTCATACCTATGATAGGAGTAGACCACCATTGTAGGATCCTATTCCATAAGTTGGGGTGAGAAGTTCAAATAATTTTATACCTGAAGGGAGAAGGGTAGGGGTGCTTCCCATCCAACCATTTGAGCAGAAGGGGATTGTGATCAGAAGTGGTTCTGGGGAGAGCAGCCAAGGAGTAGGTCAGTCCCAAATCCTAGGAGGAGGTAAAGACCTGGTTGAGTCATACCTAGATGAGGTGGTTTCCTTTTATATTGTTAGTCCAAGTGTAGGGGTTTCCCTTAAGATCCACATCATGGAGGCCATTCAAGAAGACAAAGTTGGATAGGTCCCCCATGCTGTCGGTGTAATCGATAATGCCTCCACATTTTTCAAAAGGGTACAATAGAGAGTTGAAGCCCCCTACCACCATAAAATTAGACCAGTCCTACAGGGGAAGAAAGGAGGCTATTAACTCCTCCCAAACCTCCTTTCTCTCTTGGTGAGAGTTAGGAGCATAGATGTTGAAACAGTGCTAAAGAGCCACTAGGGAGGTGAAGGAAACAACAAGGTGATACTAGGAGAAGCTGAGAGTATCCCCTTGAACCTTAGATAGATTCCAGAGGGTAGCAATGCATCTAGAAGCCCCATGAGCCTTAGAGTAAAAGAACTTGGCCCTAGGCCAAAGTCTCCCTACAAGAGCATCAAAATTATTATAAGACATTTTAACTTCCTAGATTAAGAGAATATCAACCCTATAGTCACTAATATACTACTTGATAGCAAGTTGTTTCTGGGGATTATTTAGACCCAGAATATTCTAGGAGAAGAAAATCATTTCCTACCTTTTTGTGTGAGGTTGAGGATCTGTTGCCTTCTAGCAGTGATTTCCTTTGTTTTGATCCTTTATCTTTTGACCCTATTAGATGGGCGTCTTGGTCTTATGTCCCCTCTAACATCAATTTTTTTTTTTATTCCTCATCTTCTTCTGTTGGGTTTTCCATTCTCCCTCATTATTCTTCGGTGTATCTTTAGGCATTGATGGACTACTTCAGGTCAGCTATGGGGGATCAATGTTACTAGTGTTAAGAACCACCTCCATCACAGGGGTACCCACTGACTCCAAGGGGGATGTCCTGACAAGCTGTTCAATACTAGCCTTGAAGTCCATTTGGGGAGACACCAGGTCAGGGCAATTACAATGTTTAGTCTCTGATTCACCGTTAGGGGAAAAATCCCCACCATTATCCATTCCCTTACCTATAGGTATTTCTTTGTCTTCTAGACCACAACTAATAGAGTCAGCACCCTTCAAGAGTGGGGTTTCCTCTATAATGATATCCTCCTGAGTAGCATCATCTATAGTCTTTTGAGGGGGTAAGACATTAGGAGAAATGTGCTTGAGCTTAAGCTCTTGTAGCTTAGGTGCCTTGTAGTCCTTCCTGGTATGCCCTTTAGCATTATAGTCTTGACAGAAAAGGGTAGCATTCTCATTAACAATGGCCTGGGTCCATTTCCCTAGTTTGGATTTGAGAACTACAAAGTTTGGGAGAGTCTTGTTAATGGGGACATTAACACATAAGTGGGCAAAGACCAGGTGATATTTTGAGAGGGTTACCAGGTCTTCCAAAATCTAATGACCAAAAGAATTTCCTATCCATTTGAAAACCTAATCATCCCAAAACTCAAGGGGAAGCCCAGGTAGAGGGACTTGGACAAGAGCCATCTTGTTAAGGTCAGAAGAGGGGTCAAACCTTGGTTTCCATTTAGCTAGAGTGAGGAGGTGCTTTCCATAAAGCCACAAACCCACAAGGATAAGGGAAAGGTCATCAACCACTATGAATCGGAAGAGGAAAAGTCCTCCTGGCATAGCAGAGGCAACCATGCTCCCTTTCAGCTTCTAGTGGTTTCCTACCCATTTCCTGACCATATCAATGGTTGGTGTGAAGTTGTAGAAGCGTCCAACTAGGGCCAGGTAAAATTCCACCATTGTTTTATCTACAGTGGATTCAGGGAGAAAGATCTCAATGCCTTCTTTTGTGATGGTCGCCACACATAAAGAGGGATCCGACTTAGCAATTTGGGTCCCCACTAGCACACCTTTCCAATCAGCCTTGGGCCCAAAGAGGGGCAGGGAATCCAAAGTACCTATCGTGGTAGCTTTGTCAGAGTCAGACAAAAGAAGATTGGACAGGGGCTATAGAGGGTTGCTAGGAGGGGGAGGGGGTTCCTCCCTAGAAACATCCTCCATGGAAGGAAATTCAAAAAAAGTTTTTGTGCGCCAGGTTGCAGAGCGTTAGATCACCAAGTTGCAGAGTGTGAGTTTTTAGTATCCAACCAAAGATTTTATTTTTGTATCAATGATATACAATGAATTTTTATGAAAGGTGGTGTGTAAAGTCAAGCTTGTATAATGATAAAATACATGCAAGAATGCAAATATTTGAAAAAAAAATCTTAAGGATTTGTTGAATGTGTTATATAAGATGTATTATAATTCTTATACAATAAAATATAAGGATTTGTTGAATGTGTTCAAAGTAGTAAATTATTTGATTTATATTGTGGTTTGTTTGTGCAAATGTGGGTTCAATCATTCACCTTTGAATCCCACATAGTATCAAAACAATGTAGTCTCAGAGTCTATTTAACATGCCAAACTAACTTCCTTGACACTCACCAACACAACCAAAACTGACTCTTTGGTTTCTAGTTTTCCAACACCACAAGGGCCTAGAATGCTCTGGTTCCTAGTAGCCCTTTTTTAACACCTTTTCTAGTTTTACTTTCAAATCTCCTAAAGGACCTAGGAAATTAATTTTATGATCAAAGAGTACTAGAGATGAATTGAAGTATGTAGGTGGTGCAATGTTAATAGATGGAGAAACATTTGTGCAATGGTCAGTGATCTTTCGAGGCTTGTATCTCAGACCCCGTGAGAGGTATCGACAAACTATGAGATGTTACAGGACCATGTTTCTGAGGCCTACAATAACCTTTCTCTATTATGGTAGATTCATTTTTTTTGAATTTGGCATGCCAATCTTGCTTGACGCCAAAACTTGCAGTGAGGGTCAGTTGAAAGTTGCACCACTGGGTTTCTTCCAAACCATTCATCCTGGCACCAAATGGTTTGCGCCATTAGCTTTAGTTGGGCGGGTAAACACTAGTGAAAACCTTGTTTTGACCATAGTGTCACTAGAATGTTTGTGACCACGCATGACCAAAGTGTCCCCAAGGTGCACTAAGCACGATTGGGCAGTAATATTTTGAGGCTCGTATCTCAGACCCTGTGAGAGGTATCAGCAAACCATGAGATGCTTCATGACCATGTTTATAAGACCTACAATAACTCTCTCCATTCTGGGAGATTCAAATTTTTTTGAATTTGGCATACCAATATTGCATGACACCAAAACTTGCAGTGAGGGTCAGTTGAAAGTTGCACCACTAGGTTTCTTCCAAACCGTTCATCCTAGCACCAAATGGTCTATGCCATTAGCTTTAGTTGGGTGGGTAAATGCTAGTGAAAACCTTGTTTCAACTACTGAGTCACTTGAACGTTTGGGACCATGTCGGACCAAAGTGTCCCCAAGGTGGACTAAGCACGATTGGGCAATGATATTTCAAGGCTCGTAGCTCAGACCCCGTGAGAGGTATCAAAAAACCATGAGATGCTATAGGACTTTGTTTCTGAGGCCTACAATAGCCTCTCTCCATTATGGGACATTCAAATTTGTTTGAATTTGGCATGCCAATCTTGCTTGATGCCAAAACTTACAATGACAGTCAGTTGAAAGTTGCACCACTGGGTTTCTTCCAAACCATTCATCCTGGCACCAAATGGTCTATGCCATTAGCTCTAGTTGTGTAGGTAAACATTAGTGACAATCTCATTTTGACCACAGAGTCACTAGAACATTCGTGAATATGTTGGACCAAAGTGTCGCCAAGGTGCACTAAGCACGATTGGGCATAGATCTGTTGAGGCTCGTATCTCAGACCCCGTGAGAGGTATCAAAAAACTATGAGATGCTACATGACCATGGTTCTAAGGCCTACAATAATCTCTCTATGTTCTAGGAGATTTGAATTTTTTTGAATTTGGCATGCCAATCTCGCTTGATGCCAAAACTTGCAGTGAGGGTCAGTTGAAAGTTGCACCACTGGGTTTCTTCCAAACCATTTGTCCTGGCACTGAATGGTCTACACCATTATCTCTAATTGGGCAGGTAAATGCTAATGAAAACCTCATTTTGACCACAGAGTCACTAGAATGTTTGTGACCATGTTGAACCAAAGTGTCCCCAAGGTGTACTAAGCATGATTGGGTAACGATCTTTCAAGGCTCATATTTGGGATTGCATGAGAGGTATTGGAGAACCATGAGATGCTACAAGACTATGTCTCTAAGGCCTACAATAACCTCTCTATGTTTTGGGAGATTCAAATATTTTTGAATTTGGCATGCCAATCTTGCTTGATGCCAAAACTTGCAATGAGGATCAGTTAAAAGTTGCACCACTGAGTTTCTTCCAAACTGTTCATCCTGACACCGAATGGTCTATGCCATTAGCTCCTATTGGACAGCTAAATTCTAGTGACAACCTTTTTTTGAACATGAAGTCACTAGAACATTCAGGACCATGCCGAACCAAAGTGTCTCCAAGGTGCACTAAGCACCATTGGGTTTGTCAGCGAGCATTCTAGTGTGTCAAGAGGAAAAGTGAGACCATTCCTAGGGTAAACCTACCCAACTAGATGTGATGGAAGTATCAATTTGTGCCAACAATGAACAAATATTTCTGCTCCAAAGTCCAAAGGAGATGGGGACATGACCATAAAGGGTCATTTACAAATGTAAAGAGACCAAGGATGGTCATTTAAATGTGTTTTAAACATATTTGTAATGTTTTGATGATCATTGTGTAACATTGTTAAAGACCTTGAAGGTCAACATTGATTGTAATGTGGCCAATAGAGCCATTAAAATGATGTAAATGCACTAAATGTGCTGAAATAGTGTAATAGTTCCTTATCGACGAAATAAGCCTTAAGGTTCACTATGAGATCTAGATGACCTTAGGGTCAATTTTTGGTTTGAGATAGAGTGTTTAAGCCTTAGACAAGGATCTAAGAAAAGATATGTCTTGTGAGGTTTGAGTTGACAAAGGTAGTTGAAAGATATGTCTTGTGAGGTTTGAGTTGACAAAGGTAGTTGTCAACTTGACAACTTCTTAAAAAAACATGTAATTCTTAACAATGGGTTTGTGACTATTGTAGACAGTTTTAGAGTTAGTTGCTATCAATTTATTAGTTTTAGAGTGTTTGGGGATATATTAGAGGAGATCCATGTGAGTATGGTTTAGTATGTAGAGTGGTGTGATAGATAACCAATCTAAACGGTTTGAAATTAATAAACAAATTTATATTCTTGCAAACTGGTTCACTAGACCGTGGGTACAGTCATTAAACTAAGTCATTTGAATGCATTGTGGAATGTGCCTGTGATTGGAAATGGAGTAAATTAATTGCCTATTGTCTTGTTATCACTTCCATATTAGTATTACATCATTTCATTGGTATTTGAAGGAAAGGAATTAACAGGTGTCTTGTACAATAGTGTTTGGTTGCAGGGATATAAAGGATATGGTGTTAGAGAGACCACAAATGGTGGTAAATGCTAATTGAAGGTGCATGAAGCAACACCAATCATTGTTGCAAGCATATAATCCAAAGGATGAGTATATTTTGTGATGGATATATTCTATTGGGGTCCATAGGGATGTGTTAGATCTATTGGGGGGATCTAGAGAGATTTGTAAGAGTCTTTTTGAACAAGCCCTAGCCTAGAGAACCTAGAAAGGAGGGTTTGGTACCTAGAATGATACATCATTATTTTCTCAATAATAGTTTGACAAAATCTTGATGTAGAAGCATCATTCCATGAATGTTCTTATTGATTCTCATGGAATGATGTGTCTTTGACATGTATAATAGAGTTCTAACATGATACATTGTAGAAGAGTTGATTTGACAAGGTGATCACTGGATTTTTGAAGTGAAATTTGAAGGATTTGCTTGGTTGAGAGCATAAGATATACATGAATACAATGTAGCACATAAATCATGAATTCACTTAAATGATGAATTACACATGTGAACACATGTATCACATAAAGCATACACATAAATGATGAATTACACATGTGAAAACATGTAGCACATGAATTACATATGTGAACACATGTAGCACGGGTTATGAAAAATTCAGAGTTGTGTAAATATAACAAGTTAATCAAGATTATAATTTTGATGTAATTGAGAGAAATGCAACTAAAATAAAACTATTTTAATGCAACTAAACATAAATACAATGCATGCCAATGACATAATATAGAAATAATACATACATACAACACATGCCAAAGATATAATATGAAAATGATGCATACATAGAACACATGAAAAATATAAAATAACTAGAAATGAACATGTAGATATGTATATATGAAATAGTTTTGTACAAAATGTGCCACATGCCATCTCAAAATATTTACAAAATCAACATATCTAGATACAATGTGGCATACACCATCTCAAAATGTGTCATATGGTATCTCAAAATAAGAAGTTCAAATACAAATATTTCTAGGACATCCTATTCTATTGGTGGATTGTCAAAATGTAGCCTCTTTGAAGTACTCTTTGGCTCTGATGGATCTTGCATTCAAACATAAAAGTTAAACCCCAAGTTAGATTACTAAATTTATATCATTTCTACAAATAAAAAATAAAAATTCAAAATCATACTCAACAATAATAAATAAATAAAATTTAAAATTGAACTCTCATGTACCTCACCTCTCTGTCTCCTCACGTAGACATGAGACCTAATATATGTCCTTGGTAGTGAAGCGACAATGCCACCAATGTCAACTCTGACCTGTATATGTTTGTGAACATGAGATTTATCTACGAGTTATACTATTTAATGTTAATCCTTGGTAGCAAATAGATGTTTACAAAATAACTGAATTAACATTAAAACTTACCCATGCTGAAATTTCTTCAGGAAATATCAGTTGACCCATTAATGATATAAACCCTTGGTGTTGTACCTCCCTCAAACTAGGGGTGACCTACAAAAGACAAATAAATATTTCATACAATCATGAATTGATCATATTATATATACCTGATAGTAAAATACACACAAATAACTTTAGAAATATACATACTGTGGGGCTATCATTGCGAATTGAGATGTCTGTGACTCTATCGCGGTGAAAGGGTCTCACGAAATCATCATACACCACCCTCTGTCAAAAAAAATATGTAAATTAAAAATGAGTATGCACAACTAACAAGTATATATGTATGCATAAATAATCTAAAATACTTAATTCCCTTCCCCTTTTCAACGCCAGATGCCTAAACCCCCTCACATTGCCCCCTAGTGGCAACTGGTGACACCTGCAACAGTATGTAATAAGATGATCATAAAAATAAAAAAATACATGTATATACTATTATAATAAAAGGAAACCAATGAGTACATTAAAACATATGTACCATGGAAGTGTCAAGGCCAAATGAAATGGTCAAAAGCATGGACCCCTCCACCTGTGTCATCTCCTCCTCTATCATAAATTGAACATAAATGGAACACATAAAAAAACATAAGTGGGCAATCATTATAAGAAAATTCTACTAAAAATACAAATGTTTAAAATTAAATACAATGTAACAAGTGAACTATTTACTCTTACCATAATAGTAGGAGTCCATGGCTCTGTATGCCCCTGATGCATGTCTTCATGAGGTGCTTTAGTGCCTATAGTGTGCTATGTAGTATCGTCCACCTCGAAGACGTAGTTATATGCATCTTTATCATTTAGGGGAACCAAGCACATATTCTTGCACATAATGCAAGTGTGGGGCACACAAACATGTGAGCTCATGGAGGATGTGGAAGGGCCATAAGAATTTACATGAGGAGGCAATAATGTCATGCTTTGCGTAACCAATAGATCACTCAAGGTGTGAATGGCTTGAATATTCTGTGAGCCAACCTCAATAATAATATTAGGATGTTGCACTATAGGAGGTGGTGAAATCTTTGGAGGGGGGACATACGTGCGAGATTTCACATGTTGTGCCCATGACCTGTCCTGAGGAGCGCCTAAGCCTACACCTTGGTTCGGTCTCGTACTCTAATAATTTACCTTGTGATTGAGCACAAATTCAACATACAATTTTATTATGAAATAGAATGGGATATCCAAATTTTTGTGGGGTGGTCTATCAAAACCCACCACTAGTGGTCCTAAAAGTTGTCACGTATTGCATAGTTTGTGCACCATTTAATTGACAACTTGGGCTTTTTAGGGTCCACTTTTAAACTGGTTTTGGGATCCAAAAAAATATTACATATGTCATGTTCTACTATATTAAGGTTCATAACTTGATCATAGTCAAGCCCATCATTAAAATAGGCGTGCATGGAATCGTGCCAAAGAAGTGCAACATTATGTTGCTCTGTAAGTTTCTCCATGTTTTCAATAATGGAGTTCAACATGGAAAACATGGGGCACAATGTGGGGATATTGACATATGTGGTCTAATATCCTCTAAGATGATTTAGATTGTCTCCTATGAGATCCTCTAAATGTCGAGGGTTTGAGACTAGTTGGTCTTCTGAAGGTGGGAGATTGTTTGGAGGTGGTTTTGGATTATTTGTAGGATCATTGGGAGGGTTTTCTGATTGGTTTGAGTCCATGTTTTATCATAATTAAAACCAAAATAGACAATTATAATAGATTTAAAAAAATAATAAAGAATATCATTTAAACACTAGTTTTTATATAAAAAAACTACAAATTTTAATTAAAAAACAAAAACTTAAAAATTTAACATACCTTTCAATATGGAGAAAATCAGATATCAGATTGTTTCTGATATGTGAATCTTTTGGTTGTGTTCAACATTTTCACAATGAAAATATTGAACGTAGCTGCGGGCTACACATGTATTTTACTAGTGAAAATCGGATATCCGATATAACATCAAATATCTAATAATATTAGATATTTGATATTATCAGATATTTGATTAGGCTTGTGCTTTGGATTTTGGCTTGGCCAGGTGTACTAACACCCAGGCCTACTAAAAAGTCAACAAACTTTTTAGTGCACTTTTGGACGAGTAAAAAGTTCATTTTTTCACATCGCCACTTTTTGGCATACCATGATCGTGCACATACCCTTGAATATGTGGATAGGAAATAAATAAAAGGACAAGTCATAGTTGATCAGTTGGTAGAGTACATGATGGATCATATACACAACATGGTTTAGGAGTAGGCATCCTATTTATTACACCTCAAGATTAAACTATTCCAAAGTCCTACAAACTTATTTTTCCATGTACTAACAATATAGCTGAGTATGACGCACTTTTTATAGGCATCAAAATGAATTTAGAATGCAAAGTGATAGAACTACAAGTGTATGGTGATTCTCAACTAGTGATAAATCAAATCAATAAAGATTATCAAACAAGAGATGAGAAGTTGATGCCCTATAAGAAGATGATAGATGATTCAAAGAAATACTTTGTCTTGATAACTTTTAAGGAAATATCAAGGGAAAAAATAAAGCACTAGATGCCAGGACAACCTTAGCTTCTCTCTTGCAAATGCCAGATCAAAGTGTGAGATATGAATTCTTGGTGGAAGAGTTGGTGAAACCTGCATTTGACCTTCCTGAATCCCACCTCATTTATTTATTAGTAAAACATGAATCTCCTTGGTATGGATCCATTTATAATTATCTTAAAGATCAAACCTTACCATTGGACCAATCCCAAAACCATAAAAGAATTCATACACCAAATTTCTTGATATACCCTTGTTTTAGATACATTGTATCATAAGAGTATTGATGAAATGCTTCTTAGGTGTCTAGAGGATGAGGAATAAAAAATAGCTTTACAAGATGTCCACGAAGGAATCTATGGGTCACATTTGAGCTGTTTAATCTTAGCTAAGAAAATTCTTAGAATAGGATACTATTGGCCCACAATGGAAAATAATGCTTGTCAGTTTTCCAAACTTTGCCAAAAATATCAATATCACAAAAAATTGATTCATGTACCGACACAAGAATTACATCCAATGGCCACACCTTGGCCTTTCTATCAATGGGGGTTGGATTTAATTGGGATGATTTAACCACCTTCATCCAATGGTCACAAGTTTATTATTACAACAAGAGAATATTTCACCAAATGGGCAGAAGTCATGCCTTTATCAACTGCAACAAGAAAACATATTTCAATGTTTATCTTGAATCACATAATTTGTAGATATGGCCTTCCTCACGCCATAATAATGAATAATGCAAGACATTTCAAAAATAAGGATATCGATGAATTGTGTCAAGTTCCACATCATCTACCGTTCTTCTTCAATTTATTACCCTCAAGGGAATGGACAAGTCAAGGCTACAAACAAGAATATCCATAAGATTTTAAAGAGAACAATTGATAACTCAGGAAGAGATTGACATGTACAATTGAATCCAACATTGTGGGCATATTGAAAAAACATAAGAACACCCACTAGAGCTACATCCTTTTCATTGGTTTATGGAATTGATGAAGGGTGCTACCACAAACACATAACAGAAACAGAGAAACAACAACAATATACAAGAACAGAAAATTGGCTTCTTATTATCTCCACAAATGTGGAATTACAAAATTTTAGAATTACACTATGCAAAGCCACATGGGCATTCCCTTACAATATTCTATAGGGAAAAGCCTCGAATCAATACCCAGATCTCTACCCAGAACTGCCCTAGACAACACTACGGGCCTTCTTTATATAGGCATTTTCCACCGCCTGAGAAGGTTCCAGAAATTTAGCCCTTAGGGCCGACCAAACTTAGAATTATTTTATTTTTCAATTTATTACATCAAAGTCGGCTCAAAATAACTTTTGAAACCCAAACAAAAATTTTGAAGGAAAATTATTTTCTGCCATTTCAAGTGACCTGACTTTCGGAGACCATAAGTCATCACCAGTTGACCCGATTGACTATTATAACCCCATTTTGGAAAGGCCACGAAGTGCTCTATAGGATTGACTTATGCAAGTGCTTGTCACCCAAATTCTCAACCTCATTCGGGGCCTCTAAAGCCTTCAAAACCGAGTTCAAAGTTTCTGTACCCTGCTGCCAATACTAAAAATCGTCAATATCTTCAAAACTAGACCTGATCTAGCCATGAAACTTTACTGGCAGGCTGATATGACTCAGATGAACCTCCACATGTAAAGTCAGAACATTCTGAGATCATATGACCAACTCACTAAAAATATCAAGTTTCCATAGATAGCAGCTCTGCACAAGATAGCCCTTATTGAATACAAAAATAGAAATATTTTTGGGTGATGCAAGATTTCTCTTACACCTAGGATGCTCCTGCATTAGGAGTAGAGGCAATGTTACCTTTAGAAGTTGAAGTTCCATTCTTAAGAGTCTCCTTGCATGGGTTGTTGACTGATGAAGACTATAGAGTTGCTAGACTCCAACAACTTGAGTTACTTGATGAACACCAAATGTAAGCTTATGAAAATCTCAAGGTTTACCAAAATAGAATGTCAAGAAATTACAATGGGAAGATAAAACTAAAAGAGTTTCATTTTGGTGACATAGTATTGAGAAAGAACCCAAAGAACCAAATAGATAGAGAAAATAAAGGAAAATGAGAAGAAAATTGGCTAGGACCTTTCGTTGACATGACTACCTTAGGGACAGGAACATACAAACTAGCTAATTGTAATGGAGAGGAATTACAAGAACCTATTAATAATATTCACTTAAAGAGTTTTTATACCTAATCAGATAAAAGTGTATCAGATCCTGAAAAGCATCACACTTTGTACAATGGAAATTGATCTTGAGAAAATTAAAAACAGTGAAAAATGATCTTGAAGAAAATAAAAAATAGTGAAAAATGATCCTGAAGAAAATAAAAAATAGTGAAAAATGATCCTAATAAAATAAAAAATAATGAAAAATGATCCCGAAGAAAATAAAAAATAGTGAAAAATGATTATGAAGAAACTAAAAAACATTGAAAAATTGATCATGAAGAAAGAAAAAACATTCAAATATGGATCTTGAAAAAATGGTTATCTTGGTGAAAACCTGGGAAACAAGCACCTTGGTAATATCAATTTTTTTAAAAAAAATAAAAAATACAAAAAATGAGAAAATTGAAAAAAGAAAAAAAAAGTGCCTTGGTGAAAACCTAGCAATAGGCATCTTGGTAGCAAAAAAAAGAAAAAAAGAGCAATAAACTCAAGTTGTGAAAAGCTGGTCAACAAGCGCCATTTGACCCTTAATTCAAATCTAGTTGTATTTTTCATTAGCATCTTTCTATCATCCTTGTATATATTTTTGCATTGGCCACCATTTGTACATATTGCATAATAAACTCTCAAAGTTGCATTCGCATATACCGAAGGCTTTCGTCATGGTTTGGAAAGTCGTCTAAGTCCAACATTGTTGTGGAATCAAACTGGAGGAACTTATCCTAAATCAAATGGGCTCATCAAATAGACACCAATCAACACAAATCAATGCATCAAACCACAAAGTTGACACTTGAACCTTTGATCAGTATCTTTCCTGATTGAAACACATTTGATCTCAAACTTCAACGATTGACACTTTGATCCTTGTCTTAAAATTTTACTTATCTTTATCAGGATTAAAAATATAAAAAAAGTTTGAAATGGATGAGGTTCTAGTTGAAATATGGATATGAAAATAATGGAAAAATGTTCAAGGTGTTACTTGATAGTGGAGTCATGTCTTTTTAGCAAATCCATGAAGTCTTTCGACTAGAGGAGCGATGATAAAAGCATGACAATTTTCTTAATTTCTGCATGACTGCCTTGAGGTTGATTCATCAAAGTATCTAAAATCCATCTAATGAAATGACCATCAAATTATCATCAAGGACATTTACATATGGAGATAATCATATCTTTGTTTGTTTACAAAACATGATACCTTGTCCATTTAGATCTTTCATATCTTAATGCCAAAATCAACATGCAACATTGAAACCGATGAAAGAGGTATTCAAACTATCATGGTTGTAAAATCAAACCAGTGAGGGTTGTACCAATTTCATGAGAAAACTCCAAGGGTAAAAGGTATTCAAACCATCATGGTTGAACCAGTCATGATTGTACCAATTTCATGTTCCAAAATCTCAATGATGAAAAAGAAGGATCTTTATGATTAAAAAGAGACAACTAGCTGTATCCATATAGATTAATTTTTGCATGTTAAGTTTTATGGGTTTCCTTAAGAAAAAAGGGGTAGAGTGGATTGTAATCACACCATCATGATTTCTTTATTTGATCGAGTATGTTGGACTTAATAAAAAACATAGGAGTGCATTTAGTTGCATTTAGGCTCATTAATCATTAATAATTAAATTCTATAGTTGCATTTATTAAGGTTATTAGGAATTAATCATTAATCATTAAATTAAATTCATTTAGATCATTCATTATATTGCATTCATTAATTCATGAAGTTGCACATCATTGGATCATTGCATTAGTATCATTCATCATGGTATTAATCATAAATAAATAAAAAAGTGTATTAATTTCATATAGAATCACATCATAAATCCAATCATTAAGAGCATATAGAATCATATGGGAACACATGTACATATTGTTGGTTTTTCAAAATGTACTTTATGCTCATGACAACAACCAATACACCCTTAGACAGTTTTTAAGGAAAGGTTAATTCCAAATGTGAATATCTAGGATGACTTGGACCAACTATATGGACAAGACTTCCCTCTGCACTTCTGGCTCTGCAAAACCAAGGAGGGTGCTCCTAATCCAGCAAAATAAACTTTACTTCTACAATCTCATATTGAATTTAATATAACAGATAAATGGTAAGAAAATACTAAATGATAACCAATCACTTATTGATTCTCTATTACCATTTGGTAGGACACAACTTGCAGGTCACAATACCTCAAATATCTTCTGATAATTTTATATCAATGATAGGAATAAAACCAGATTCTATTAGGCAATCACTATTGCAGAATAAACTCATTTCTGGCCAGTGCCTTATCCATTGGGCTATACTTTGCTGCAAAGTAAAGAATACAAAAACTAATCAAAGTTATTGATTTAGGATCCCTTTAATATCACCACCTTATGATGCTATTGATCAAAATATCTATGAACTTACCCTACTTATATGAATCCTTATGCAAACCCCAAAAATCTATGCTCTATCCAAAGCTATTTAATTTTATCCTAGATCAAAGCAAATGAATAAGAACACATACATAGAAGAGCTCTATGCAATGAATTCCAAGATTCATAACTCAAAGGAATGATACACAAGGAGAGATCTAAACCCTGGATTTTTGTATTCAAATTTACTGAATCATGTTTCTTGTATACACTATGCTTTCAAATATGCACCACTTCAATAATGGCCAAAAACCAAACAATTTCTATTTCTCATAAAACTTGATCTAATACAATCTACTTATACCCTAGACTCGAATCTTGTAAGCAAAAAGAATTCAAGTTCTGGTCCTTCTAAATAATCTTGGAAATCCTTTTATAGAATAAGGATTGCAAACAAGCTATAGATCACTTAGGAAAATATAAAAGATTATACAGATAAGACAAAAGACACAAAGTACACAAAGACTACATTCTATTGCACTTTAGAAAAGTGTACACTGATTTGAGCACCAAATCTTTTGCAACAGCTTCCAAAAATAGTTCTAACTCTGCCAAGTCTTGCCTTTGTACTTGTGCCTCCATACAAAATTCCCCCTGTAGCTTTCTTTGTTTAAGGAGTTGGGGAGGTGCCACCTATTGTGATCTTAGTGGGTGCTTGTTCTGTCTGTTTGTTTCAAGGAGTAGACATCTTTCCAAGATTTTTAAACCTCTTCACTGGGCCAAGGATATGCAACCACCTCATCTCTCTTCTATGCCAGAACATCCCAAAAATATTCCACCTACTGAACCTCCTTATTTAGGGATCTAAAGTGTACGCTAGCATCCTCCAAAACTTCAACTATTTGCACAAAAATAATGTTTCTATCTACATTTAAAATACTACTAACTCTTATTGACAACTCATCATACCCTAGCCGTCCTTCTCATAATATCAGTCCTCTACATTAAATTGACATGGTATTTTAGGAAAACAAATTAGATCAAGATGACTACCTAATATTTTACTCATCAATTTTCATTTTTAACTGTCCTTGGAAAAGAACAAATCTGATTTGGCTTGTCGCTTCTGGTTCATCGACACAATTCTACAAAAAAAAACCCTACTAAAATTTCAAAAAATTAAAATATAACAATTATCGCCCAGGTTTAAAAAACATCCATTGATCTCATCTTTCCTGACACATTGTATGGCTCACAAAATTCAATAAAATAATCAGCTTGGCTTTTAAAAATGACTAGTCACATCATTATCCTCAAAAACCAATCAGGAGTGAGCAAATCAACACCTGGCACTGAGGACGCACCTTTTCATAATTCTCATCGGATGACTGGCACAAACCTACGACCATTAAATTTCATTCATCTTTTCATAGTGGTAACACACTAGCCATAAGATCTAACCGCACTTTACTCTGACTCCAACCTCTGGCCCCACTGACATTACCCATGCCAACTGCAAGATCGAATGATAGTCGTGATCCCAGGATCACTATCCACCCTGCACCTTCTCTTTAAGGTTTTACGCCTATCGTTGATCTTCTCCCAAATTTGTCGGTCCTTTAACTCATTATAAACCTGTGGACCCATCTGATGTGCAGGGATAACTTTAAGAAACCCCCTTTTAGGAAAAAGTGTAAAATCCTGGTGAATCGTACATTATTTTAGGGGGGAATTTGTTTTAATGCAGGAGAATTTTTTTTTTAAATTCATGATTTTTCATAGTTTGTATTGGTGATTTTTTCCCTGCCGAATGAAAATTTCATAAATTGCTGGCGAATGATTTTCTTGTGGAGTAAAAAATTATAATATTTGAGGCGAATAATTTCTTTTGAAGTAAAAAATTATAATATTTGAGGCAAATAATTTTCTCTTGAAGTAAAAAATTATAATATATGAGGTGAATGATATTCTTTTGAAGGGTAAAAGAATAATTGTATTGGCTAATCGTTCATTAATTATCATAAAAAAAATATTTTATTGGTAATTTTAAAAAGATGGAACATAACACGAACACGTAGGCTGTAGCCTAACCTAACATAACTCACATACATACATTATTTTATAATGTTAATGGTATTATTTGAGACCGTTTGATGATCCAAGATCAATGGCTGAAGTTTAATTTTGGCCCCAATTTCTTGAAGGAAACAGAGTTTTTGAGGAAGTCACCAGAATGTTGACACATATAAAATAAGGGTAACTTGTCTGTAGACTACAGTGTACATGTGTTGGTATCGATAATCATAGTCCTATTACTATAGTTCAACTTGTAACTGTTGGAGATTTGCCAACAAGCCAGTGCTGACTGTATGTTTGTCATTGATGACAACATATGGTAAGCAACATGCATGGAAGAATTATGTAGTAAGCTTCAAGTATATGAAGCATGAACATGTTATCAGCATGATATCATGGATGCAAAGGTTGAATGTTAGTACAGATAGTTATATAGCAGCTTATGTCAAGCAGTGTTCCTGATAGAGTAACAAATAATTTTCTGTGTATGATTATCCGTACAGATATCATGGAGCCTTGCACCCTTGGATATATGATGGAGACATGTTATTGATGTTACACTCATGGATGCAGAGTTTGATGATCAGTAGAAATGAAGTTATGTAGTTGCTATTCACTAGTAGCAGTTTCTTGTGTTTGTTCAGAAGAGCCGACAGAGATTATATTGATTCTAGAGTTGTGCCTATCATTTTGGTATGTGACCTTGAATTAGATCTTGGAGAAGAGTTAGTGATGTTCGGTTAAGAGTGCATGATGTAATTCATCTTGAGGAGAAATATCTAACTATTTTGGTAGAGCCAATAGTGTGTAGCGTGTGTCTACAATTATCTTATTGGACAGGTCCTAGAATGTGTTGCGTGCTTAGTAGAGCTGACAAAATAATTGTTGGAGTATGTTATGGTTTCTCTAATATGATTTCAAGGTGTTTCTAATAGGCTGACTTGATTATATCATTTAGAGGAAAGATATTTATAGGCAGTCATTTGTGATTGTTGAAGTGTGGTTCATGGTTGATTAAGAAGTGCAGAGTAGAGTGTGCGAAGTGATGAACCATCAAAAGAAGGTCTATGTGACCAAGTAAAGTAATTATGTTATACATTGGAATAGATCCAGACAACAGGTCTAAGTGCAGTCCACCAAGATCTAGATATAGTGTGTATATGTTAAACAAAAGGTTGTAGCCTTCACCCCTTTGAGCAGTGTGCTCTTGGATAGTGCGTCCTCTCCCCTAATAGGGACTATTGTGCAGAATATTAGTGGGTGTCAATTCCCACCAGATTTTTTACCTATTTGGGTTTCCCCGTAACCAAAATATTGGTGTTGTGTTCAAGTGTTATTTCATTGTGTTTGTGCTTATGTTTAAATATACTTAATTGGATAAAGAATTGAAACTTGTAGATAACTGATTCAACCCCCCCTGCCCCCTCTTTGTTATCTCTTGGGACTGTTCCTAACAATTGGTATTAGAGCCAAGTGCCTCGGAGAGAAAGTTTAACAGCTTGAGGTTGAACATATGACATTCTTCAGAAAAGAAAGTCCTAAGTTTGATGGAGAAAATTATCTTGATTGGAAAAACAAGATGGTGACTCATTTGCAATGTGTTGCTTTTGAAGTTTTTGATGTAACTATCAAAGAAGTCAAGATCCCTACCTTATAAGACCTTGCAAAAGATGATGCTACTGAAAAGCAAAAGGAATTATTTCATCAAAATGCAATATACAAAGAAGCCCTTATGAGCATCCTATCTGATAGTGAGTTTTCTGAAATAAAGAAAGCAGATACAACCCACAAGATATGAAAGTATCTAGAAGACATATTTGAAAGAGACAAACAAGAAAAAGATGCACATAGAAAAACTTGGAAAAAAATATACAATGCATTAGAGATGCTACCTAGAGAAAACATCAGAGCCTACAACCAAAGGATTAATGAAGTAGTTGCAGGAATCAGGAACAATGGTGGAGAGATCTCAGAAGAAGACATTATGGATAAGTTGATGACCACTCTCACAGTAGAGTATGAAAACAAGATCAACATCCTTGATGAAACCATGCAGCTTACATCTAATTTCAAGAGAGAGACCTTGATCAACAAAATCTCAGCTTTTGGGATTTCAAGATTGAAGACAAAACCTAAAAGTGAGACAGCCTTCAAAGCAACAGTTCATAGTAAGAAATATGCAAACACTTCTAGTAATTTTGATGATGATGAAGAGAAAACACTAGATTTCATTGCTATGATTGCCAAAAGAGAAAAGAAAGGAAATGAAAAATATGAAGGTCAATTGCCATTCAAATTCTTTTCATGTAATAAGATTGGTCACTTTGCATCTAAGTGTCCTTCAAGAGCTAGAAAGTTAAAAAATGAATACAAGCCTAAATATTCCAAGGAATGTTACTATGTTGGAGATGGAGTTTCAGATGATGATTCTGCTAAATAAGAAATTGGATTCCTTGCTATTATAGAGAAAATGAATAATAAGACAGATCATGAAAATGAGAAAGAGGAACAAGAGTTAGCATTGATCTCACAAGCTGATATAAGGACATATTGGATCATGGATAGTGGTTGTTCGCATCACATGACAGGTGATAAAGATAGATTTGTTCATCTAGACAAATACAATGGTGGCATGGTTAGATTTGGAGACAACACTCCTAAACCTATCATTATTAGAGGAGCTATCACATTGGATGGAAAGAACAATACTGATGATGTTCTCTATGTAGATGGTTTGAAACATAACCTTCTTAGTGTTGGGCAGTTACTTGAAAAAGGTTATCATCTGGAGTTCAAAGACAACAAATGCATCATTAACAATGAGGATGGTGTTATGATTGCATTAGGCTCAAAGACTAAAGGTAATGTTTTTCAACTCAATTTAGAAGCAAGTTATTTTGTTGATAAAGTTGATGACAGTTGGTTGTGGCATAAAAGACTATGTCATATTAATTTTGATAACATAGTAAAGATAAGCAATGTAAAGACAGTAAGAGATCTACCTAGCATAGCAAAGCCAGTTGATACTATATGTAGGGAATGTGTAATGGGAAAGCATGTGAGAAACTCATTCAGGAGCAAGCACAATTCAACAGAGAACAAGTTGGATTTGATTCATACAGACCTATGTGGTCCAACTCAAACAAGATCATACTATGGTGAAAGGTATTTCATTTTGGTTGTTGATGATTATACTAGGATGATGTGGGTTGCATTCTTAAAAGATAAGTCAGAAGCATTTGAAAAGTTCAAAAAATTTAAAGCTAAGGCTGAGAATGAATCTGGACTAAAGATAAAATGTTTGAGATTGAATAGAGGAGGAGAATTCACCTCTGATAGATTCTATGAGTACTCCGAAGAATGTGGCATAAAGAGATAGTTGAGTGCACCTAGAACCCCTCAGCAGAATGGGATTGTAGAGAGAAGGAATAGGATCATCCTTGATATAGTGTGCACCATCATGATTGAAGGAAACGTTGCACACACCTATTGGAGAGATGCAGTCAATACAATAGTCTATACCATCAATAGAATACAATTGAGACCAGGTGTGGACAAGACACCTTATGAGCTATGGTTTGGTAATGTTCCCACAGTAAAATACTTCAGAATCTTTGGAAGCAAGTGCTACATCAAGAGGGATGAAGCAGTAGGAAAGTTTGATGATGAAGGTATTTTCCTTGGTTACTCTACTAAAATAAAAGCTTATAGATATTACAACTTGAGATTAAAAAAGATCATTGAAAGTGCTCATGTTAAGATTGATGAAAAGTTTATGGTTCAAGAAAGATATCATGATTACTCACCTATGATTGAAGAAGAACCCAAACCCTCCACTAGTGAGACAGTTGTTGAAGAGATGTTTGATAGAATTGATGTGTTATTCAATGACCCTGAGACAAGTGAAGCAGAAACTCCAAAGGCTAATGAGACAACATGATGTAGTCAAGGATGGTGGATCCAATTAAGGACAATCCAAACCTTGCAGCCAATAGAACAACACAGTGGAATAATAAAAAATGCAACACAAGTAATTGTTTAAACTCTGATTTTCATTAACATGCCCAGCTGTAAGGCCTTCCGGGTTAGGGCCAATTACAATCAGTAAACAATTCTACAAGATCCACAACAGATCCAATGTAAACTTCAGCTAGTTCAGCTCTGAAGACAATTAGAAGCTAATGGAAGCCCTAAGGTAGATCTAAACTTGAGCTCGCAAGCCTCCAAGCAATCTCCTTGTTCCCAAGTATGCAACCACTAGCTCTTCTATTACAAACTATCTGATAAGAATTAGATCTACAAGATCATGGAAGATCTTTTCCACAACTTCACCAACTTCAGCTTCAAGTTTCACATCTGATCTCTCAAATCTTCTCAGTCATCTTCCCCTCCAAACATATACCCAAACACTCCTTAAATACTAAACATCAGCCGTAAGTCGGCCAGATGAAACCCCAAACCCTTCCTAATAAATATTAAATGCCATACAAGTCAGCTTACAAATTGTATACAAACATTTAATTCATCATGTCGGCCTCCAGATCCACTTTAGGTATCCAACAAATCACACAAACAATAAATGCACCAATTCAGCCCAACAAATCACACAGAACTCCAGTCAGTAAGCATGATCTACCGAGCAATAGTGAAATAACTGAGCAAGCCAAGCATCACTAAGCACTAGTGTTGACTGAGCATCGCAGGCATGACCAAGTAACACTTCCACCGAGTGCTAGAGACTACCGAGTTCCTTCAGTGACTGAGATTCCTTCAATGACCATGGTCGTTGGTCAAGGATGAAACCGAGAAAAACTGGCCAAAACACAAACACTTATGTAGTTTCACCAAGCACACAGAATGCCCCTACCTCTACCTTGGATGCCCCTGCATCAGATACCCTAGGTTCCAAAAGATGTTCATATGTGAGAATAACATCTTTCAAGGTTCAACACATAAACCCCAAACTAGTTCTTCACATACAAGTCCTCCACCTTTTCTTTTTGAAAATTCTTCCACTTCTGTTTCCCATGTCTCTTCAAGTCCTTTCTAGACAATGTACAGGTCGGTTCTCCATACTGATCATTCATTTTCTTTGGATCCACAATCCCAACTTGGCTACCAATACTCAGGCTTCTCCTACCGAGCATTGTATCCATCAAAGGTATTAGTGAAAACTTCATGTCATTCTTCTCAATAGTAAAGACATTCTTCACACAATCATACATAGCTCTGCAATCAAATTGCCAAGGTCTACCAAGCAATATATGACAGCTATCCATATCCACAATGTCACAAAGCACAAGATCCTTATACTGGTCAATCTGAACATCAATGAAGCATTGTTCTCTTACTTCCAAAGCATGACCATCTTGCAACCAACCAATCCTATAAGGACGTGGATGTTTCATTCTATTCAAACCAAGTGTCCTTAGCAACAAGGCTATCAGTACTACCACTATCAACAATAACATCATAGAGTTTACCTCCATACTTGCATCAAGTATTAAAAAAATTACTCCTCTAACAAGGTTCATCCTTTGTACCGAGAAATGTTCGTCGAAGCAGAAAGTTCTCAAATTCAGGTTCATTCTGAATGTTTTCATTCACCATAGCAATTCGTCGGTCAACTTTCTTCTGTGTACACTCAAAAGAATGGTGTCCTTCCTCTCCATAGTTATATCAAGTACCTTTAAAGATAACTCTACTTGTCTTCTTAGGTTCCACAAGTTTATGTTCATCTTCTGCATCAGTCAGTTTATCCTTTGCCGAGTGATCAACTTTTTCCTTCCCATGGGAGTTAGTATGTTGTTTCCTTTTTAACTTATCTTCTGCCTTCAGAGCATACTGATAAGCATCTTCAACATAATCAATCTTTAGCATACCAAGCTCATCCTAAATATTGAATCTCAGATCATTCACATACCAAGCTTCCTTTTCCTTACCAATCTCTCAGTGTCTAGACCGAATAGTAAGTTTGTATAACTACTCGGTATAATCTTCAACAGGAAAATCCTTCTGCTTTAGATTCTACAACTTGATAAACAAGTCAAGCTTATAGTCAACTGGTATGAACTTAGCTTTCAGTTTTGTCACCATCAACCTCCACCAATTGATCTTCATTTCACCTTCATCTTCTCGGTCTCTTTGTAATTTTTTCCACCAAAGAGAAGCATGTCCTTTCAAATTTGTCTGTGCTAATCTCACCCGAAGAGGATCTTCAATTTCTTCCAACTCAAAGAAATCTTCAAGTTCACCAATCCAATCAATCAAATATTTGGGTTTCAAAGTACTAGAGAAAGTAGAAACTTCCATTCAGTAATTACTAAATTGAGTCGCAGATCTAGGTAACTGAGCAGTTATGTCTTCACCAGATCTATCCCTTTGGTCATCATCACTAGATCCAGCAGGTTCAAATTCTTCAACAACTTCTTCATAGCCATCCTCAGTGCCAACATTCCGAGGAATACCAGTAACAGCTCTCATGATCTCGGCGACCATGTCACTTTTCATCAATTCCATCTCAGATCTAAAATCTGATTTCACCTTCTCTATAATCCTGGATTCCATAGTATCACAGAGGTCTTGAATAACTCTAGGGTCTAATCTTCTCGGAGACATCCTTAAAGATATGAAAAATAAACCCTCTGCAACAAACCCTCACCGATCACCTTGTGACAATCTCCAAGTTGTATGCAAGTCATATCTCAACCTGCAACCTTGCAAGACAACTAGGGAAAGATTCCACAAGTTCAGTGCCACAGATCTGCAATCAAGATCACATGATCTTTCCACCAACAAGATCAAATTCACAAGATCAGCCTTGCTAGGTTATCTTTCTACTTCACAAGTTCTACTCTGCTCCACCAAGAATAAAACTTTTCTCTGATACCACCTGATGCAGTCAAGGATGGTGGATCCAATTAAGGACAGTCCAAACCTTGCATCCAATAGAACAATACAACAGAATACTCAACAATGCAACACAAGTAATTTTTTAAACTCTGATTTTCATTAACATGCTCGGTTGTAAGGCCTTGTCAAGCAGTGTTCCTGATAGAGTAACAAACAGTGTTCTTTGTATGATTATCCGTACAGATATCATGGAGCCTTGTACCCTTGGATATATGATGGAGACATGTTAGTGATGTTACATTCATGGACGCAGAGTCTGATGATTAGTAGAAATGAATTTATGTAGTCGCTATTCACTAGTAGCCGTTTCTTGTGTTTGTTCAAAAGAGCCGATAGAGATTATATTGATTCTGGAGCTGTGCCTATCATTTTAGTATGCACCCTTGGATTGGAGCTTGGAGAAGAGTTAGTGATGTTTGGTTAAGAGCGCATGATGTAATTCAGCTTGAGGAGAAAGATCCAACTATTTTGGTAGAGTCGACAATGTGTAGCGTGTGTCTACAATTATCTCATTGGACAGGTCCCAGAATGTGTTGTGTGCTTAGTATAGCTGACAGAATCATTTTTGGAGTATGCTATGGTTTCTCTAATATGATTTCAAGGTGGTTCTAATAGGTTGACTTGATTATATCATTTAGAGGAAAGATATTTATAGGGAGTCATTTGTGATTGTTGAAGTGTGGTTCATGGTTGATTAAGAAGTGCAGAGCAGAGTGTGCGAAGTGTTGAACCATCAGAAGGTCTATGTGACCAAGTAAAGTAATTTTTCTATACGTTGGAAATGATCCAGACAACAGATCTAAGCACAGTTCACCAAGATCTAGATATAGTGTGTATCTGTTAAATAAAAGGTTGTAGCCTTCACCCCTTTGAGCAGTGTGCTCTTGGACAGTGCGTCCTCTCCCCTAATAGGGAATATTGTAAAAGACTCCTAATAGACTCTGACCCTTGACCAGGTCTACTATACTAAATATATTGTAAAGAAACTCCTAACAGGGTTAAGGATCTTCTAACAAGGATCATAATACACTAGTGCAGAATATTAGTGGGTGTCAATTCCCACCAAGGTTTTTAACTATTTGGGTTTCCCCATAACCAAAATATTGGTGTTGTGTTCAAGTGTTCTTTCATTGTGTTTGTGCTTATGTTTATATATACTTAATTGGATAAAGAATTGAAACTTGTAGATAACTGATTCACCCCCCCTCCCCCTCTCAGTTATCTCTTGGGACTATTCCTAATAGTAACCTCTTAACTCGGTAAGAAATAAATGCCTTGTCAGTGACAAGTGACATTCTTTAGCTATCACACAACACTTCCAAATTTGTATAGATGGTCTAACTGATTTCTAACTATTTGAAAGATTTACTACTAAATATGAAAGATTAAGGACAAAATTTTAATTTGTCACATGAATGCATTTATGGGAAAGATTTACAAGAAAGATTTAGAGGCATATTAAGGACAATGGATTTAGTACCATTAAAGAAAGAATAATTTATTGCTAAGTAATGATCAAGGATTCAAGGGCTATTTATAGACGATCTAGCTTCATTATTCATCCCTTCATCTTTGTTAGATAATTTGTTTGTTTAGGGTCTGTAGTTTGCAGTCTGCAAATAATTTTTTTTAATGTTTTTTGAAGTTTTATTATTTTAGATGGACACTCCAATTAGGCTTAGATGCACATTTGAGGAGGCCCAGAAGGCCTTTCTAGGTTCCTTTTCTGATGAAACCTTAGAATCTTTTTGTAAGGAGGGTGGGCCTTTGGTAATAGAGGCTGTGAAAATGGTGTTGGGTCGAGAGTGTCTGAACAATGAAGATACGCACTGTGTTAACACAGACATTATGTCCCATTTTTTGGCATCTCTTCTTGACCTTGGAGGAGAGAAGGTGGACATGTTAATACTGCTGAGGAGGATTTTTAAAGAAGAATACCTGGGGGACAACATTAATGTTTTCGTGTATGTAAAAATAGGGGTGGGGATCCCTTGGGCAAGTGAAATACCCAAGCTTCTCCTCCCAGGCCAGAATGTGGCCATGCAACCTTTTCTGTTAGGCTTGACTGCTGGGCAGTTGAAGCGCCATAGGAAATGGGTGTTGATTGCCAGGGATTTTCTTCGTAAGTGGTTTATGCTTGACGAAGAGGAGGCTCAGGCAGGGAAATACGGCTGGCTCGATGAATTC
The DNA here is from genome assembly GCA_027943335.1 of Chamaecyparis obtusa. NCBI lineage: Eukaryota > Viridiplantae > Streptophyta > Pinopsida > Cupressales > Cupressaceae > Chamaecyparis > Chamaecyparis obtusa. Next base: position 192,564 of record BSBK01007299.1, on the reverse strand, counting down.
TCACAGTTAATCCTCTCTACATAATTCTAGTTAGATGGAGCCGCAGGGCAAAATTACTAGTGGACTACTAGTGGTTTTTTTTGATAAAAACATACCTTGTTTTTGGGTTTCTTTTGTTTATAGTATAATAGTAGGTTTCTCTTTGTAGTATTATACTGGAAGTGGGCAATGTAAATTGTAATTATAATTTTATGAAAAAGTACAATGAAAATTTTGCAAGCTCTTAGTTTTAGCTCATTTCAATTTGTGTTTTATGGGTACAAAATATTTTAATTAGTTGCTTTATCTGTTTATTTGACATGTATGATGTAACTTGTAAGTATGTTTCAAAAGAAAAAAGGAAACGTTCAAATGATGCGGATGGTATTTTTATTTTTAAATCTAAATATTTAAAATGTATCATAGTTGTACAATGTAGACAATTGTAGTTAATATGAAAGATTTATAGAATTTTGAAGGACAAATGAATTAATAAGGTTAGAGAAAGAATTTATGGTTTTCTAATTATAATGTATGAGAATTATATGTGATTATAATTATCAACGTTAAAGTTATAATCAATAAAAAATATCATTTTAACTTTAAGTATACTATATAATCAATAAAAAATATTACTTTAACCAATAACTCATGTTTGGGAGACCTAGCGAGTCAGCGACCACAGAAATGAGAAATCTCATAATCTCTAGAAACACTAACTTAAGTAATATTATTAGAAAAATAGTACATTTTGAATTGTTACTATTCAATTAAATAACTTTAAATGTTATTAACTTATTATCCATTATTAATTAATATCTATACAGGAAATAATAACAGTATAACATTTAACAATGTATGTTGCAAATAACTACCGTTGGATGAGAACAGATCGATGATGTACAATGGACTTTGGGATGAAAGGGAAAAGCAACCTCATCTTTTCAAACCCATTCTGGAATCATGACACGTGTCACTAAACATGTTCCACTCCCAGTCTCACATGGTCTACCAACAATGTCATTTCAATTTGATGATGACGTGACATGGTGAGTTAATGGGATCCACGGGGCAACCTCAATGATTAACAATGACATTTTAACCGTTGGATGATGTAGATCAACAACCAAAGTTATATTTCGGGCTGAATGGGAAAAGAAACCCCATCTTTTCAAACCCTTTCTAGAATCATGACACGTGTCACTAAACACATTCCACTCGCAATCTCGCACGGTCTACCAACAATGTCATTTAAATTTGATGATGACATGACACAGTGAGTTAATGGGACCCACGGGGCCACCTCAGTGACTAAAAATGACATTTTAACCGTTGGATAATTGTAGATCAACGAGCAAAGTTGTATTTCAGGCCGAATGGGAAAATCAACCCCATGTTTTCAAACCCTTTCCGGAATCATGACACGTGTCACTAAACATGTTCCACTCACAGTCTCGCACGGTCTACCAACAATATCATTTGATGATGATGTGACACATCTGACTCATGAGGTGAGTCAGCTATCAGGTGACTAGATGAGTTAATGGGACCTACGTTAATGTGAATAACAATGAGTCATGACATTATGACTGTTGGATGATTGTAGATCAATGACTGGAGCTGTATTTCGGGCTGAAAGGGAAAACAAAACCCATTTTTGCAAACCCATTCCAAATTTATGACACGTGTCCACTCACATGGTCAGTGACTCTGTGACAAGTGTGACGACTGTAGATTGTACAATTTTTGCGCTTAAAGTTTCCAATCTAATTTTTCATTCATAAGTATAAACTATAAGTAGTTTATGGATTTAGAAAGGGGTTACGGATTCTAAATTTCTAGGTTGAGGATTGATGTATGAGGAAATCAACAAAGTCTCTCAGCTCTCTTCCCAATCATAGTCTGCAAAAATTGAAACTAAGGGTAACAGGTAACTACTAAAATCATGAACACCTACATCCCACATTTTAAATTTTTCAAATCTCTTGATTTACAATTTTACTGTTTATATTATATAAAAAAAATTACCCTATTAGGGTTTAGTCAAATCAACTTTACTGTTTATATTTTATAACAAATTATCCTGTTAGGGTTTAATTTTGAATCACCCTAGTAAATTGTAGGCTTGTAGCTATGTATAAATATTTGAATTTTCCTACAAGTAAATAGTGAAACCGGTTACCAACTTACCACTATGGGAAAAACAAATATCAAGAATTCCAAACCAAGTATGAGTAAAAGGCCAAGTTAGATAATAGAATTCCACAATCTATTTAAAACACCAGGTTTTATTGATTTATTCCATGATATTTGTGATCATGTTATTCCTGGAAATAAGGGAATAATGGAAATTAGATTTGCACTTGAAAACAAGTGGAACGATCCAAAGAAGGGTTCAAATTTGTTTTCATTTAACCCTATGATAAATGCAACGACAAATAAAATTGGAGCGTGGGTTGCTAGGTCAACACAATTGGCGTTACCTCAAGTATTCCCTTGCCCAAAAATATTCATGGTATGCGCTGAAAATTATGATGAAAATAGAAAAGCAATTGTGAATAAAAATACTCAAGAGGAAATTTTGTCCATAACCAAGAGTGAATTTTCTAGTTTGTTGAACCTAGGGTTTGAACAACAAAACTCAAACATGCACATTGACCTGGGAAAGATGGCAGAGGATTATGAAAAATTAGATGCAACACAGAGGGATTGTTATATCAGAGGAATAACAAGCGGTTCTAGTCTAAGTCCATATCATAAGCCTCCTTATGATTATGAAATTTTTTTTCCATGGGCACAGGACAATATTTCCTTGCTAGCATTTTGTTTGGGATTGGATAGTATCAAACAAGTGGGTACCAACATTCTTGAAATTATTTTTCATATTCATTTTGAAAAAGAACCAGTAAAATATTGTTTTATTGAGCACATTGTTTGTTGCATGCAAGATCAATTACTAATGATTAAAAAAGGTTCATAGAAAACATTTAGATTCACAACCTACTTGTGCTATCTTCTCTTAGCAAAGCATCGTGCAATATTTCAGACAAACAAGCTTTGCAGTTAGGGCCAAAATCTACTATATGAGTGGACACCTCAGATAAGGATGATTGATAATAGAAGGAACTACAACAATTTTGTAGACTTCTTTTTGGCATCAATGTACCATAAAATTACAAGCACTCCAATGCATAGATTGCATGTTACTTGTAGAGATTGCATTCAACTTAGAAGTCAAATACAATTGGCTGACTAGTACTTAATGGAAGAGTACATTGTGTTAAGGTTTTACGGTTTAGTGGTAGAACCCTACAAACTTTCAATACATGTAATAGAGAGGGTATTTGCATTGGAATATGTACGGAAGATGGAGAGCACATATATACTCTTTAATAATCAGTAAAAGAAAATGATATTTCCTTACATGCCTTTCTCATTTGGAGGGTTCACATTTGAGAGAAGAGGATTCAAAGTGGCACAAGCCTTTTTTTCAATTTTTTTCTTTGATGTTGATAGTCATTGGCAGTATGATCCAATCAACATAATTGGAACAAATCTTAGAGAGAATGGGAACTTTGCAAGCAAATGTCAACATGAAAGTATGCCATTGATTGAAAATTTTTAAAACATGGAGTCCTGGGACGAGGTCAAAAAAGAGATGGAGAAATATGCTACTGAAAATAATATGTCAATATAGGAATTGTCATCACAAATAATGGCATTGCACAAATAGAAAGGAAAAGTGCAGGCCATGAGTATGACATCGTCCAATTTCTACCAGAAAGCTGCTCAACCATCTACAATTATATTCCAAAAGAGATAATGAATGAATGTATGGATGATTATTGGACTCGAACCAAAATTTCTAATTTTTGGGAAATGAGGAAGAATCTTGGTAAGCCAAAGACCTATGCAGATCTTTATGCGTATAAGAGGATACAATGTTTAGCAAATTATGGAATAAGGAGCATCTAGATGAAGCATATCACCATGATGATGATGATGATGATGACCAGGATTATGTGAATCCCACATCCAATAAAGTATATTCAATTAGTACAAGAGTTGATGATTCCAAAAAACTTAAATATACCAAAGGGATAGATATTATAGAAAAAATGGGCTACCTAGGTTTTGGTGGTCTGGGTCCTAGTGGAAAAGGGCTTTGGTTTGTACTTGACCCACCAACTCCACCAAAACATGGTGAGAAACCAGGCCTTGGGCTTGGAGTTCAATCATCATATTCATCAACTCAGTTAATTCCATTTCTTCCACCTTTAAATAAATTTCCACCTGTTCCAAGAACTAAGAATCAGATTCAATCTGAATCAATTTCCACTCCCCCAGCTGTGGATATCATGGGTACAACTACAACTAGTGGTCCAAAAAGGACATTATAGATAGACATGAAAACAATAGTTCCCAGAGATCAAGGTAGTGTAAAGAAGAAAAAGGTTATGACAAGTATTAGTACAACAATGACAATGCCAATGGTGACTGTGAGTCCAACAATTGCTCAACCTTCAGGACAAAACCCTCAAAAAAGTCCAAAAAATCCACTTGTAATGGGTCAGGGTGTTGCTAATCCTCATGGTGGAATTAGCAGAACCACAGGCAACATAGGTGGAAGCTCGTACATCAGTGAAAGTTCTATTTCACCATTCAAACATTCAATTGTGTCACAAAACCCTGATTTTTATTACAATGATTTTGTAACTAACTATGAACAATTAAAAAATAGGGATAGACAAAATAGTAAGACAATGAAGATGGAAGCAGTTAATGCAGCTCATGATGTAGAACCTGCATCTAATAGGTTATTTCCCACATATGATCCAGTTAAAGATAAGATGGAATTCATGGTTGTTATGCCCCCTGCTGGAGATAACAATCCACCAGAGAGTCAGTTAGATCCATCTTAATTTCAAGTTAGCACCCTCCAAATGGATTTATCCAAAATTAAGAATGTGGACAAGATAAATGTGTCCAAAATGACCTACCAAGTGGTCTATAGTTCAGTGATGAAGTTGGAGAGAGAGAAAGGAAAGCTTCAGGGTACAATAGATAAGTTAAAGGCATACCTAGAAAATGTAAAGGCAACTGAGAAAGCAACAGAAAAAAAAGTGCAAAGAATTATAGAGAAGGATAAAAAATTCATCCTCTAAAGAAGCCATTGGACAACAAGAACATATGGACGCAGAACTGAAAAATCTAAGGGAAAAATTGGAACAAAGCGAAAAAAAAGTTGAGGATGAAAAAGCCTCTTCACTAAAGTTATACAAAATTTTGGAGAATGCGGGACAGGCAAACAAAAAGTTAAAGAAAGAATTGGAGAATGAGAGGGTAAAAATAAAATAGTGGGAAGAGAAAGTAGAGCAAAAAAGAAAAAATAGTGAACACCAATTCTCAAAAATGAGAGAAGACCTAAAGAAGGAAAATAATACAATTAAAAATTATGAAAACATCTTGAATGACAATGTAAATAATACAGTCAAGCAAATAAAAAAATTCTTCTGGGGGCAAATAAAGATGTTTGGTGATAGGTTGTGTGATTGGTTTGAACTGAATGAAACTCTTACAGATGTTTTTGGGAAGTTGAAAGAGCACATTGAGAAGAACAAAAGTTTTTGTTAGAGATAGAAAACTGCAAGGCAGATTATGCAAGAAATCAACAGAACCAGTGACAGGCATTTGGCAAGCAAGGGAATTCAGGACCGTGTTGGTGCAACAATAAAGGCGACCTCTGTCTTTCAAAAATGTTAGAAAGTAATAGAAGCAGAAGAAACTCTTGGCTTATTCAGGCCAAAGCTCGCCAAGATGAATAGTACAACAACCAAATTGATATCTCTTGGTTTGCCAAGTCCTGGACCTGATTACTCATCAACAAATTTCATTGGAAGAGAAGCTTACAAAAAATGTTGGAGGACACAATGACGTCTGATTTAGGAAACCTTCCTCAGGATAGAACTCGTGAAGGCATTGCAAAGTGCATCAAAACATTCACAAATTTGAATGCAGTAATTGAAGGAACATCGATTTCAACTCACTCTTCCAAGTATGGATGGTTGACAAGGTTGCAGGTCATTTACTATAACATCACAAATTTTGCCCTTCCAACTGACGAAGAATGGAGCATACTAAAGAAACTAACAGAATCATCTTGATCTCATCAATCATAGTATGTGAAAGTACTTTTAGTTTCAATCATCTATATATCTTTAGTATATATCTTTGATATTATCCTAAATACTAGAGTCTAGAATTGAGTTTAAAGTAACAAGTTTGAACTTTGTTTTTTGAACAGGATCAATGTTGCAATCTTGCAGATGTTATTGCCAATGCTAATTTACTAAATTAACTTGTCAAATGCAGAAATGTACAACTAAAGTTGTAGAGTTGTTGTAGACTTGTAGTTGTCTTACTGATTTAGATTTTGAGACTTCACATTAGGCAAATCGACCTAAAACTGTTGTTGCTCCCTTGTTTCTATAAAAGGGAATTCAAGATCATTAGCTTAGGGTAATGAAATTGAAATTGGGAAATGTGCGCAATTGCCAATGGGTATTGAGTCATTGACTTTTGTAAATAGAATGATAGAGTTGTGTTCTTACTAGTATTAATGAATGAATTGTTATATTGTATCATATTTGTAATTAAATTATTGAGAATCAGTATTTCTAACTCTAAGAATTCTAACATATGAATTGCTATGTTGTCAAAAAAAAATGAAAAATCTACAAGAATTGTACTGTATGATATGAATAATGCAAATGAAAACCATTATTAATTATGGAATTGAATCTTGATGACATTATCAACCACATTCATGTTTTTGACATTGGAATATGCTATTATGCATGATTGATGATGAGATATAGAAACTGATAGTAGACTTTAGGAAAAAGCTTAATAAATACCTAGGACCTACTACTTCTACAACGGTTCAACTTCAAGTTGCCACATCATATCATCATTGAGATCGTCGGATTCAGCGCCATTAACTTCATAGCTTCCTTGGTTCTTCGATATGTTTTCTTCAGTCTACATACCACCGCTTAACTAATGTCCCTGAGTCAATGACATCATTGTCTTTGGCATTCCCACTCCCATTCCCACTTTGGTTTGAAATGTTGTCCAACCCTCTTCTCTGACATTTCTTCCTCCTCAATTTCAATGCCCTTTCGTAATGAAAAGTATTGACTTCATACTTGGATGTATAGAGCCTCAAGCAATTTTCCAGATTCTTGTCTAGTTTGTTTCTTAGGTTTGACTTTAGGAATCCCAAAGCATTGAAAACTCTCTCATCCTCTACCAACACCAATATCATGGTTAGACATAAATCAGCAAGCTTGAAATATTTTGATATTGAATTAGTCAACAATTCGCTCTCAGCTAGATTTTTCCAAATCCTTGATAATGATCCATCTTCGTGAGGGTTCTGCATAATATTATATTGTTCCCTCATTGTTAGTGAAAAATGACCTGATTTATCTCTCAAATGATTTCCATCTAAAATTCCATTTAGAGTTACTCCATTTAACTCTTTGGTTTTGCAAAAATGATCTATCAAAGTTAGTAACCTAGTTTTAAAATCTTTCAGATTGTTCATACTCCAATATTGAGGAAACACAATAGCCATGGATTCAAGTAATTTGACCGAAGGGAATCTTGCACTAATCTGTGAGGAAAGATCGTAGGTAATGTGCTTCACAGAAGCTATTACAGACTCAACAATCTTGGTAAAGTCTTCCCTTTTAATACTTGATACTCGCCTCCTGGGGTTCTTTCCTAGTTCCTCAGACTCGATCCTAGTAAAGTAGTGCATTGGTATCTCAACTCCATGAACTTCTACACATAAATCCCCATTTGAAATGATTTTTAAAAATTTATTAGGATTGTCCAAATCTATGATTTTCAGCCAACTGGCAAATTTTACATCATCGAAACATAATTGATAGAGATTATCAAGAGTCACACATGTCAATTTACGCAGTGAAGCATATTCTGCAATATACCTAGCTCTTTGCTAAGCCTTTTTCATTAAATTTATCATTTCCTCAAGCATGGGGAGAATACCTGCTAATGTTAATAGTGTATCTACATTACTTAACATTGCTAGCAGTGCAGGAAATTTTGGTTTCCCTTCTTTGTCATGACTTGAATTCAGTAGACCAAGAAACGATCAATATTCTGAAAAAACTCGATGTGCTGGTCCATCCAAAGAGATCCATTTGGTATCATTATCCTTAAGAAGCTTGTTCTCGTCGGTTAGTCCTTTGGCAAAGTGTTGAAATTCCCTCAATCCTTTCGGACTTCGATAGAAGTATTGGTAGAGCTCTTTGATTAAAGCTTCAATTTTTTGTACTGGAGCATGCTTGCTGACAACTCCAAAAGCTACATTCATTTTGTGGGCCATGCAGTGAATGGGAGTAACATAGGGTTCACAAGAAGATTGTATCTTTGTGCAAAGACCACCCCTGTGGCCTTGCATTACTGAAGCTCCATCCACTCCAACACACACCAACTTTTTGGAAATGGTCATGTCATTTATACCTCCATATTCAATTAGAGAACTCTTTACTAGTTCAAATAAATTTTCCACTATCGCATTATCCCTCATTTTAGCAACATTTAGTAGATGAGGTTGGCGAACAAAATTCTGTACAGTATAAACATGCATGCATACCCAGGAAGTATTGTCTACTATTGTAACCTCATGTAAAGACAATGCAATAAAATTTGACTCTTTAATTTTTGCCTTCAGATCCTCTTTTTCAACCTCGGTAAGACAACTTGCCCATTCCCATCCACTATTTACTGACCAGTGACTGTTAGGATAGTTACGAACTTTCATAAAGTGTAATAAAGCACTCAATGATGGGTAGTCTATCATAGGACGCCCTCTGCTCAAAATATTAAACACAACACTTAACTGAACAACTTTTCCCATTAGTTCTACTTCGAATGCTTTTCTAAAACAAGCTTCAATAGAGCCTTTAACTTCACCAGGCTTCATCTTTATATTATGTTGAAATTCATATAATTGTACATTCCTAACATGCTAAGATTCCTCCTTTGTTTTCCATCTTATCATTGATTTTTGAACTCCAGCTATGGTTTTCTTTTCGTAAACTTTACCCATATGCTTCTCTATGGTGTCAATTTTTAGCTGCAACCTCTTTTCCTTCTTATTTATCTAGTTGCAAAACTTACATCTACATTCTACCAGAGGCTCCCCTTCAATTGGATTATCTACTCGTTCAATGAATGGATACTTTGACATCCATTCTACTTGAAAATTCCTCGACAGATCCCACATTCTATCATTCTTTTATTTGTATTTTCTTTTCTTCCCTGCACCATCATCTTCTCTGACATTCTCAGTCTCATCCAAGTCGATTATATCATTATGGCTACTCTGGGTATTTAACTGAAAATCTTCTTCAATTTCATCATGATTTGAGATATCAGGTTCGTTGACTTCTTCAATATATTGTGTAGGTTCAGCCTCAGGTTGTGAATCTTGAAAATCTTCTTATGATGAAGTAGCTTCCCGATTTTGGCCAGAAACATTTCCAAAACCATGACCAAAGTACAATGATAAGGTTCTGCATTTTTTTGGCCTCTCTTGGCTTTCCCCATATGCTGGAGCCTTACCCTTATTCTTGTTCGACATCTCGATTCTTCAATGAAATAAAAGCTACTAGCTTACCAGTGAAAAAAAAATGTAAAAAAAATGTATACTTGTTGAAGAAGTGACAAATGACAATAGAACTATAATATACAATGTTTACATAGTCACATAATAATAATCACTTACCTTTGCCTCAAATTCAATTGTAGTCACAACTTGCCAAAGCAGTCAAGACTCAATAGTCTAAACTTCGCTATTGATCAAATTGAACCGATCTAAATTGTGTACAATAACACTGATGTATGAATGTATTTATACTAATCTTTTGTTGTGAATTGGGGGGGAGGTATTAGGTCGGTGTCCAAATATTTGGCGAAGCCCGCATAATTATAACACATCTTGTGTTATTTCCTAGGTGATTATGGGTCATCCAATACCTTAGTATGATTAATAAAGGTGGTGAAAACCCATCAGTTTGAGACACGTGTCTGTAAAATAGCTGGTGAAGTTGGGGCTGTCTAAATATATATATATATATAACTATTGGCAAATATAGGTTGTCCACTTGGGGGCCGCATTGAAATTATAGGTGAATGTTAGAAATATATTGTGCCAAAAACGTATATGCCATTGGCAATAATGTGAGAGAAATGGACAAAATTTAATAAACTATTGGGCGATGGACCTAGGCATTGGACCCAATTTTAATAAATGCGGGGTGATAGGGTCAATCCCATATGGGCAAAATATTCACCAATTCGCGAGTTGCCGACAGACGACATTTGCCAAATGGTGAATAATCATCACTAAAGTTTTCACTGCTGATGTGATCTTTACTTATTGGAGCATCTAACAGTTAGTGTGATCCCATGATCACTATCAACTAAGCATGTTCTCATTAAGGTTTCATGCCCATCGTCTGATCAGTTTAGACTTGCAATGCCTTTACCATTTTTGCCAAGTCGCAAGCACCTCTTACTAACTATTACTTTATCCAGTGAACTAGCGACTAACTGTTTACCTTAGAATTTTCTTTCTATTAGCAAGTCGCTGAGTATTTCTCTTAACTGAGGCTTCATCTAGAGGTCGAGCGACCAAGACATATCTCGTAATCTCTGAATAATTATCTTGACCCTGGTTAGTTCTTGAAATCCAACGATAGCCCTTGATCTTCACCATCATCAATGGTCGTCGCTTAATATCCAAATGTTTCTGACTTAGTCGCTACATTATGAGACTCAAAGATAAAATCCTCGCCCAGTCGTAGGATGTTAAGAACAAACGATTGAAAATGAGGAGAATGAGAGATAACCGCAAAAAGTCAAGTATTTCCCTTTGTCACTAGATCTCTGGATGAAAATTCTTAACCGTCGAATATTGGGAGATTTAGAGACAAGCCAAAATAGTTAATCCCTTTACCCCTTTTTGCTGAAGCATCCAATGACTGTCAAGCTTTGCACTGCTTATCGACTAGGCCTGAAAGACCTAATATTGCTATCAGATTTCTCTTTTCTTACATATGTCAGACTTAGCACTGCATACCGACTGAGCCTGAAAGAAATAACATTTTAAAAACTTTGGGACTTAAGAAAATTTAAGAGGCATCGTTGGGTTTTAAAACTTATAAAAAATTTAATGAGCTCGCTAGGTAAAAAACAAATTGAAGAGGAACATGGTCGTGTCTGACGATGAAAAATAACACATGCAGCAAAGGGAAACTTAAGTGATAAAAATGTAACGATCAATTAGAACAAGGTAGGGTCTAATGTACTTAAACATAATTTTTTGAAACCCCTGCAATGACAAAACCCTATTTCTTCATACCTTGGGCAATTTTAAGGAAAATTTCTCTAATTTTGCAGGAACGAGGACCATTTTTAACAAATGTTTTGCACGACGGGAAAATGGTCTAACACATATCATATAGGTGCATCACTAATCATTAAGCATTAAATCATCATTAATCATAAATTTTTTATAAATGCATCATTAACCATTAATCATTAAAGCACCATAAATAGAAATTATTAAGGGCATTTCATCAACATTATGCATTCATCCAAGCTATGTTATATATAAAACATCCATCTGAAGCATGTAAAATAAAATGCATTCATAACATTTTGCATAAAAAAAGAATATAGATAGACCATATACAGCTACATATATCATCAAAAAATCAATGATTCCAACATATAATGACATCATAAAATAGAAGATTCTATTAGAGAGATAATCAAATAATGTCCATAAAATAATATCAAATTTCTACTAATGTCCAAATCAATAAGATACATCAACACAGTCCTGATCAAATATGATACATAGTGATACCAAGGTGGAATAACTAAATCTCAACTGGAAACACCACCATTTGTACCACTTACACAGTCATTACCTGTACCACCTGTCCCATTTGTACTTGATGGAGGAACTTGGCTAGTACTCTCTGTAGTGGGTCTCTAAGCCTTGGTAGCCATAAATGTATGCACCATCATGCTAAATTGATCTATCTGACTCCTGATCTATGCAACACTTGCCTGTAAAGATCTAACCTCCTCTTTCAAACCATCTAAACCCTGTTAAGAAGCAGATGTAGCTAGAGCTTGAGAAGCAGTGAGAGCCTGAACCTATGACACTTGAACTTGTGGAGATGGGGGTGCATGAATCCATCTCACCACTCTATGAGCCTGTTGACCCCATTCTGTGATCACAGCCTTTGGAGGAGCTCTACCACCTATCTCCTCACCTGAAATCTCCCACCCCTCATGCTCACTCCTCCATCGCCACCACCTCTTGGAGGACCAATAACCAAACCCCGTCTGATGCAAACACGACCACCTCTGACTAGACCTCTACCCCTCCTCCATCCTCTACCTCTCCCATCTCCTCTATTGTCATTGTCACCCTATGACCACTCATCAATGTCAGGAATAGGCTCTTTTAGATCATTAAAACAAGGGAATGTATGTCAAGTGAACCAATGAACATAATCATCTATCATGCCCACGTCCACAACATGATCCCTCATATCCCAGACTAAATAGGGCATATCCAGGATGTCAATGTGTACTACTCGATAATCCACCTATGGACCCCATAAGGATCTCTCAACTTGAAATTGTGCGTAAATAGCCAAACCCCGTGGCATACCTTGTACATGGCCAAATTGTCGCATAACCCTATGAAAAAAAAATCTCTCAATAATCAAAGGAGTGTGACCAATCATCCACTGTGGCATGAACATGTAGGGTGGCTTTGCATCATCCTCTCTCCATGCCTCACAACCTAGGTAAGGACGTCATCTCACCTTATCAATATCATCAAGCATGTGTCTCCAATAGTCCATATTTCCCAGGTGGGGTTGGACACTGACTCCCTCATATATATGTACACATATGGCCATCCTGGATCCTTGTCTTGAGCAACAATCAAGCTAGTAACGAGAATGTGCTCCCATGTGACCCATAACTGCAATAATACTACACTGACCAAAAGTGCAACACCCTGTCTGTAAACAACATGATGTGGATCATGATACAATTGAGATAATATGCAGGAACCTCAATCAAATATGTAGGGATGAGCTATTATATCCTCCAAGATATGACCCCAACAGACTGCAAATGTGTGACCTCATCAGTTAGGGAGGAGGAAGCCGCCAATTAGAACACCTAGCACTGGAGGAAGTGCAGGGAAAGAGATGAAATGAGCCCAATGTATGCTATCATCACTGGTAGATGCATCACCAAAAACATGCCTTCATGTCGCACCATCATATACTTGGTCATAATAAACCAACTCACCCCAATTCAAAATCCTCAACAATCGATACACATCCTCAAGGGTGATCATCCTCTCACCCATGGGTAAATGGAAGGTGTTATGGTCAGAGTGCCAACACTGTGCCATAGTAATAAGAAGACCATAGTTCACTTAAAACCAAGGCATGTCTAATAGGAAGTATGACCGTATCGACCAATGACCCGTTGATCCTGATTTGATAACTGGTCAACCATCTCCAATGGCCAATGATATAGGCCCCAAATGTATAGCTTCTGGAGGTGAATCTATTTAATCAAGTGCAATGAAATCATTAACATCATTTAGCTAGATCATCACAAGTCAATCAAACTATCCTATCATCCTACCGTTTGTCTAGGGCACATCGATTTTTTTTCCTAACTTTAATAAGAGAGGATGGAAAAATATCAAATCATCCTACCAACCTATTAGGATTGACAATCAACATTCATTAAATTGATCAAACTGACATCTACACACTTGTTTTTATCACAAGAATCACAAACATCATCAATTGGACGATCACATTAATTGGAGAATCAGACAAACATTTAATTAGGTAAAAAAGTCAAAGCAAATATCATACGTGTCATTTCATCTATACCTATGCAATGAAATAACTCACACGCTACTATTTTACATAATAAGCACTACTAAAATTGGTGCACATGTTAAAACAGGTTAAACACGCTATTTGGATTTGTACACGCTACACTACACCATACTACGCACTACAAAAATACTAATTTTGCACTACATGAAACTACTATTTGTAAGTGTTATTCCACTCTAACTTATGTGCTATTTCTAATCGCGGAGGCACTAAAACTATTGCCTATATGCTAATCAAATTATCATACGTTCTATTTGGAGAAATTAAGCAAAAACCTAAAAGTTTAGCACCTAAACATCTAAAAAAGTTGTAAATTATAAAAATCAGAAACAAGGATCTAGGTACTCACTGGAGGTCCTTAGTCTCTTGGGCGCTAGTATCTATGACCTCTCTCGAACCTATGCTCACGAATATGGATCACCGTCGCTGCAATCTCACTAGAAGGTTTAGAGAAAAAATGGACAAGTGCAAGTGAAAATTAATGGTGAAAAAAACATTTTAACTGCTATTTATACTATTTCGTCTAAAAGAGCATTTATATCACATTTTTTTAAACCAAGGGCCCTGATTATGTCAAAATTTTCTACAACTAGGGATTTATAATCAATGCATTGTTCACATCATTATTAGAAATCAAATCAAATTTGCAAAACTTTATCATAATTTTTTTTTTAAATGGTGAAAATTATAAAAATGATCGCAATCCATCAAGTCAATTGCCATTCCATTTCCAAGGGGGAAGCATATCATAATGACTAGTGATCAAAGGAATCAATGAACTTTCAAATTAGGAGCAATTGAACGCAAAACCTCAAAATCATCAATGAAGCATTGAAATCAGGGAATATTTTCAAATCAAAGCATTAGTTCAAGTTTTGAGTATTGTAATGAGAATTTGCATCATTAGAAAATTAAGGTTTTATTATCGAAATCAAGTATCAAGATTAGATTAGGCATCAGGTAATCGAATCAATCATACTTACTTTAAACCAACGTGCTTCGCACATTGATTCAAAGAGGGGCATTTGTATACACCTAAAAATAGTTAAGTAATATTGAAGTGAGCAATCAAGGAATAAATCAATAATTAATAGAAATCAAAGTTATTGGATTAACTAAATCAAGAGGATCAAATAATTATGCAATTGATTTTAATTAATTAATTTAATAGTTGAAATCAAATTAAATCCAACCCATTCAAGGAAGACAAGGCTAAAATAAATCAATTAAATCAAATAGAAATTATTATTATTCTCATTGACCACATGTGGAAAAAACAAAGGAACCAAAGAGAATGAAGGAATGAGCTCACATGGATCGAGGCTAAATCGATTCTACACCACTCATCTTGGAGTTGCATTTTGACCCTTCATTTTGTCTCTTTGTTCCAACATTTGAAACCAAAATCTTTACTTTGTCTCATCATTTGAAACCATCAACTTGACTCAAATTTGATCATGGTTAACTTCACTCTACCCCTAAGCTTTAGAAAATCTATGAATAGTGGGCAAAATCAGGATTAAATCAATAGGAAACATTCTTTCTTAAAAATGCATCATTACTATAGATATTTTAGCTTTGAATTCCTAGCATAATTGAGCATAATTGAGTAAATTGTTAGAATTACATTTAGCATAGTTCAATTTCTCATTCTAGAGTTGTCTCTAATGATTCTTAAGCTAAAAGAAATCCATTAGCTTCTTTAGATAGAGAGCCATGAGATGTTTATTATTTTTCTTTCAATTCAGTTGGTTTAATTGTTGAATTTACATAATTTGATTGATTCTTGACAAACTAATCTCATGAAGGTATATTTTTTATACACAATGATACTTACGAGATATTGTATTGTACTTGTATTTGATTATTATTACATACCCTACGACTTGTGTAGTGGATATTAATTCATTGAATATACCTTATGGTATCAGTTGTATCTGTGTATTTATTTATGAGTTGATGTACTTGTTATTTGATAGGTATAGTTATTATTGTACTTGTTTATTAATTGATTTATGAGTAATTATACATTAAGGACCCTTGAGAATTGTAATATATGCTTGAGTTACTTTTATGAGTATGATTTGTATTGCTTCAGCATTATTGTTCTTGTTATTATGTAAACTCAAAAAAATTAGTGACATGTTTTAGGTTAATTTCTCTTGGTTTCCCTAGAGGGGCATTACATCCACCAATTTGGCAAGGAACGGGTCATCACTTGTTCAAGGTCACCCTTCAGAGACCACATAAAAAACATGAAAGAGATATTTCCTGACATTCCAAAAACCTTTTTTATAACTTTTTCTTGCATATTGTATGTTTTCAAAAAAAAAAAAAAAAACAAGCCCTTCTGAATCATATGGTAGAAGTTCACATAGAATCCCATCATTTCTCCTCAAATATCGGCCAACCAAACACCAAAAAGTTTCTGAGAAGGTAGGGAGTTGCAATCCATACAAATAAATAAAATAACTACATGAATCCTTAATCGAGTCTGTTCATTTCTAATGGCCTTGACCATGTCCTCATTTGGGAGAAAGTGAGAGAGTTTTCAAGTTAGGAAGAGAGAACTTTCCACCTCCTCTCCCTCTAGGTCTCTAGGTTTAAAGATGCTTCCATATCTAATTCCATCAGTGTTGGTCCCCAATTATCCTCCTGGCACCATTGTAGACTTCTCAAGGATGTTTCCATTGAATTATGCAATTAGTGGAAAACTAGTAATTGAATTCTCAAAGACAATCATTTTATAAGATGGTTTTGGAACATCTTTTTCAATGACCTTATGAGTTTCTTCCTCTATGAACTTAGCATCATTTGAATTAGTATCCTCACCATTCTCCTAAGTGCTCATAAGTACAGAATTAATTTCTTTCGAGGGAATATAATGAGCATGTTTTCTATCGATATAGAGAGTTAATGGGTATATTACATGCAATAATGTAGTGAACTCTTAGGTACAAATGTAGGATATGATTGATGGGGAAATCATTTAGCATCTTCTTCCAATCATAGTTTGAAAACCTACTATATTCCTTTTCACTCCCATGACCAAATTAATATTGTAGAATAAGATACATATTCAAATATCTAACTACTTAAAATAATTATTTAATAATTCCTAAAAAAATGTTCAAATTAATACCCATAGAATCAAAATAAAAAATAAATATTACACTCACAATATTTTTGATTATTCATAATAGGATTCAACTTTGATCAACACAAACAAAATTTAACTAGTTGATGTAAGATATTCAATCTAATCAAATGAGTTGTGACTTATTATTTTGAGGTCATAAAACTACTTTACCTAGGTACTTAACCTTAATTATCAAGCATGTTTCTTGAAGATATTTTAAAATACCACCACCTTGTAAGTATTTAAATACTAAGAGAATTAGGGTGAAATGAGTTTTAAAAGTTTGTCTCATATAAATATATTAATGTCACACATTGAATTATTCATGTAACGCTCAAGGTCAATCTTAAAAGAGCCAAATAGTCTAAGACATTTGTCATACTAGTGATATTGATTATTTATACTTGACATCAACTTTTATTCTTCATCAAATTTTATGGACCATGAACCTTTATTTATCATCTTTTCAAATTTATAGATGTCATGTCAATTAACATACATTCTTACAATAATATTTCAATTTACCAATTACTAGCTCTACTTTATCTAAATTAAATATGCAGACAAATATCTTACAATAACATTAAAGATCATGATTGCATACATTAAAAAATAAATCATAAGGTCGATATATTTAAAAAAACTAAATTTATAAACCAACTCTTGCATAATATAGATATCATTTACTAAAAAATAAAAACAAACTAATTTTTAAATGATTATAAATTAAAATAATATAACTTTTTTTTTATCAGTTAATGGCCAAGGCCAATATATTTTATTAATATAAATACAAGGTTACAGAGTCTCCATTCACTGCGGGCACTGGTAGGAAAGAATAGAGAAGAAAACCTCCAGTCTTTCCCAAGACGTAGTAGCCTCTACACAAAGTACCTCATTTATTATTATGTTTCCGCTTCCCTATACTAATAAAAATATCTAGTCATTAATCCTTACTTAGAAAAGTTAGTATAATAAAAATTGAACTAAGAGAAATCGATTGAATTTGCTCCAGATTATACATTAGCAATGTGTTATCTATATAATACTCTTATCATTTGCTAAAAAGGAGTAGTATCCATCATCAAAACATTTGATCTATTTGTACTGATCACTTAGATGAGCCAAGTAGAAAAGGCCACACACACACACACACACACACATATAGCAACAGATGTGAGAGATGTCGTATCCTCTCAAGTTTTAGTCTCCTGCATAATATTGTTCTAAAACAACCTGTCACCAAATGTACTGATATGAAAATAAACTCTGCTACCTGCCTCCCATAGGATAAGAATAGAGTCATATAGTAATTATCTTCCTTGCTAGGTATTTAGAAAGTATATTCTAGAATTATAATATTTACTAGCAACATTTAAATGAGATCCTTAACTATAACAAAAACTACTATATATGACTAAAGTTTTTTACAGAGTATGTTTACCATTAACTACCATATAAAATGTAGGGTATCACACTTACTTTGGTAATATGACAATGATATATGCATATTTTATTAGACCACATAAATTCATAAAATTCAATAAAGCTTAGTGATAAGATGAGTATCTTTCTACATAGAATTATTGGTTTTTCTCATCATTGATTCCTAAACTACTATTAAGAATTATAAAACAAAATCCCTCCATAATATATATATATATATATATATATATATATATATATATATATATATATATATATATATATATATATATATATATATATATATATATATATATATATATATATATATATATATATATATATATATATATATATATATATATATATATATATATATATATATATATATATATATATATATATATATATAGACACACACACACACACACACACACATATATAATAAGAGGTCAAATAGAGGGTATGAATGAAACCAACGAGGCCTCAATATACTTTACTAAGACTTGTGTTGAATAATACTTACCACATTCAATGCTTGTTGTTCCTACCATACCTTGTTAATAATCTCGGGTGCCTTTATCATTCTTTCCAAGGGCTAGGTTACTGTCTATATTCCTAAAAAAAAAAAACCTCTATAGGCCATGAGAGCGGCTTGATGATTCCTTACTTGAAATCAATACATATATTATCTAATGTGTTGACTTCAGGATAAGAGATCATCAGTATCACTCGCCATCT
Organism: Chamaecyparis obtusa; assembly: GCA_027943335.1. Classification (NCBI taxonomy): domain Eukaryota; kingdom Viridiplantae; phylum Streptophyta; class Pinopsida; order Cupressales; family Cupressaceae; genus Chamaecyparis; species Chamaecyparis obtusa. Next base: position 173,229 of record BSBK01007299.1, on the reverse strand, counting down.
TATACATCCTGTATTCACATTGTTTCTTATTATTCTTGCACAAAATTGATAGCCAAAGCCATAGAGCCACTATTGCATAGAATCTAGAGCTGTTATCTCAGGGCCTAAATATAGGAATCAATTATTCGGCATGGCAGTACGTTATTATTATCCATTATTGCATATAGGTGTTAGGAACTTATTATTCTGCTATTTAGGATATGTTTGGAGACCTATATTCTATTGATCTATGATGGAGAGGTGTATCTAGATGTTGATCTTATCCCTATTTAAGTTATTACTGAATTGCAGATTTAATATAAAAAAGTTAACCTTAAATCCGAATAGCTTTCTAACAGGGCATCTGTTAAGAGGTAGTAACAAAATTTGTGCTAAGCTATGTGTTGATTTTCAAATTAGAATGTATAAGTATTACTTGAATGAAAGATTCTGTATATTCATTGTCCTTAATTAAAAAGGTTATGAAAATATGAAGATATGTAAATCGTACAATATTTACCTATATATTCACCTATATGTAACATATCTTATATTTATGCCGTTACTATTTTTTACTTTTATCTATGAAGATTATCCCATTCATATCTATATATATAATTATCCCATTCATATTTTGGTTAGTTACAGATAATCTAATCAATCAATTTCAACAGTATTGGATTTGAATCATTCCATCTAATAATTTTAGTAGAGAATAAAGGGAGTCCTTCAATACATATCATTCAACCATTTCAAAGTAGAGTATAGGTATGATCTTACTGAAAAAACCTTTACTTAAGACTTGCTAGGTACATTAATGTTTCTTTATCTTCGTTTGCACTCAACTTTATCTTATTTGTGTTTGAGATCCATTTGAATCTTCAATTCTTTGCTTCTCTTTATGACCCCCTTCATCGAACCAGACTTCAACCATATTTTTTGACTCGGACTCACTGAAGCATTCCATATCGGTAGCTCCAACATCATCAGTATGCCAATAATCATAGAACCAACTATTCATTGTTGTTGTCCTAATGTGCATATATAGTATTAAAAAATCTACATTACGTTTAATAATAGGACCTCTTTCATTGAAAGCATTAGGATCTTCAACTACCATAATCAAAGTAGAGGGGGCAGGTCTACCATTGATTGAGGGCGTATTATAGAACCGGGGTCTTGTGATAGTGTAGTCCCCTTTAATATTTTGGAAAATTTTGTCCAGATTTCTTAGATACCTTCACTTGAAAATTCTGTAGCATAATCTTCTAATATCATGTCTCTCATTCTCCACAAATATGGCTATTGCAACAAACATAGATGTGATATCAGTATTTGCTCTATACCTATCATCATTTGTTGGAAATTCATGACCTAAAACTTGATATACATCTCTTAGAATGAGGGAATGTGTATTAAGCAAGACCAATTTAAGATGCTTGATTGATATCTCCCCCTCAAATGCTATTTGACTCCTATTACATATTAGTTTGATTGGGGTTTCCATGCTTGTAGCTTGATTCATATAGCATCTGAGATGTAGTAGGGTTAATTTAATGTATCTATATATATACATCGTTCTTGGCTATAGAGGGAAAATATGGCGTTCTAGCTTCCAAAAAAACTCCTCTATTCAAGAGGTCATTTAAGTTGCTATGAATCTTCGTATAATATTATCGATCTTGTAAAGGTAGCTGACTCAAATTTACATGATGTAATCTAAACTTGATAAATAAAATAGTATATTCTAAAATTTCTATACACTTTATTTTTTATGCTATATATCCATGTTTCAACTTGAATTTATTTGTATACTTCGAGTTACTGAGTACTGTTCTTAATGTTTATATACATTTGGCACCTAACAATAAATTCCATATGTGAGAAGACCATTCACCTGTTTAGAAAATAATCAGTGCTCAAAACTTAACTATTTATGAATACATTTCTTAATAACATAACTTCATTCGTATTTAGTGTCCGTGACTAAAAAGGGCATTTTACATATTACAAAACAACCTTTAATTCCCTGTATTCAAATTTTAATCCATAGTATTACGAGTCTTAGTAAACCTACTATGTACTGCTAACTAACCTATTCTACCTATTGATTTACTGACTACCCATAAACATTAGGCTGAGCAAAAAGAAACCCAAAAAGATACCCGAGAATCTTAGTCTATTTGTGATGGCGTTCATTCTTTCTGAAACATATGACAAGTCCATACTTCATCTTTCTTTCTCATAATGACAATAGCTTCATCTTCAGGCACTGCAATTTTGTAATGTCGAGAGAATTTCTTTACTTCAGAGGCCATTATATGAAAATTTTCCATTTCTTCACTATCCATATCTTCTGGAATGTCATACCTTCATATCTCCAGTAGTTTAAGAACCATTCCTTCTCCAGTTCTTCTTTCAGAAGTTCTCTAAACAAAAAATCCAAATTCCTAGACATTTCAGGCTAGCACATGTTGAAACATCTTTCATCTTTGAATGCCATTATAGGGATACATTGAGAATCAGGGATAGCCTTAAGGTTCTCTATCTCTGTCTTCATCGTGATCTCTAGATATGGTATCATTAGTTGATTGTCTATACTATATACCATTTTTTCTAATCCTCCTAATAGACCCTCTTCGAAGATAATATTCACTATTTTGATGATCTCAACTTTCTTGCGACCAAAAAAGGTAGAGAGAGCAATAAAATGTCCCACTATACTCCCATTTGTTCTAAAAGTGAATTCATTGTTGAAATGGTGATCTCCTATCCCTTTTTCTAGGTCCCTTCTTGCAGAATCGAAGATTGGGTTGAGCATTAGATTCCACCGTTCTGGTTTTATCACTCCCCTAAACGCCATCACACAATAGTCATTTAGAGCGAAAGTTAAAAGCCTAGATTCCATTTTCTGATATGTGTTTTGCAGGCTCCTTACAAGGTTCTTGGTTCTAACTTTTGAATTATGCGAAGGCTCCGCAAACAGTTAATTGTCTATATAAATGTGAATTTACAGAAATCACTAATGAATACACTTACATACTATTCTCAATGATTTTTTAGGATTGCATACGTAATGGTCATTATTATATCAAACTTCCATATTAATTGTTGATTGCAAGGTTACACGATTTATTTTGTAACATTAATGATTTCTTTCGTGTGATATGATGGGTATCATCAGTCCTATGATTTGAATAAATGAAGGTATAAAGTTATTAAGTTGCAATAAGCACTACTTTTTAAATCTTGTTAATATCAAAAACATGATTTTAGTGTTAGGAAAATAATTACTAAATCAATGCATGATTGTTTACTACTCTAGTAAGGTTTAAGGATAATGATGGGAAGATCGTGCCATTGCAGAGATTAGGTAGGGGATAAGGGAGTGTACAAAGGGTCCCAGACTTCTAAATAATTACCTGTTGTCTTTACCATGCGTTAAAATCTTTGAATCCTAAAAAGTTGATAGTGGGCATATAGTTTAATATGTGCTAATAGAGTATAGTTTTGTGGATAAATGTAGGGGTTAGTATGTTTGTTTTAAATATCTGCTATCTTAAATTTTAAGGAGAGGGTTTAGTGTGTAACTTAGTATTTGGTTATATTCATATCATTCTTATATGTTATCTAGTTATATGTTTCCTATTCACAATACACGAGATTAACCCCACCAACACCCATATTTGCAAAACAATCTGCTTCCTTATTGCCTTCTTTGTATGTGTTTAACTTCGTATTGAGGAATATCATTAAGAATTTATAATATTTCTTCTAATTTAGAATTTAGTTTCCAGTTAGATGTTTTTTTTGATCTAATGGCATTAATCATAATTTGAGAATCACCTTCAATCTCAAGTTTAACAATAAAATAACTTTAATTAAATTAAATAATTATATAATAAAATAAACCATTTTTTTAATTAATAAAATAATTAAACATTAAAATCTTACATTTAAAAATTATAGAATATTTATATTTTTATTATAAGATTTATTTGATTGACTTAAACAATAAATAAATTTACCTTACAATAATTATGCGTAACAATAAGCAACCAATATTTCATATTGCTTAAACACATTTAAAAAATAAATAAAAAACAATGAGATGAGCTGCATTTTGTCCTGAAAATTTGAAGGATAAGAATCTCAGATGAACAACGGCCAGAAATGTGTAAACGCCTCTAATACTCTCCCTTCCTCTACCGCCACTGAAATTACTCTCTCTACCTTATCAGTGCTCCCGGGGCAACATATTTTGACGTACGGCTCATCCTTGTAGCCCGTTACGCTACAAGATTTTCTCGACACACCTACAGTTACCCATTTCTTCTTCCTCGATTGGATATCATGGGTTTCCTTCCCACGACTAAATCGGAATCCGAAATAGTTGTCCCCGGTTGAACTTACAAGGCAACATACGATGACCGCATCGGAAGAACGCGTCTCCCCATATTCTACACTCCCCTTATTCATATATTTAATATCTGTAGGCTTCTTCAATGAGGTCACCACCGTAAGGGTGGGAAAGGAAAGAGAGAGAGAATCCATGACTGACTTTGCACCACTCACTGCCCTCTCACATATCCACATCTCCTCTGGCCATGCCTGCATCAAAATTACTCCACTCAATTAAATAATTAACTACATCACAATAATTTTAGACTATAATCGAACAATTTTAAACTACCTCTATATTTATAGTCTGAATGCAGGGTTGAAGAGCTGATCTGTTCTCTGCTACTATTTCCAGTCTCTTCAGTTTCTCCATGCCCTCCAAACTCTGTATAACTTGAGACTTCCACGACGTCAATGCCTCCAACGTCTCCAATGATCTACAATTCTCTAGCCCTTCAATTTTCACAACCTTGTAGCACTCTCTTATCCTGACCTCTTTGAGGGAATGCAAATCTGCAAAACTTGCGAGCTCATTTAACTCCGGACAATTGTGTATTGCAAGGTATTGAAGGTTTGTTAGACCGCGAAAACCCATCATCTTCTTCAGCATTTTAGAGTCATATACGACTAGTCTCCCCAGTGATGTTGGCAGGGTTTGGATATCCATTAGATGATCATTACCCTCAAGTCTGAGAGTTTCAAGGTTGGGACAGCTGTCATCAGATAATGATATCGTTGACACTGCTGTAGAAGTTATCCGTACCTCCTTGAGCAAAGTTAGAGACCCCACGATGTCCGGCAAAGAATTTAACTTATTACAATAAATGAGAGATAGTTCGGCCAGGCTAGACAAGTTGTCGAACGAGGACGGCAAGCTTGTCAAAGAGGAACTGCTTATACGGAGTTCTGTCAAGCTGGACAGATTTCCAAGAGAGTTCGGCAAGGCTGTCAACATCTCACAAATTATTGCGAGTCGAGTCAAGTTGGAGAGATTTCCAAAAGAGGATGGCAAGCTGGCCAAGAACAGACTTTTTATTCTCAGCACTTCCAATTTTCTGAGTTCGCCAATGTCACTCGGAACCTCCCTTATCCCTGTCCGCATAAGGCAGAGCTCTCTCAGAAACACTTGATGTGTGATTTGATTTGGCAACAGCTCCAGCTTCCTGCATCCGTCGAAGTTCAAGTACTCCAGGTCACCTATGCTTTGCAGCATGTCGGATCTGAAGGTGAGTTCCACACAATAACTCAAATTGAGATGTTGAAGGTGTCTCAGCTGCTTAAAAGAATCTGGCAAAACCTGCAGCCGTCTACACCAACTCAAATCTATATACCGAAGGTTTATCAGATCCCCCAAGCGGCTGGGTAGTGAAGACATCATTTTACATTGAGATAAATCCAGCCACTCCAGTGATCGGAGACCACAAAAGTCTTCTGGGAGATTCTTCAATGCTTTACACTTATGAAGAACTATCCTTTTCAATTCCTTCAAACGTCCTATTGACTTTGGAATCCTTTGTAATTTACTTGCTCGGTCGATTCTCAGATCTCTTAACTGCAGCGGAGGCTGTCGAAAGAGCAATTGTGTTAGTAAATAAGGTTTATATTTAAAAATTTAATCTTTTAGTAATTAGATTAGTTGGAAAGTTTATTCCATAAATTAGTTTTGTAGAAGAAAATAATAGCAAAGTGAATACATTGGATATAATGAAGATCTGCATGAATATAATATTTCTACTTAATTTTATTTGCCATATAAGTCACCTTTTATTTTCTGCTTTTGTTATTCAAAATTGGTAGCAGAGCAATTCCTTGCTTGTGAAAAGAATAGATGACGTGGCTGGAGTTATTGATACTACATAAGATTTAAGATGCCATGTGAGAGATTGCAACATTAGACAAGTTTGACAAAGTGAAGCGATATGGGTGTGTAAAGGAATGTGGAAGGAGGTGTCATCTGGTAAGACGAAATCTGTTGGATACATGAGAGAAAGAGACTCACAGAGATGGTGTCTGACATTTGGCATTGATTTAAAAAAAGGCGCTCTAAATTTTTCCCTCGTAATTGTTTGTTGAGTATGGTATAACATTTTATTGGTATTTTTTATTCTGCAAATTTGTTGGTCAATACATAATAGCGTTTAATATAATGTAGAAAGCTTATGAAAAATATATATAGCCTGTGGGAAAATGGAGATAGATGAGAGATTGTGAGAGGAATGCTGAGAAAAAATACATTAATTTGTATTTGCTATTATATCTGACATAGACAAATTTCCAGCAGCAAAGAATATTATATTTCCTCTGAATACTTCTGTTTGACATCTGGAATAAAGGTGTAGTGGGATTTTCGAAATAAAAGAGACAATTAGAGGAACCATTTTATGGAAGATAAAACAAGAAAATTTAGTGCTCATTAGGCTAAAGGAATCATTTTATGGAAGATAAAACAAGAAAATTTAGTGTTCATTAGGCTAAAGGCTTATGTATGAGTTGCTCATTTATATGATAGGCTAAAAGAATGGTCATCTTAAGTGCATTAAATGTTTGTTATTAGAATGGATGCATCATCAGTTAAATACAATATTTATATGTATGAACATTAAAGTGAATTTACTAATAATGTATTCATAGATATTGATGTTGTACTTAATGATTAAGATCTAAAGGAATTAAATTGGAGGTTGGAAAAAACGGAGGTAGTAGTATATCTATTATTTTGATCTAATTTTTCATTTAGGGATGATTCATTGCATGAGAAGCAAAGTAATTTTGTTGTTTGAATCCTTCTTTATGAAGGATTTTGCAAATAGTTGAATTTGTCCCAATCTGTGAAGCAGTTGTTTTCATTGCAAATAACTGAGTTTGTCTTGATCTAGATAGCAGTTGTTTTAGCATGCAGATAATTGAATTCATCTCAATCTATAGACATGGTGAGTGGTATCTATAGATCATTGAGTTTGTCTTGGTTCATAATTTTGCAGATTTGTTATCGTGGATGATAGAATTTGTCTCAATTCAAAGAGTGGTATACTTGTTGATAATAGAGTATGTCTCAATTCACAAGTATTGTTGGATAGTCAGATATTTGTCTAGACCGAGAAGTTTAGGTTAATACTAATGTAGATTGGAACATTTGTTCAGAAAAGAGGAGTTTGGATTAATGCAATCTAAATTGGTTAAGCACCCATTTGTCTAGACTAGAAAATTTAGGTTGATGCTAAATTCAAGACATTTTCCTAGATCAGAAAATTTAGACTAATGTCAATATAATTTTATTCTTGTTCTTCTTTATAATGTAAACCTTAAGGTTACATTCAATAATTGAATTAGTTTGTAATGAAGATAGTTAGAAAGTTCATTCCCATAAACTTATTTTATATAAGTAAATAATAACTTTATAAGACCCATATATTATTACTAGATACAATAGAAAAATCTGCATAAATAAAATAATACTTCTAAATACAATGTAAGTCAGATTTTATTTTCCATTACTGCAGTTCAACACAATTGTCAATTACACACAAGAAATACAGCACTAAAAATTGTAAGACTGTAAGTTTAGTTCTAAGCAACCAAAATAGAAAAATACTTACATCTGAATTATCCCATAATTGTCTTAAGCGGGGAACATTCCATAACTGCAAATTCGTAAATATTTGAATGACCATGACGGAAGATTTCTGTCCTTAAATTCACCCAATTTCAGCCAGACAGGCTCTTCCAATGATGCTGAGAAATATTTGATAAACCGATTTCCACTGTGAGCGAAAAATTTCAATCCGAGCGGGGAAGGTGGAGGACGCCCAAAACATGTGTGAGGTTCCTGTCAGCTCAAACAACTTTTCCAGACGCTGCCAACGACGCAATAGTATACATCCAAATGAATCAGCATCTATCCCTCTAATAGATCTTCCAGCCTGAATAGGAAAATAGGAAAATGAAGAGTATATATTAAATTGCATGTGAAGACAATCAGGCAGGCATACAAACAAACGAAACGTTCAGTAATGAAATAGTAAGTGAAACTCACCCTTGCCTGTTTCTGTATATTCATTATTTGCTCTGGACGCCATACGCGTGAGGCTATAGAATGTCCACCTGCCAGATCCCTTCCCAAATCCCTCAGGTGGTCATGCATTCTTATTCGATTATATCCATCAACAGTAATCAGACACTTGTTAACAAGTGTTTCCCATCCCTGCAATCCACTCCACCCCAAATCATTCCATATCTCAATAGCCAAGCTTGAGTTTTTTCCTATGAAGAAACACGCCACGTCCATGAACATCTCTTGCTGTTCTTCGTCAAGTGAATCGTAGCTGATTTTCAACCTCCCTTTAATATCTTCCGGCAGTACCCGAGAAATCTTATCCAGCTGAGATTCCCAATATTCCTTGCTCCTGCCATAGACTAGTCCTCCAAAACCCTCAAGTGACAAAGGCAATCCATTGCAAGCTTTCAAAAACTGCTCAACAATATTTTCAAATCCCTCTTGTGGATGGGATTGCAAGAAAGCGTGCCAACAGAAAAGTTCCTTTGCATGGAAGTGTTCCAATCCCTTCATCATGTAAATAGTGGAGCCCCATTTTGCAAGGAGATGCAACTCACGAGTTGTGATGATGACAAGACTGCCCGATGCAAGGCAGTCTTTACCTGGCAGCAGAGCTTCCAGTTGGTTTTCATGATCCACGTCATCCAAAACGATGACCGCTTTAACAGATCTCAACCGACTTGCCAGAATCGCTTTGCCTTCTTCTATGATGTCCAATAACAATCCTTGGACACCGAGGTCCCCCAGAAGCTTTTTCTGCTTCTCATGCAAAGCGTTTTTGCTTGCAGCATCTCGCACTTCAAATACAAAACTGGAGCTTTGGAAAGATGAAGATTTCCTGTTATACAAATCTTTTGCCAGCGTGGTCTTACCTGCCCCGCCCATTCCCACGATCCCCACGACTTGAACATTGTGCTCACTCTGGGCAGATTCAGCTGTATTTCTTTCAAAATCCAGTACGGTATCATCCAGTCCAACGGGTTTTCGAGCTACAAGAAAGGGCGCCTTCGGCAATATATTGAATACCATATTTACAATATTCTTCAACACCATCCCCTCATCTCTAAACATGTGAAATGAATATTGAACAACCGTGAGACTCTAAGGCAACAATAAAACCAGAAATTAAACTAAGACGAGGGCAACATCATGATATGTGCGTGTATTCATTACTTACTTGTTATGCTTGACCTCGATGCCCTTAATAAATGAAGCCTTCTCCAGTGCCGCCTTCCAATCCTCAAGCTTTTCGGGAGAGTATCTTCGCCGATCTTCGTAGTGAGAAAATGCAGCAGCATATATTCCGTTCTCTTGAGTACGCACCCAGCGCAGGTCAGAAGGCTGAACATGATAGAAGATGGGAATAATTGTTTTACCCGTCTGGAGCATGAATGCGAGTTCTGCCAAACACCAAGGGGATTCAGAATAGCTAACAGAGAAAATGGCAACATGAACAGAAGCCGAGCGCATGGCCTGTTCGATTTTTGCTGGAAAGACATCACCGACATAAAGGGAATCGACTTCAAGAAGGACGGAGAGTCCTGCAGCGCTAAGTTTATCGCGGATGTTGGTGGCGAGGGTGAATTTGACGTCAGCTCAGCAATGGTTTATGAAAACATCGAAAGAAGAAGAGGAGGAAGAAGGGGCAGCAGCAGATAGTACAGATTCGGGCACAATCTCCTGAAAAGGATTCACAGTTGCCATGGGACTAATTCGACTGCACACAAATACTGCTCCAAACTGAAAGGCTAAGAACACAAGGGACTTCGTGAGCACAGTACAGGAAAACAAGTGTCTCTGATCAACTCAGCGCGGGAGTTATTGTGCTAAAAATCCGCGTCTCTCTGGAAAGTGCGTTGGAAAATTCGTAAAGTAAAAGACGTACAATCATTCAGTGACCACTTAGTAATTCTTATGTTGAAGCGTTCAAGGAAGGAGATAAAATTGGCAGACGTGTAAGGTGCAGATTTATTAATGCGAGACGTGTAAGGTGCGGATTAACTGTGGGAAGTATGGGGGAAAGTCCAGAGAGGTTCCGTAGGGTACAATGTATCCATAGTATTGAAAATGAGTTTTCACCGTCACAAGAACGGCAATAATGCAGGGTGGAGTCCAATCTAGTTTATAGTGGGTTGGAATCCATTTCGAAAAACCAAGCCGTCCGAAGAAAAGGTCCGCGAATTTCCTCAGAAATATCTACGACATAATCTTTACTGGAATCCAGTACACTTAAAAAATGTCGATTTGACACGACTCTTTAATTAGTATTCATAACATTTTTTTCGAACTAATTAGGTACGCCAAAGGCGTTTCCTTAGTTGAAAAGGCCAACCTAACTGGCAAAATCAAGGGTCGACGTTTATCATTTCAACTATTATTTTTCAGGTTCCTATTCACGGTTATCATTTTAATCATTTTAAAGAGTATGTTGGATTTTCTTCTTTGTTTGTGACGTAGATTTAAAACACGCCGCATCTCAATGGTGAAATTTTAGGAATTTGAGTGATTTGTGTGTAGAGATAGAAGAGTCATTACTTAGCGACGTCATGAAAGGAAGGCAATACAATGGTTTAGTAGTTAACGAAAGAGGATGACATTTAATAGATCAAGATTTTACATAGTTTGATTATTGGGATTTTTTTTAATATTTCTTTTCTCAAATTTAAACATTTTTTTTTCTCAATTTTATGATGTGTTTGTTTTAAATTATTATTAATGAGTTTATTTTATCATATCTCTTAGTTCCAAAACATTTATTTACAATAACATTGTTATAACTTGCTACTACTAATTATAGATCAACTACTTTGGGTATTGGCTAAATCATAAATTAAAACGTAAAAAGTATAAAGGAAGTTTGAAAAAGTTTGAAAAAAAAACTAAGTGTCCTCCTTGGTAAGATTTGTGTTCTAGTTTACGATTTAGATATTGCCTCTACCTTGGGCGGGTATGAATAGGTGTATGAACCATCTTCTCTCAAATTAAATACTATCTAATTTGAGTTTGTTTCTATTATTTATTATTGTTTCTCCTTCTCCATCTCTATTTGTGTTTCCATCTTTATGTCCCTCTCTATCTTTATTATTATATCTATCTCTCCCTCTTTCTAATTATCTAATTAATTCAACGGTTCTATTTAGTTATGTTTGGATCCTTGTAAATAGTAAAATTGATTTGAAATTATCACTTATCTATATTGAGACATTTGTTGCACAAACAAAATCATCTACTAAATTGCATATCAAACGACCTCATGTAATGCACAAATGTATGCAAAACAAAGACTACAAATTTCCCTAATTAACCTTCCACACCTCTTCAACGTACCCATTGCACACCAAGATGAGATTTCTAATTTATATTTTGACATCAAAGTTTCATTTGATGGAAGATGTTTCCTTATTTGAAATGCAGAGCCTCCTCCTTTGCATCAATGGTTGAGAATTGTTCAAAACTAATGCACCACCATTGCATTGATTTTGGTTGTTTGCTTTTGTCATTACATTGTAGGCGTTTCCCTATGAAAGGGCTCAAGCAAAAATTTGCGTTGGACGGTTGTAAATCCTCTAGACAGAATGACTACCATTGAAGTCATCTAAAGCATTCATTTTTACATGCCAATTTTTCCCTGTCATCTTTTGGAAACCTCCACGTGACATCATATTAAGAGAATTTCGGATCGAACGTATTAAGAGAATTTCCTAAGGTTGTGTGTTTGTTCTGCATATTGTTAAAACCTAATGTGAGGCAAAATAGGACAGGCAGAAGAGATGGGCATGGGCTACCATGGTGATCTACTCGTGGTGGTCGTAGCCACTCTTTCGTAGGACGAACACATGGTGAGGGTTGTTGTTGGAAGTTGCATGTGCAATGGAGTTGAGTCTTACAGAGCTCACAACTCTTGCACTTCCTTCTGCACCACCTATTTTCTTCTATTAGATTTTCACAACACCGCTTTAGAAATTCACAGTCTACTTCAGTCTGCTTCAACTTTGTCTTGCAAAGCAAGAAATAAATTAGTCTTGACTTCTTTGTAATCACGCAATTTGTAAGCAGTTGATACCTTTAAAGGAAAATTATACATCATCTATTTGTTATGACTTCCGGCTGTGTAGATCTTGTGGAATTATGTGGTAAGAAGTAAATAAATATTTAAAGCTAAGGTTCTGTAAAACAAACCTTGCTCTTATGTTCTGGAACTAGACTTCAACTTTTAGGGGACGAAGGTTGAGTGGCTTTGCCAGGGGATGAAGGTTGATGATGTATACCGGTGGATCCACTCTCACAAATTGGGCTCACTTGGGCTAGGAGCATCTGGGTCGGTCATCACCTGATCAATGCATGCATCCACACCAAACCACTAAGCAACCCATTCACAATTCTCTTAAACAAAATAATGTAGGTAGCATCAAAACTCTCTACATTTATTAGCCTTGGAGGTTACGCAAACTGAGCATGCCACCAATAAAGACTGACAGATTTACCCACTATCTTCGCTTAAAGGAATGTACTGAAAAAATAGTTTCTGGTGAATGCCTTTTCATTCCTGTTACTACCAAAACAGGCGTTTCTACCAAAACAGTGACGGAAAAGGGACAAAAACAAACCAAAAAACAAAAAAAAGTTGTGGCGGTGGAAAACTATAAATATATATATTTTTTAAACTATCTACAAGTTTTGCATTAGTGTAGGAAATAAGTGAGAAGAACAGTAAAAAAACATTGGAATGTACACAATTCCTTGATCTCTGGCACTCCCTGCATTAGTCATTTGATCCCAATATTAGAAAAAAACACAAATCAAGTACTCACATGAAGTATTAAAATGTGGATTAAAAACCATACACAATTGATTTCACAAAATCTTTTTAATAACTATTCATTTAACAATGCACATAGTCATTCACACAACATTCAAAAATAATATGTACTCAACAACCCAACTCTTTAATTCATTAAAACCTTCTCTCAAGAGCCAAATTCTTCAATTCATTAAAAACTAGATGGGTATTTGTTGAATTCAAAGACCATTTCTAAAACCATAGGCGCAACTCTCAAAAAGCATAGGAAGATCCACGGTGGATTATCCTAACATTGTACTAATCTTTTCAAATGACTCTTAAAATATTGATGTGGGTGATCATGCACTAAAGATCCCAACTCTTTGATTCATTGAGATTGAGATGGTTTTTTTTGTTGAAAGGAAAGGCCATTTTAAAAACCCTAAATGTTGCACTCCAAAACCATAAGGTCAAAATTGGCTCTTAGGAAAAAGGTCCATAAGAAGATCCACACAAAATTGATCTAACAAGTACTAACTAGTAATCTACTATTGTCAAAATATTCTGACGAGAAGAAGGAAAAAAACATACATGACAGAGCAGCCATAGTGCATGTCACTAAATATCTGAGCACCATTTTATCCAAGAGAACCCCAGTAAATTTTGGGAATGTTCTCTTAAAACTTATGACAATCTTTCTCAATTTTAGGCATGGCAATGCTCTTGTCAAAGTGTTCCAATATAGCATTAATAAAATCTAAAGGAGTGATGCCCATACACTCCTTATTCTCCTTCTCATAGCATGTAACCAAAGAGACTATTTTGTGCAGGAGCACTTCTCTATGAAAGCTTGGGTCAATTATTTCTAGTGTGAGGCATTTCTGCGAGATACGAAGATAGTGTGGGCACCTTTTCTATTCTTAGAATGTTGCCACCTCTTTTCTTGCATGAACAAAACTAAAACCTCAATTGCCAAATGTTTATCCTAATCATTCTTGATGCATTCCCTGCAAAGACAGTGATCTTCAGAAACCAGTATCCCAAGATCTCGAGGGAAGTGGATTCTCTTGCATAGTTCAAATCAGTGCCTCGAGCGAAGTGGGTTCTCTTGCATCGGGAACATCTAAAGCTTCTTAGACATCCTACAACCATTGATTCAATGAATAATAGTATGCCAAAAGTAATTTAAATTATTACCGGCCTTAAAAAACTTACAACTTCACTATAAGAAGAGACAAATGTATAGAAAATATTTGGAAAAGCTAAAATTTAATTGGTTGTATCAAGGTGGATTAATCATGCTTTAAGTCTCACCCCATCCCTCTTGCTTTCTCTGCAGATCACTACTTCAATGCACTCTCTATATAACCAGCATTAATATTTCACATCAAAATTATATTAATTAGCAGCTAAGTTCAGAGTATCTTATGATAGAATTAATTGTCTGGACTTAATGCCTGCTAGCTAAGAGGAACTTTAGGATATTATCGGGTATGTGCAGGATCACATGGGTATGCCAAAAAGTGGCGATGTGAAAAAAACCTATTTTCAATCGTCCAAAAGCGCACAAATGCATTTGTTGACTTTTTAGTAGGTCTGGTTGTCAGTACACCTAGCCAAAGTAAAAGCCAAAGCAAAGGCCTAATCGGATATCTGATATTATTGGATATCTGATATTATCAGATATCTAATATTTGACAGTAAATATAGAACTATAGCATTCCAATGTGTCAAAAGGGGTCATGGGGACTTCCTAGGGGTCCTAACATGTGATAAGGCATACTAGGACCCCTAGGAAGTCCCCATGACACACTTGAGCATTCAAATGTGTCGAAAGGCATCATAGGGACTTCCTAGGGGTCCTAACACATGATAAGGCATACTAGAACCCCTAGGAAGTCCCCATGACCCCTTTCGACACATTTGAATGCTCAAGTGTGTCCTAAGGGGTCCTAAAGGGGTCATGTGGACTTCCTAGGGGTCCTAATGCATGATAAGGTGTACTAAGACCCCTAGGAAGTCCTCATGACCCCTTTCAACACATTTGAACACTCAAGTGTGTCTTAAGGGGTCATACGACCCCTTAGGACACACTTGAGCATTCAAATGTGTCAAAAGGGGTCACGGGGACTTCCTAGGGGTCCTAGTATGCCTTATCATGCGTTAGGACCCCTAGGCAGTCCTCGGGTATGTGCAGAATCATGGTATGTCAAAAAGTGGCGATGTGAAAAAAACCTATTTTCACTTGTCCAAAAGCGCACAAATGCATTTGTTGACTTTTTAGTAGGCCTGGGTGTCAGTACACCTAACCAAAGCAAAAGCCAAAGAAAGGATATCTGATATTATTAGATATCCGATATTTGACAGTAAATATAGCACTGTACCCCAGCCGCATTCAACATTTTCTCATTGCAAAAATGTTGAACGCGGCTGAGGGTTTCAGATATCGGATTTGAGATCGTCCATCTGATTTTTCTAAAATCTAAGGTATGTCAAATCTTAATTTTTTTGTTGTTTTTATTGATTTTTAATATAAATTTATAGTTTTATATAAAAATTAGTTGTTCAAATGAGTTTTTTTATTGTTTTTTAAAATTCATTGTAATTATCTATTTGTTTTTTCATTGTAATCAAACATGGAATTAGAAAACCCTCCTAATGAGCCCACAAACAATCTAGAAACACCTCCCAACAATCCCCCACCTCCAGAAGATGTACCTGTCACAAACCCTCATCGTTTAGAGGATCTAATAAGAGATAATCTAAATGAGCTTAGAGGATTTCAAACTACCTATGCCAATATCCCAACATTGTGCCCCATGTTCACGACATTGAACTCAATTGTTGAAAACATAGAGAAACTTAAACAACAACATAATGCTGCACTTCTTTGGCGTGAATCCATGCACGCTGAGTTTGATGATGGGCTTGACTATGATCAAGTCATGAACCTAGAAACATAACAAAACATGACATAGCTAATCTTTTTGTGGATCCTAAAACTGGTCTAAAAGTGGACCCTAAAAAAACCAAGTTGTCAATTAAATGGTGCACAAATAGTGCAATACGTGACAACTTTTGGGACCGCTGGTGGATGGTTTTTGATAGACCACCTCACTTTGAATGTCCCATTTTATTTTATTAAAAAATTGTATGTTGATTTTGTGCTTGGTCACAAAGTCAATTATTGGAGTATGAGAGCGAACCAGGGTGTAGATTTAGGCGCTCCTCAGGACAGGCCATGGGCACAATGGGTGAAATCCTGCACATTTGTCCCCCCTCCTGAGATCACACCACCTCCCACAGTGTAGCATCCTGACATTATTGCTGAGGCCGACTTGCAGACTATTCAAGCCATTCACACCCTGAGTGATCTGTTGGTTACGTAGAGCACATCATTACTGCCTCCTCATGTTGATGCTTCTGGCGCTTCCACATCCTCCATGAGCTCACATGTTTGTGTGCCCCATACTTTCATTATGTGCAAGAATCCGTGCTTAGGTCCCCTGAATGATAGTGATGCATATAATTACATCTTCGAGGTGGATGATTCTACACAGCACATTATAGGTGTTGAAGCACCTCATGAAGATGTGCATTAGGGGCATATAGATCCATGGACTCCTATTGTTATGGTAAGGGTAAACAGTTCACTTTTTACATTTTATTTAAATTTTATCGTTCGTACTTTTGGTAGATTTTTCTAGTAATAATTTCCCACTTATTTGTTTAATGTGTTACATTTATGTTCAGTTGATGATAGAGGAGGAGATGGCACAGGTGGAGGGGTCCACACTTTTGGCAATATCATTTGGCCTTGACACTTCCACAGTACATATGTTTTAATGTACTCTTTGGTTTCCTTAAAAATTATTATAATAGTATATGTACATTGTTTTCTAATTTTTATGATCATCTTATTACATACTGATGCAGGTGTCACCAGTTGCCACCGGAGGGCAATGTGAGGGGGTGTAGGTGGGAGGCATTGACAAGGGAAAGGTAATTAAATAATTTAGTTTTTTTATGCATACATGTATACTTGTCAATTGTGCATACTCATTTTTAATTTATATGGTTTATTTGACAGAGACTGGCATCTGATGATGTCGTTAGACCCTATCATCAGGATAGAGTCACAAGCATATCCATTCGCACTGATAGCCCCATGGTACGTATATTTCTAAAGTTATTTGTGTGTATTTTACTATCAAGTATATATAATATGATCAAGTTATGATAGTATGAAGTATCTGTTTGAGTTTTGCAGGTCACTCCAAGTTTGAGGGAGGTAGAACGGCAAGGGTTTGTATCAATGATGACTCAACCAACATTTTCAGAAGAAACTTCAACACAGGTAAGTTTTAATGTTAATTCAATTATTTTGTAAACATATATTTTCTACCAAGTATTTAATATTAAATAGTATAACTCATAGATCAATCTCATGTTTGCAAACATATATAGGTCGGAGTCGACTTTGGTGGCATTGTTCCTACGCTACCTAGGACATATATTAGGTCTCCTATTCGCAGGAGGAGACAGAGAGGTGATGTATATGAGAGTTCAATTTTAGTTTAAATTTTATTTATTATTGTTGACTATGATTCTGAATTTTAATCTAACTTGGGGTTTCACTTTTGTGTTCGAATGCAGGCTCCATTAGAGCCAAAGAGTACTTCAAAGAGGCTGCATTTTGATGATCCACCATTATAATAGGATGTCCTAGAAACTTTTTTAGTTGAACTTCTTATTTTGAGATGTCATATGACATATTTTGAGATGGCGTATGCCACATTGTATCTAGATATGTTGACATGTAAATATGTACAGAATTATTGTTCATTTTGATATATATGAAACTTGATCTATTCAATCCAATTTGTTAATTGTGTGTTCATTTATTCATTGTTAGTATGTAAATATGTTTGTTTGTATGTACTCATGTGTATGATTTATGCCTTAAGTATATTCATGTATATTCAAGTATATTCTTCATAACCTAAATTCATGTGTATGGGTTACATGCATGACTTAAGTGAATTCATGTGGTATGCTAAGTTATAAAATATGTGCTACATGTATGCTTCATGACTTAATCAAATTTATGTGTACGCTTTATGTGCTACGTGTGTTCACACATGTAATTCATTATTTAAGTGAATTAAAAATTTATGT
Organism: Chamaecyparis obtusa; assembly: GCA_027943335.1. Classification (NCBI taxonomy): domain Eukaryota; kingdom Viridiplantae; phylum Streptophyta; class Pinopsida; order Cupressales; family Cupressaceae; genus Chamaecyparis; species Chamaecyparis obtusa. Next base: position 154,837 of record BSBK01007299.1, on the reverse strand, counting down.
GCTACATTTTATTCATGTGTATCTAATGCTCTCAACCAAGCAAATCTACATTGTATTCATGTGTATTTGATGCTCTCACTCAATGTTCAATATCATTTTCAAATGGATTGAAATGCCAATCCTACACCACGCAATCTTATAACACACTTTAGACACCCAAACCCACTATAGGGCTACAAGGAGAAAACCTAATTTCTAGAGGGAAACCTACTTGGAACTCCACCAAATTAAGTCTTAGCCACCCTCAAATACTTCAATCAACCTATCAACAATACTCACCAATTTTGGACCTTTGAGCAATCTCCAAACTCCTACTGTCAACAAATCTCTCCTAGGCCTAATAGGGCTAATAGGCCAATTTAACAAAGGAAGTGTTCGAAAGCTTTTCCACCTTCCAATCTAAATTATTGGAACACCTTTATGATTGCATAAAATGACTAAATCCAAAGATTTAGATCTCCATTCCACCCCTGGGCCGAGTTGTGTCTTCAAAACCATAATTCTGGACAGTCACGTAGAGATGTCTATCCAGAGGGTTTAATCATTCCTCCTTTCCACATTGGCTTCCTGATCCAACATGTTTATAATTCCTCAATCGGTTCCAACCAACTAAGATGGTTGTGACTATTGAGATTCAAATCTCGACAACTTTTCAAAAAGTTGCACTTTGCAATAGTGACAACTTTTGCCAAAGTTGTCAATTGTCAATCAATCTTATTAAACTCTATTGTAGACTTCACCTAGGAGCTTAGATAGATTAAAATAAACTTATTTCAATATTTTTTTAGGCCAAGTAGACCATCCTAGTCATCTAGTCTATTCGACAACCAATACTGGTGCTTTCAACTGACCCTCACAGCAAGTTTCGACATCAAGCGAGACTGGGGTGTCAAATTCAAACAAATTTGAATCTCCTAGAATGGAGAGAGGTTATTGTAGGCATCAAAAACTTGGTCCTATAGCATCTCATAGATCGTCGATACCTCTCATGGGGTGTGAGATACAAGCCTCCAAAGTTCATTGCCCAATCGTGCTTAGTGCACCTTGGGGACACTTTGGTCCGGCATGGTCCAGAACATTCTACTGCCTCAGAGGTCAAAAAGGGGTTGTCCCTAGCATTTACTCACCCAATCAGAGCTAATGGAATATTCCATTCAGTGCCGAGATGAATAGTTTGGAAGAAACCCAATAGTGCAACTTTTAATTGACCCTCACAGCAAGTTTCAACATCAAGCGAGACTGGGGTGCCAAATTCAAAAAAATTTGAATCTCCCAGAACGGAGAGAGGTTATTGTAGGCATGAAAAATGGGGTCCTGTAGCATCTTATAGATCACTTATACCTCTCACGAGGTCTGAGATACAAGCCTCCAAAGTTCTCTACCCAATCGTGCTTAGTGCACCTTGGGGACACTTTGGTCCGGCATGGTCTGGAACATTCTACTACCTCAGAGGTTGAAACGGGGTTGTCCCTAGCATTTACTCACCTAGTCAGAGCTAATGACATAGTCTACTCAGTGCTAGGATGAACGGTTTGGAAGAAACCCAGCAGTGCAACTTTCAACTGACCCTCACAGCAAGTTTTGGCATCAAGCGAGACTGGGGTGCCAAATTCAAACAAATTTGAATCTCCCAGAACGGAGAGAGTTTATTGTAGGCCTCAAAAATGTATTCCTGTAGCATCTCATAGATCACCAATACCTCTCACAGGGTCTGAGATATGAGCCTCCAAAGTTTGTTGCCCAATCATGCTTAGTGCACCTTGGGGACACTTTGGTCCGGCATGGTCTGAAATGTTCTATTTCCTCAGAGGTCAAAACGGGGTTGTCCCTAGCATTTACTTGCCCAACCAAAGCCAATGACACAATCCATTCGGTGTCGCGACAAATGGTTTGGAAGTAATCTATTGGTGCAACTTTCAACTGACCCTCACTACAAGTTTTCACATCGAGCGAGACTAGCGTACCAAATTCAAACAAATTTGAATCTCCCAGAGCAGAGAGAGGCTATTGTAGGCCTTATAAGTTCCATCTTGTAGCATCTCATGAATCTCCAATACCTCTCACGAGGTTTGAGTTACGAGCCTCCAAAGTTTGCTGCCCAATCGTGCTTAGTGCACCTTAGGGACACTTTGGTCTGGCGTGGTCCCGAACGTTCTATTGACTCAGTGGTCAAAATGAGATTGTCCCTAGAATTTACCCACCCAATCAGAGCTAATGGCGCAATCCATTCAGTGCCATGATGAACGGTTTGGAAGTAATCCATTGGTGCAACTTTCAACTGACCCTCACTACAAGTTTTGGCATCGAGCGAGATTGGTGTGCCAAATTCAAACAAATTTGAATCTCCCAGAATGGAGAGAGATCATTGTAGGCTTTAGAAATGCCATCCTGTAGCATCTCACGGTTCGTCGATACCTATCACGGGGTCTGAGATAGGAGCCTCCAAAGTTCGCTGCCCAATCGTGCTTAGTGCACCTTGGGGACTCTTTGGTCCGGCATGGTCCAAAATGTTCTATTGCTTCAGTGGTCGAAACAAGGTTGTCCCTAGAATTTACCCGCCAAACCAGAGCTAATGGAAAAGTCCATTCGGTGTCATGATGAATGGTTTGGAAGTAATCTATTGGTGCAACTTTCAACTGACCCTCACTGCAAGTTTTTGCATCGAGCGAGACTGGTGTGCCAAATTTAAACAAATTTGAATCTCCCAGAATAGAGAGAGGTTATTGTAGGCCTCAAAAATTTTGTCTTGTGGCATCTCATGGATCTTCGATACCTCTCATGAGGTCCAAGTTACGAGCCTCCAAAGTTCGCTGCCCAATCTTGCTTAGTGCACCTTGGGGACACTTTGGTCTAGCATTGTTCGGAACGTTCCACTGACTTAGTGGTCAAATTGGGGTTGTCTCTAGTGTTTACCCACCCAACCAGAGCTAATGGAACTATCCATTCAGTACTGTGATGAACGGTTTGGAAGTAATCCATTGGTGCAACTTTCAACTGACCCTCACTGCAAGTTTTGGCATCGAGCAAGATTGGCGTGCCAAATTCAAACAAATTTGAATCTCCCAGAATGGAGAGATGTTATTGTAGGCCTTGAAAATATCATCTTGTTGCATCTCATAGATCTTCAATACCTCTCACAGGGTCTGATTTACGAGCCTCCAAAGTTCACTGCCCAATCGTGCTTAGTGCACCTTGGGGACACTTTGGTCCGGCGTGGTCCAGAATGTTCTAGTGACTCAGTGGTTGAAATAGGGTTGTCCCTAGCATTTACCCTCCCAACCAAACCTAATGGTGTAGTCCATTTGGTATTGTGATGAATGGTTTGGAAGTAATCCATTGGTGCAACTTTCAACTGACCCTCATTGTAAGTTTTGGCATCGAGCGAGACTGGCGTGCCAAATTCAAACAAATTTGAATCTCCCAGAATGGAGAGAGGTTATTGTAGGCCTCAGAAATGTCATCCTATAACATCTCATGGATCTTGAATACCTCTCAAAGGGTCTGAGTTACGAGTCTCAAAAGTTTGATGCCCAATCGTGCTTAGTGCACCTTGGGGACACTTTGGTCCGGCGTGGTCCGGAACATTCTACTGACTCAGTGGTCAAAAAAGAGTTTTTCCTAGCATTTACCCACCCAATCAAAACTAATGGCATAGTCCATTCAGTGCTAGGATGCAATCGCTGAACACTATCCCTTCACCCCAAGGAATCATCATTTTACTTTGGACACATTTGACCAATTTTGACTCAATGACTCCAACTATTATATCATTTGACGATACAAATGTAATGGAATTAAGACAATAGAAATGTAAGGATACAAAATTAAGTCGATACAAATTATATAAAGATACAACATTCATATTAATGAAACACATTTTTTGCACTTTACATGGCATTAAGACGATACAAATGTGGGCTTTTAATATTTGCAAATCAACCCCATGGGCTCTTTTATATTTCAAATTTTGCATCTAATTTTGTATCAAATTTTTTATATACAAAATTTGGCATCTAAATATGCACATTACATTCAATTATTGTTTTTATATACAAAATTTAGCATCTAAATATGCACATTACATTCAATTGTTGTTTTTATATACAAAATTTGGCATCTAACTATGCACATTACATTCGATTGTTGGTTTTATATACAAAATTTGGCATCTAAATATGAAAATTACACAGCTATATATAAAAAATAAATGTCCTTTTCACTCCAATCCCTGCATTCGAAAGGCAGAAGAAAAGTTAATAGAGAATATAAGAAGTGTCCTTTTGGCATCTAAATATGCAAATTACACAACTACATCTAACTTGAGTTGAACTTACCTATTGAAGTGTGCCTGAAGGGTCATCTCTGTGCTTGAGAGTATTTAGTATTGCTTCATGATCAGTAGTACTAATAGTCCAAAGTTCCTTTGTCTTTGGTTTTCCTTAATGTTTCAACAACTTAACATTGGTTGCTATAACAAGGTGTGAATACATGAGAATGGTTTTGTGCTTCTCATAGTCTTCAAACATAGGAATGCCATTATTTCTAATCATATATGTGCACAACCATGTTCCTGCAACAACATGTGATCCTGTTGGATATGTGAACATATCATCATCTGTCATCGGTTGTGCAAGTTTCTGCTTTCCTTGTACACAACGTGCTAACCAATAATCCTATCTCTCATCATTCCCTTCCGGTGCAACCAATGCAAAAACATGTCCTGGCTGAAGAAGATCTGAAAGATGGTCACAGTCAAGTGAACAATCCATGTCATCATTTATTACAAAGATTTTGAGAGATAAAGGAGTAAGATAATGTGGAACCCATGTATCAACCCACACACTTGACTCACAATGATCCCAATCATATTGAAGACAACTCGGACAATAACAAGCCAACTCTTGTGTCCAAATGGTCCATGTACTAGCATCTGAGCTTCGAAATGAATGCATTTTTGAAGAATCTTTCACAGTTTGACAATTCAGCCTATCTCCTATTGTGCCCAACTCAACCAACCAAAAGAATCTGCACACTGCTGAATCAAGAGTACCCCCCCATGACAATGCTGAAGTACACCAATCAACAATAGAATGGGCATCAATGAGTTCTGCACCTGAAATCCTTAGTTGCTCCTTAACTAGAGCTCTCTTTATGCATGCACCTACTCCATCATGCTCCCCTTTTCCATGACCGGCCTAAAAAAAACTCCAAAATATGAGGTACACCTCTCTCTACATGCATTCTACATAACCAATAAAACATACAAGCATTTTTTAATTGACCTGTGCAATTATCTGACCAAATGAGATGTCTATCCATAGCAATATTATTTTCCCACACCCACTCAAAATAATTCTCAAAGCAATGTTGGACAAACTCAAATGAGTGTGATCTATCATCACTCATATAAAAATGGTACTCTCTGATTATCTTTCGGTCATCTTCTATACTATCATGAGAATATCTATATGTTATGTGCACAAAAATAGAAACCTGAATAGAATTGTAATATTGAGCTTGCAACTCATTTTGGGGCTGCAATGTATAGTTCTTAGCAAAGTCAACAACCGATATAATAGTGTCAATTGGGAAAGTGTCCTTACACATCCTGAATTGTTGATCCAACCACTGAGACCTGTGACTATGCCTTGCATACTTGTAAAAAAGATTCTTCCTGAAATCTAAAATAAAATCAGCTACATTGCATTCTTTAGTAACCAACTCACATCTAGAGCATTCACCTCCACTTTTTAATGTATATTTAATAGTTTCATATACCTTTTTGTGGACAATTGTCTTTCCAAAATCATGTTTGCAACCCTCATGAAAACACTCAACAAACTTCACTAGCCCACCACACTATGAGTACTTGTCATTTAAGCAATCTTTTCTATAAAAGAAACATCCATCATCTCTAGGACATAAAAAATGATCTAGAAAGTCTCTTGATGATTTTGGAAGAGCACTTGCACCACACTCCTCCAACATTTCACTACTATGCAAAGTAGAATGAATGGATCGTAACAATTCATGGTGCATTGAAAACTCCACATGATATTTGCAACAACAAGTATTTCGAATCTTAAGAGGCACACAAAAAAAAGGCTTCAGAGCTTCAAAAGCTCTCTGTGATATTTGCAATGTTGGATGTGTATCACAAAATTTTTTGAACAACATTTTTTGACTCACCTTCAAATAATGTTTGGGATGCGGGGTGCGGTCTTGAATGCCAATTCTCAACTTCAAGACATCCTTCACATTTGGTGACACTATTGAGTTAGATTGCCAAAATAGTTTAATTTGATCCTTCACAGCATTGGTAAGCTTCTTATCACAATGTGAAAGTCTCCCACCATAAGCCCATGTATCATTTTGAAGAGGATCATCAAGTCTTTCTCTTCTTGCAAGTGCTCTATCCAAAGTTTTACGATTTAGATTCAAGTCAACACAAATTTGTCTCATCAAACGAACCTTTCTTAAATGATGACTTACTAAGGAGGTTGTAATTGTATGCACCCTAAAATGGTCACCTAGACTTTGGGCCCCATTCTGCAATTTATCAATATCTTGAATCAACATTTTCAGCTTAATATCAATTTCCTTGATCAAATCCTAATTCTATCATTTATTTGATTATTTTCCATGGATTAACCATTTTATCCTAAGTCTTTATTTAATTAAAAGGAATTCCTCCCCTTTTATTAAATAAAAGTCCTCACTTTTCCTCTTATCCTAAGTTGCACAAATAAAGCATTATTCCTATTTTATAAAAAGAGAAAAAAGTTTTTTTGTCTTATGTGGGACACAAAAGTCAACTCTTATTTTCTCATTGGAGGATATTTGTGCACATAGATTGCTCCTCTTTCAAGCCCCACCCTTGATTAAATCTTTTGTCTCTCAATCTCCATCATCCGTTGTTTCTCATTTCTTATAAAAGAAGAGCTCTCTTCTCATTTTAGGATCCATCTTTTGAATACTCATGTTATGCTACAGGTTTTCTAGGTGACTTTGGAGCTTTTGAAAAATTTGTGGCATTCTTAGCTTTCATATTTACATGTTATCTAGTTTCATTCTTGCATCATAGCTTCATGTTTATGCTTTCTTAGCTTAGTTTCCTTTATGCTCTAGATTAGCTCACTTAGCTTAATTAGGAAGGATGGTAATACTTGCATTTCCATAGGTTAGCTTGCATCCTTATTTATAGTTTGCATTGCATTCCACTTTGATTCTTGAGGATATTGGCACTCTTGCCCTTGTCTTCATTGAATCTCTCATTGTGTGGTTGACTAGCAAGGTCATAAGGTTTATAGCCCTAGCTGAGAGCAATCCTAATATCCTTGCAACTCCATGCATAGGGAGCTCTAGGTCACTTTCTAAGGTTTCCCATTCATGGATTCCCTTGGAAGTAATGACTTAGAGAAGTACATCATTTGAGTGTATAGTAATAACCCTCCTAGTGGCTCTCCTATCTTTTTCCTTAGTAGTCTTCCCAATGGAATTGAGAGAACTAAAAAGATTTCTCACAATAATAGCATTCCTCTCCTTTTTCTTGTTCACACTAATCTTCAATTTGACTAGTATACGTCTCATCTTCTGCATCTTTAACAATTGCACAAACATTTGAAATTTCTCAACCAATGTCTTGTGCCTAAAAAATTGATCAAAAAGTTTTGAAACCCACAACCGAATGGTTCTTTCTGATCTCTTGCCATCAAAATTGCTCATTATGTTCTCATCAATTTCAAGTAACCATTTAGTTCTTCTTGAAGGTCTCAATTTTGAAGTTTTTCTTTCTTCCTCTAAAGGGACTTCATTTCTCATATAATTTGGAGATGTGTAATGTTGATTTGGTTCTTCTGCACCATTATCATTGTCAATTCCTTCATATTCAATCAGTGGATTGTCATTGACAATGTCCACACTTCCATTGGCCACATCTACATGTTCATTTTCAAAACCTACATTTTCATCTTCAAATTCATGTTCTTCACTTGAAACAACATTCAAAGGTGGGTCTATGCCGACATCTTTATTAATATTTAACATACCTTGTCTCTTGTTCCGATGGGCAACCCTGTCCATTTCTCTATATACTTCAACATCTTCATTTGTGAGTCTCCTCTTCCGTTTATGCTTTCTACGATTACTGCTCCCCATATTTAGACAAAAAGGTGATGCAAATACCTTTTCTAATAGAGAAAATCACCCAAAAAATAGTTTTTTGTCTTCTCTAGAGACAAAACTCGATTCGCTGCAGACTCAAATCCTGTAATTCATGAAAAAAACATGACTCTCTGTAGGGACCCAGAGAATCTTGTTTTTTTTTTAACATCAGTCAAAAGAATCGAATATCCAATAGTAATCAGATATTTTTTATCTCCTGACAAATTTTTTGGCAAAATAACTCTCTGTCTCTCTGTCTCTCTATCTCTCTGTCTCTCTCTGTCTCTCTGTCTCTGTCTCTCTGTCTCTCTGTCTCTCTCTGTCTCTGTCTCTATCTCTGTCTCTGTCTCTCTCCCTATCTCCCTATCTCCCCTTCCCTTCTCTCTCTCTCCCTACTACTATCTCCCCTTCCTCTTCTCTCTCTCTCTCTCCCCTTCCCTCTCTCTCTCTCTCTCCAATGTGTCAAAAGGGGTCATGGGGACTTCCTAGGGGTCCAAGTATGCCTTATCACATGTTAGGACCCCTAGGAAGTCCCCATGACCCCTTTTGACACATTGGAATGCTCAAGTGTGTCCTAATGGGTCATAGGACCCCTTAGGACACACTTGAGAATTCCAATGTGTCAAAAGGGGTCACTATGACCCCTTAGGACACACTTGAGCATTCCAATGTGTCAAAAGGGGTCATGGGGACTTCCTAGGGGTCCTAGTACATCTTATCACGCGTTAGGACCCCTAAGAAGTTCCCATGACCCCTTTTGACACATTTGAATGCTCAAGTGTGTCTTAAGGGGTCGTATTACCCCTTAAGACACACTTGAGCATTGAAATGTGTCGAAAGGGACCATGAGGACTTCCTAAGGGTTTTAGTACGCCTTATCATGCGTTAGGGCCCCTAGGAAGTCCTCATGACCCCTTTCGACACATTTGAATGCTCAAGTGTGTCCTAAGGGGTCCTAGGACCCCTTAGAACACACTTGAGTATTCAAATGTGTGGAAAGGGGTCATGAGGACTCCCTAGGGGTCCTAGTATGCCTTATCACATGTTAGGACCCCTAGAAAGTCCCCAAGACCCCTTTTGACACATTTGAATGCTCAAGTGTGTCCTAAGGGGTCGTATGACCCCTTAGGACACACTTGAACATTCAAATGTGTCAAAAGGGGTTGTGCGAACCCTTAGGGCACACTTGAGTATTCAAATATGTCAAAAGGGCTCTTGGGGACTTCCTAGGGGTCCTAACACGTGATAAGGCATACTAGGACCCCTAGGAAGTCCTCATGACCCCTTTTGACACATTTGAATGCTCGAGTGTGTCCTAAGGGGTCGTAGGACCCCTTAGGACACACTTGAGCATTCAAATGTGTCGAAAGGGGTCATGAGGACTTCCTAAGGGCCCTAATGCATGATAAGATGTACTAAGACCCTTAGGAAGTCCTCATGACCCCTTTCGACACATTTCAACTTTCAAGTGTGTCTTAAGGGGTAATACGACCCCTTAAGACACACTTGAGCATTCAAATGTGTCGAAAGGGGTCATGGGGACTTCCTAGGGGTCCTAACGTGTGATAAGATGTTCATTTTTGGATACCACATTGATTCCTCTTGATATTAGGTTACACTCTTCTTGAATGCAGTTATCTTTTAGTTGATCAAATTTTAGAAGTGTGGGATAAGCACTTACGCCTTGTCTGAAACTTTCCCATGAGATAGGGAGTCCATTTAAGGCTATCATTGTCAATTCCTCACTACCATAATCAGTGCCAATTGCTGAGAGTTTGTTCCTCAATTCAGTAATCCTCATGAAATATGTGGTAATGGTTTCTCCTTGATTCATCTTTATTTGAATTAGGTGATTTTTGAGAGTAAGAATTCTGGTAATGTTGTTGATCTCAAACATGTTTTCCAGGTCTTTGATAATGTCATATGCAGAGTCTAACTTTGTGATAATAGGTAGTAGATGATCTTTTACTCCGTCTACTAATAATTCCATTGCTCTAGTATTGTCCTTTTCCCATTTCTCATTCTTCTCTGTAGGAGGAGTATTTTCTATAATTTTATTTAACTCATTCTTCCTTAGTATTAGCATCATTCATAATTTCCAAGATTCGAAATTAGAAGCACCATCAAGTCTGTCTTCAAATCTGATTCCATTCGTCATTTTTTATTTTTTTGTGAGAGCAAAATTTCCAATGAGATATTTAAAAAAAAATATGATCTTGATTTAATTAGATCTTTCTTCAGGTGGCTAGGCTTTATAGAAGAAACTTGGCTCTGATACCATGTTAAATTTCTAAGATCAGATTATGAAATATTTAATTCTTTTATACTTTCTTGCTTAATATAACTTTGTATATATATACATGTATAAAATAATTATTATTAAATTCAACGTGTGTATATATATATATATATATATATATATATATATATACATATATATATATATATATATATATACATATATATATATATATATATATATATATATATATATATATATATATATATATATATATATATATATATATATATATAATGATAATCTTTATGTATTTGTAGATTTCAATGTTTACTAGACATGTCAATATTTTGTATTGTTTATTATTGAAATCTGCGCATTGTATATTTGTATGGAAAGGAATAAGAGTCACGTCTATGATGTGACGTGACTCTATGATGAGTCACGTCAGATCATAGACATGACTTTTGTCACATACTGCATATCTTAAGGAGCACAATTGATTTGGTGCTAATGAACTCAATGTCTTTCGTTCAGCCCGATAATAATTCATTTGCCAACTGATATCTATACAACTTGAATTAATGTATATTATATAATTAATTTGCTTTTATATTTGAATGTTATTTACTTAATATATTATAAATGTGTGGATAATAATAATAATAATAATAATAATAATAATAATAATAATAATAATAGTCTACATTATTATTGTATATTATATATCTATATATTTATGCAAAATACATTTTCAATAAGTCATTTCATATTACTTTACAATATATATGAATATGTATAATAATAATACATATTATTATTGGATAGAAGTGATTTGGAATCACCTCTATTTGTGTATGTATGTGGGGAAAATGTAAGATTCACTCCTAAATCCAAATTTCCAAAAGAGAGATCCAATTTGATCAACCAAGAGGTTAATACACAATCGAATCAATCTATGAATAATATGAAAGAGAGAGAGAAACCCTATACTTCCCTATAGTTGGATTAAGCTTGAAATCTGAAATAATTGAAGTGCAAATACTAACCTTGAATTAGGACAGATATGGAAAATGTTGAATTCTGGCTTCTGTATGAACTTTTTGAAAGTTTCTGTCACATGTTTTGACTGGAAATGTCGAGGCAGACAAAACCTAGAAATCTTTTCTCCAAATTCACATAAGTCGATTTTGACCTTTTAAAAGGTCAAAGACCACATTATTTATTTGAAGTCCGATTTCAATTCTATTCGCAAATCCTGAAAGATTGCCGAAAAGGGTATCCGAATTTTCTCTCAGATTTGAGATTTCACACTTGTACCTACAAGAAAATGGGGGGTTTTTGGTTGTATGGGGGGTTTGCCTTAGTCAAACCCCAATTTAGGAATTAACCTTGAAATTGAATTGAAATATATGGTGCATAAACAAAGTAATTGAAATAAATCACCTCGCTTATGTTGAAGTCCTTGAAGAGGATTCGAATCCTCAAATCCACAAGTAAGAATGCTTCAATGAAAGTAGGATGTCTCCAATCAATGGTATTTTGATCTTCAACACCAATCTTGATTTGATCTTTGCATATGAGAAGGCTTGAATGAATGGAGAAGGATGGATCTTCAAGGGGGCTCCAAGGAGATTGAATCCTTCAATAGCTAACAATGGAACTCCTTAATGGATGAATGCTTGAAAACTTGAATGCTTGAAGACTTGTTTGCACTTGAGATCTCTAGATACTTGATTGAGAAAACTTAATGTGAATGTGATATGAAAATGAGAGAGGAAGGCCTCCTTTTATAGTGATCTAGGGCACACTCCTCTATATGGGCCACCTTGAAGAATTAAATCCCAATTAGGTCCTCACCTTTAGAAAATATACCTTGATTAAATACCATTAAAGGATTTACCATTTCGGAGCCCGAAACAGTCGACTCGAAAGCAGAGAAATAACTTTCTCGAAAGCCAAATTAGCAGGAATTGACAATTTGAAATCCTGGCAGGAAGATTTCAAGGTCGAGGTTGACCCTGACCTTGTTAGGGTCAAGGTCGACCCTGACCTAGTTAGGGTCGAGGTTGACTTTGACCTCAAACCCTAACTTTGTCAGGATTTGTAGCAAGAGTTCCAAGGGATGCCAGAAATGTAGAAATTGATATCTGAACAAGACCTAGTGTTAGGAATAGATAGAAAATCCTTTGAATGATGTGATGAAGGACTAGGAGGTCTCATTTTTGAACCCTACCTAGAAAATAGAGCCATAGAAGAAGGAAAATCAAGAAAGTCCTTAAGACCTTAACCCTAATTTCACCTAGAATGAAGAAATCAAGTGCGGAGAAGAAGTGGAAAGTGGGGGAAAGCCAAATACATGAAAAGACCTAATCAAGGTGCTTAACATGACCCCAAACCACTTACTCAAAGGGCTAAATGCTCTTAACATGGAAGTGCTTCCATTTTAAGATGATACATTAAGCCCCCACTTTAGCAAGAGTATGGACTCGATGCAAACTCTTGGTAAAGGAGATAAAAATAACAAGATAATCTTATCGTAATCTAAGGGACAAAGAGAAATCCCAAGCCCCCAGGGACTCAAGTCTTCAACGACTCTTAAATCATAGATAAGAGAGACATCTCTAAAGAAAGAAAGAAAAAGTGTGATTACCTCACCCAATGAGAACTTATGTCCCATTGTGAACCACATAGGAAAAAGGTGCAACCAGAAAGATGGAATTGAACCGCCTAGTGAATGTGGCTACTCACTAGTCAACCCATCAATGATTTATCCTTAGGAATATCCTATTCCATAAGAATAAAAAAAAAAAGAGATCCAGTCTTAAGGACACTTCTGACCTTAAGGGATTACAATATATGTGTATTTGAAACTGGAGGGATCAAGAGATCCTAATATAAATCCATACTTTAAGGATTAGTTCTTAATCCAAAAAGAAAGATTAAAAAGTAATTTTAAAGTGCATGTCTTCCTCAGGATTTAGCAACTTATGTGTGTTACCTTTAGAAGATTTAGCATGTTTTGATTTTTTTCATAAGTGCGTGTGTGTAATAAGTGAGCAGAGCATATGCCCCCACATTAAAGTCATTGCCGACACTTTAACAAGAGCAATGGCTTTAACGGAAACATAAACAACTCCACTGATTACGTTTCCACGTTGAGATGCCCCCAGATGAAGACAAATCAAGGGAAATAACACAAAAACATATAGAGAACACAGAAGGGACCTACCTACCATGGGGTTAGTATGATCATAAGATAATATATATATGATATTATTGCAAATGAATTGACATCATTCCCCAAAGAAAGTAGAACTACAATCACAAAGGAGGAAAGATCACATAAGATATATGAAGGAGAATCTTTTCGGACCATGACATGGAGACCAAAAAGAATTAGTGCTACCATATCTCGAATCCAAGCAGGTTACAGAAGGAAACATTTACGAACAATAGCACAGTTACAACATAACATTGAATCAATGCATATAAGAATAGAGATACATATAGAGGAATTTGAACAACATTTTTGATTCCTTCATCACCTTGTACCAACTGAGTAACAAGGATCATATAAAAGAATCTAACAACATTTAGGAAATACATTACGAGAGAAGCATAGTACAGCAGGCAAACACACAACAGAGCTACCACGAAGGACAAGCCGCTCAAGCATGTTGCCTACTTTCCCCATCTCATTGTATATCATTTAGGGTAGGTGGGTAACTTGCAAGAGGGACTATATCCAATATAGTAGGAATTATAGCCAGTTCCAAACAAGGATCCTCTTGAGAATCACTATGTTCAATACTAGGTGTAAGAGTTAATTGAGATGAAAGCATATTTGGCAAATCAATTTTAATGTCAATAGTCTCATATTCATCAGTAACATTATTAGTATCATCAAGAGTATCTTCTTCATCCAAATTAATCAAAATAGGATCTAAGATATGAATAGAATCATCATAATCATGCATGTGAACATCATTATTAGTAACAATATTATGCATAAGTGCATCTGTAGAAAGTAGAGATCTTTTAGCTTTAGCATTAGCGTGACGCTTTTTATGACATTCATTAGCAAATCGGTTACATTTTGATTTATTTGAAATAGGTTGAGAACTAGGAGGAAAAATCATAGGATCCTTCATAGGTTCTTTAGGAAGATCAATAGGATTATCAACCATAGGAGGAGCAATCACAGGATCTTTGATAGATTTAGTAGGAGGAACTTGATTAACAGAACAAGAAGCCATAGTGGAAGGAGGTATCAAAGGTGTAGGTAAAAGACCACGATTAAGATCCATAGGAGGTATGCTTAATTGAAGAATCTTATGATGCTTATAGGCTTGATATGATTGAAAAAGATTATCAGGGCGAGGAGGACATGAATTAGGTAAGGAAGGCCAAAAGAAATCCAGAGCAGCACAATCTCTAGGCCTAGAAGGTTGATATAGACTATGATTGATTGTCTTCACTTCTCCATCATGAATGAACTTAAGACACTTATGGATAGGTGAAGCAACAACATGCATGGTAGTCAACAAGGCAAACCTAGCTTAACTTGAAATTGATCAGAAGTAGGAATCACAACAAAGGTAGTGTTCACAAGTTTTCCAAAAAGTTCAACTGGTAAAGTAATAGAACCAAATGAGGGATAAAGAAAACCATTACAAGTTTGAATCCACACATCCGATGTATCATAGAAGTCGCGTTGTAAGCTTTTCATAAAAATATTTTCTTCAGTGATAACATTGACTAAGGAGATAGGATCAACAAGACAACCATGAGTAGGTATCTGGGCAACCCTAGCAGCAATATAAAGGGGACCATTAGGAGCCTTAACAATCTCAGAGTCATCAAAGGTAATCAAAAGTTCCTGAGGTCTTTTATCCTTAAATTGTTGTCAAGGTTTAGGTTGAGGTTTCACTTTAGGTTTGGGTTTATCTTGAGGTTGAGATTGAACTTGAGGTGAAGGTTGAGGTGGAGATATAGGCTTGGCAACATGCTCCACTTGATTAATGACATGATTAAGATCATCCATCTTGGAATCATATACAATTTCCATAGCAGATGGTTGAGCAATAGTATTAGTATCATGCGTAGGTAAAGGATTCATATAGATTTGAAGGTTCTGATTACGAGGAGAGACAGATTGATTCCCACTACTATCCAGATTATCAACAGATAAAGCTTTAGCATCAATGAGATCTTGGACCTTATATTTTAAAGAATAACATCTCTTAGTATCATGACCATTCTGATGATGATATTGACAAAAAGCATTTTGTTCAAAAGATTTAGATGCAATCATAGTAGGTAAAAGAGGTCGAATAGGAGGTAAAGTAATCATATTAGTAGCTAACAACCTATTCAAAATAGCATGTAAAGTTTCAAAAAGAGGAGTAAACGTACGATTTAATCAAAAAGTAGTGGATGCAGAAGTGGCATTATGAGATGCAACAACAACCTGATCAGCAACTGCATTCGCTGGTTTATTTATTTTGACATAATTATTGAATTTTTGAAACTTATTTGGATTAGGAGCAGCATCACTCTTATCAACGGGAACAGGAGCCATTGGAGTGTTGCTCTCAAACTGACTCACTTATAATTGATAATGATGAAGCACTACACAAAGTTGTTGAAAAGAGGTAAATTCAGTAAGCAGAATCTTATCTCTAATATCCTTTTGTAAATTTGAAATAAACATATGTTGAATATCAATATCAAGAACATGATAAGAAATCTGAGCATGCAAATTCTTAAATCTACCAATAAATTCAATCAATTTTTCTTTAGCACTTTGTTTACAATGCATTAAATCAGTCAAAGACACTTGCGGGCCAATATTGTTTTGAAATCATTGAATAAAGGCATTAGCAAGTTGTGGAAAGGAATCAATTGAATAAGGAGGTAAGGAACAAAACCATTATAAGGCCTTGTCATGAAATGTTCTAGCAAATAGTTTGGCTAAAATCCTATGGTCATGAGCATAATCACTACAAAGGATTTGGAATGTTTTAAGATGATGAATAGGATCTCCCTTTAAATTATAATTCTCAAGATGAGGCATATCAACTTGTTGAGGAATAGGAGTTTGGATAATATCCGTAGACAAAGGACTTCCCATGGCACATGTAGGAATACTAAACTTGTTTTGAGTTAAGGAAGAAAGTTTTTGTTGTAAGGAGGATACGGTTTGAGCCAAACTAATGATGGTGGAATCAGTAGAGGAAATAGGAGGAGTAGCAACATTAGACACACTAGGTAAAGTGTAATAAGTTGCAGGAATAGAAGACACAATTGGAGGAACACTAGGAACTACAGTTGGAAGCGGAGTGGAATAAGCCAGCATACGTATATATAATCGGCTCCTGTGGCTGTCGCTGACTCTGAAACACTGGTCTCAAAATTGGGATATGCTCCCAAGCCCATATCTGCAATACCACCGCTCCTGAAGCAAATTTCTTGCAGTCCTGATACACGACCTCGTGCATCTCAGAATACAAGTGCGCCAACAGAAACTGACCCCAAGCAAGCTCAGTAGGTGTAGCCATCAAGAGTGCTACCATAGGTTCCCATCCCATCAAGAAGCCGTTCTGCTGACGGCCAGGCATAATCAACTCTCCGATCATCCCCGCAATGATACACTCTAGACGATGTGTCTGACCATATCTCTACACCAGTGTCTCCCAGGATATAGACCCAGTCAGCTGTGTCTCATCACCGAACAGTCATCTGAACGCATGCAGTCCCCTCGATCCTCCACTAACATACTCGGGACGTCGCGGAGCATGGAATGGAATGCGAAGAATCCTATAAACATCCTCAGGGGTCACAGTGATCTCCCCAGTCGAAAGGTGGAAAGTCTGGGTCTCAGAGTGAAACCTCTCAATTAGGGCAGTCAATAAACCATGATTTACCCTAATATCGAATGAATCAGGTGCTCAAATCCACAGGCAGCGAGATGAACCCTCATCGGGTCTGGCAAGGCAACACATAATCTCTGGGTGGCCGGATAAGAATGGCGAACATGTACGTCAGGATATGTGACCTAAATCATAATGCAACAGGGTGTTTTGTCAGAAATTCAGTTCGAAATAAGGCCAAAACATCAGAATGACACAGTTTTTGAAGTTTCAGAAGGTAGGGCAAAGTATCCGCAATCAGGCAAAACGATCAGAAAAGTTTGATTTTTGACCTAAAACTGAGTTTTTCACACGCTATTTTTCAAACGACATTCTAGACTGGCATGAAAAGTCGTACGACATTCCACAACATACCAAATGACATTTTATAGTCGTACAACATTTCACTTTGATTCATACGAGTTTCAAGGGACCCGACGAAATGTCGTACGACACAAGGGTCCCTATCATACGACACTTGGGCATGGACGAAATGACATTCTACATTCAAATGAAATGTCCTACGAGTCTGGATTGGGACTCGTACGAGTTTCTACAGATACGAAAATTAAAAACTAAAAACGTGTATGAAAAACATTAAAAATGCTATAAATCATCACAAACATGCATTTTCAGGGGGGAACAGAGGTCCACCTACTGGATGTCCATACTGTCGAGGTCTGTCATGTCTCCGGCTGCGCTCAAAATGGTGCGAACTCACAGGTACCTTCAGTTCTTGCTGGTCTGCCATTTTCTCGCTCAGAGGGCTCCACAGAATCTCTAAAATCAAAGGGTTGAAATGAATTGAAAATGACCCTTCCGGCCTTTATATAGCTTTTGACCTAATTTTTAAAAGTGCTCCGTTTTCCATGAAAATTGCACCCCTGGCTAATTTCGACGTTCTGAATCCATTTTTGGGATCAAAATTCAAATCTGAGATCGTTTATTATGTCAAAATCGTGAATTAAAATTTTTGGAACCAGGACGGTCTACTGCTTGCATAATCAACCTTCAATCTTCGCAGAACTCCAATCTTCAACTTAACTGATTATCTTTCATCAAACTATCAAAATTTCAACTTGGTCAACCATGGTCAAACTCATGGTCAAACCTAGTCAAACTTGGTCTTTTGGGACCTTCCAACAATGCAGAATGTGTTCTTGAATGTGTTTCACCACACTTCTCAAATCAATTAACATGCTTCTAAACTATAACGCTGACTTTTCTTGTCAGATTTCAATTTTAATCCCGAAGGGGGCATGGTATTGCACATCATTCAAAGTCTGTAAATCAAATTCTATCGATCAAGTCTATCAATATCTTTCATTAGTGATCAAGACAACAATCATGTCTAGTCGCTGATTCATCAAAAGTCCTCATCGCTCGGGGCAAATCTATCATCACTTGGGGCATATCAGATTCATCGATCCATATCAATCTGGTATTCTCCTAATCTTGTAAACTGTATCAATTTTGCAACCATCGGATCATAGTGTTCTTTCCTTGGTTCTTCGGCAACTGAAGGATTTGGATGTGATACCTGCTAGTTCTGCTAAGACAATCGAGTCTAGAATGGGTCACTCACTTCTTATCAATCCTAAGGTTCAGAATCAGGTATTTTGACACTTTTTCGTAATCATAGGTTCATTTGCTGCTACAGTGAACATTATCTTTGGTCATTCAAGACCTATTATCTCCATATCAATTCAATATCAATCAGCTTCTATCTCATATCAATTATCAATTTCAAACATCAGTTTCATATCTCTATCAAACACAGACTATCTTTGAACCACTGCGCTTCGCACAGTAATTCAAAGAGGGGCAAAATGTAATACCCCAAAAATGGGCTATAAGTTCATTAATCTCCTACATCGATAATTCGAACGAAATCGACATCAAAGTCCTAATCTAAGGCACATCTAAACATCATCGAATCATAATTGATTATCTTAAATTCTGCATCGGGGAATATTCCTAGTAATATTCCTAATCATCTTAATTATCTTTAATTTAATGATTATTTGGCAATAAATCACATTTATCCTAAGTTTGATTAATTGAATATTTTCATATTTAATTAATTAGATTTAATATTTGCCACTTAATTGTTTAATTAAATTTAATTCTATCTATTATTAATTGTATTATTTAATTTTGACAATAGATCAAAATTCCTATCTTTAATTGATTAAATTCTTATTTAATTAATTAAAACATGTTGTCATTATTTAATAATATAATTTTTAATAAAAGTTTGAATAAATAGTTAATTAACCCATAAATTAATTATTTATTTTCAAAAATCAGTTGAGTTGAGGATAAATCACTTTATTTATTTATTTAATTCTTAATTATTATGCATATTCAAAAGAAACAGTTAAACTCCAAATCAGAAAATCAATGCAAGTTATTGACTTTTTGGAACTCAACATCCTTTTGGAGTTCAAAAAGCTGATCTAAACTCTAATTTGAGTTAAAAAGTTGTTTTTGCATGATTTTGAGAATTAACTATCTTTCATGATTAGATAACTCAAAAATCAAGATGAGTTAATTTGAGTGATTTATGGCTTTTATCCATGCACCTCCAAAGCCCTGGATTTCTATAAATTAAAGGCTTCAGCTCTTCACAAATCATCTCATATTTTGCACAATCACGCTGGAGAATTGGAATTGAAGAATCAAAGCTCTTGCGAATCGACATCTTTGTGAGATCAATCTTATTTTTGCATTCATATTGCATATCATTGTTAGATTAGCATTGCATATCAATTTTCAATAGCATTCATAGCATATCAATTTCATCTAGCATAGATTCATATCAAGTTTTCATTCCTTATTGCATCATAAAATCCAAAAAAATATAGATTAATTGCATTTATTCCATATCTAGAATTGCATTCAAATCTTTCATTTAGGTGTCGTCTAGGTCACTGATCTCGATTACAATCTGAGAACATTAATCTCGCACCTATTAGAAGGCAGTAAATCGCTTGGTTAGATAGCTTTCAATTTTGCACGATTTTGATTATCACTAACCTCTAATGTTTTACTGAGTGTTGTGTCTACAGATCAGGTACAATTTTCACACACATTTTTGGCGCCCACCATGGGGCCCTGAAACGGGTTTCCAATTCAATTCTATCAATTTTTGTCTTTTTATCCTTGGGATCTGTGCAAAACTATGATTTTTAATTTATGTCCGTACATCTATCGTACAAGTTTCTGGCAAATGTTGTATGGGAGCATACCCACTGTCGTATGATACTGGACCCACTGTCATACGACAGTCTATCGGATCATGACTCGTTTCATTACATACCCACTGTCATTTGAGATCTAATCTGTCGTATGGTAGCATACCCAGTGTCGTACGAGTTTCTGGA
The DNA here is from genome assembly GCA_027943335.1 of Chamaecyparis obtusa. Taxonomy (NCBI): domain Eukaryota; kingdom Viridiplantae; phylum Streptophyta; class Pinopsida; order Cupressales; family Cupressaceae; genus Chamaecyparis; species Chamaecyparis obtusa. Next base: position 134,135 of record BSBK01007299.1, on the reverse strand, counting down.
CTGTTGTCTGGTAGCATACCCACTGTCGTACGAGTTTTCGTACCAGTTTTTGACTGTCATTTCATTTTTCAGAGCAGAGTATCAGATTTGATTTTTATATTTCGGCTAACTGCTAATTTTGACAATTGAAATTCTCTGTTTTTGATTGGGAAAAGCGCAAGAATTGCTAAAAATCAAGTAAAATCTACTAAGCGCATTGTGAGGATCACCAGGTATTCTCCTTCATCTAATAACATTTTGATTTGGGCTTAAAATAAATCTCTTATGTGTCTAGCTTGTGTGCGTCTTCTCATGCTTTTATTCTACACACTTGCATAATTTGATACTAGGTTGTGATCCCTTAAAGATTCATTAAGTAGTCTTAGAATACTTGTGATTGATCTTGATTGCTATCTTGGGTTATTGGACTCGCTAATCCGCCGGCCCCTCATTTCCGCCCCGTGGTTGCAATCTCAGTGCCATAAAGGGGAGGGGTCAATAGGACAGAAGCGTTAAATGTTCCACTTGGCAACCCTTTTGTGCTTTTAGGAACTCACTTGTTTTCTAAGTTGGGGACTCATTTTCAGCTTGTATGAGGTGTTAAGTGTTCCACCTTGTGGACTCATCTCATATTCGCTTTAAGCGTTAAGTGTTCCTCTTTCTACTTTTTGGGTACTTTTGGTAGATTTACTTTCGGAACATATATCTGTGCTCACATAGTAATTAGGCCCTATGAACACTATTCGTGATTCTTGAGAGATTGGATTCCTAGCGAAATCTTTCTTGACGACGGAATCCTTGTAGGTAGGGAGGATACTTAGTGAGTTTCACATTCAGCTTGGTTAGTGCGTCTTCTCTTATTGATCGACACATTCTCTCTCCGGAGAGGTTGATAGATCACGTGGGGTTGATATCACGAGCTTTGGTGAACCAAAATTGGTTAGTGCGTCTTCTCTTATTGATTGATACATTCTCTCCCCGGAGAGGTTGATAGATTACGTGGAGTTGATATCACAGACCTTGGTGAAACAAAACTTCATCTTAGCGTGTCGAATTAATCTTCTTGCTTTGTTTGGGTTAAAAGTGAAGAGGTGTCAAAACCTTAGATTTGGAGCCAAGTCCCCTTGTGGTATAAATCTGTGAGTCATCTTTAGAGAGGGTTAACCGTAGCGGACAATCCCTTCATAGGGCAAACTGCGTTGACGGAACCTCAAGCGGTCATAGCCATTTTCGCCATGGTAGTGACAGCCGCTATATAAATATCCTTGTGGAAGAAATCTCCACGGGTATGGTTCATTGTTGGGTTGTCATATCTCCCTAGCAGCTCTTGAAGATTAAGTTCTCGGACTGTGTCAAAACCCTAGTGCGCCGGGATTGGAGTTCACCCCTTTGAATCATAAAAGTTGCAGAGTCAAACCATTACTAAAAACCCTAGAGAGGCCAATTTTTCACTTTCAGGTATATGTGCGTTATTGCAAAACTTTTCAGAACATACACAATTAGTACTCTCAGGGATTAGCACAATTTGGTCACTTGATTGTTCATGCGCAAGGTTGCTTTTACCCTTGTTCATTATTTTCAGACGTGCTTGGAATCACTTGCTTGTTGTTCTGCGTGCTTGTTTATCTACTTGGCTATTAAAAATGATCAAATCTGGTATAACCTTCAAAATTTGGACAGTACAATTTGCAAACAATCCAGAACTGAAAACCTTAAATTTTGCAAAAATTGACGTAAAGTTCTTTCTGGAGTCAAAATTCATTTCAAGAAGTCAAAAGCCGTATGACTTTTTGTCAAATGTCATTTCAGTAAAGCCCATATGTCGTATGATTGAGAACCCAGTGTCGTACGAGTTTTCAAACCAGCAAAATTCAAGAAGCCAAAAATTGTTAGCAACTATCGTACGAGTTTTGTCAACTATCATTTCATCTCTACCCAACTGTCGTACGAGTTTCGCAACTATCATTTCATTTATACCCAACTGTCGTACGAGTTTGCAGAGTGTCATTTGGAAAAATTTGAGAAAGTTGTCAGAAATTGTCAAATTACAAGATATCCAATGTTTTCAGCCTAGTTCCGGAATCTGTCAAAAATATCATGGTGTCAGGAACAGAGCAGTAGCTATTGAGCATTCTACCATTTTTCGAGTTTGATCTTTTGAATCCGATCTAGTCTTTTGTTTGATCAATTTGAGTCCTTTTTATCTCGTGTCAAAACCTTGTCATAACTATCAATCTTCAATCAATCTTCAAAAATAGACTAAGTGTTGAGAACTCGTGTTCGCTATCTTTTGGGCGATCTATCCCATACATCCAGGGCACAGTTTCCTTCACCCACATCTCATTAGATCTTCAAAACTATCATAATCTTGACAAGGTTGCGTAATCCGATTTTCTTGAATCAAATTGTTCTTCAGTTGTCTTTGTCCTTTTCTTCTGTTTCATTCAAAGTTAATGGTGGAGACTAGAGCTTCTTCACACAAGAAATCAGAAGAAACATCTCAGAACTTACTTTTGACCAATACCCCGGGTCCAACTCTTGAACAACTCATCAAGTCAGGTATCTACAAAGATGATGGTCTCGGTAACTTTCGATTAAAAACTGGTTACATACCTCCTCTATCAACTCACAGAGGTAATCAACAAACTTCTCGTCAATCTATTCCAGGGAGCCCAAAGACTCCTACCATGTCTCAAGCAGGGACAAACCATGATTCTCTAGGAGGAGGATCCTAGGGACACCATTCTCAACATAATGCTGACCAAGAACCTACCCCCTCTGAAATCCATCGATGTCAGAATGACGATGAATTCAAGAGAATGATGAGCCATTTCTTGAAAGTTGATAGAGATGCATACTTTTTACAATTAGCCCAGGAAGGGGCTAAGCTTCCTCCCAACTTTAACGTTGATGATATAATCACACATGAGGAAGAAACTCCACTCACAACTATGACAAAACAGATGCACGCTATACAAGTTGAATTTAACAATCTTAAGAAGGAGAAGGAACCCAAGGAGTTCTCCATGGAGGCCCTATGTCCTTTCCCGTTCAACAAAAACTTGTATATGCCACCATTCCCAAAAAGAGTGGAGATACCAAAGTATGACAAATATGACGGACACTCTGATCCTCAAGATCATGTCAGAGAGTTCTATACGCAATCCATGGAATTCATGCATGAACCTACTTATCTAATGCATCTTTTTCCTAGATCCTTGGGAGGAGCATCCATTCAGTGGTTTTCAAGATTACCTTCTACGATCAAAACTTTTGAGGAATTAATTAAATTGTTTTATCAACAATATTCCTACAATATTCAACATCCGATTACCATGATCGATATTTGTAACCTCAAGCAATATCCATGGGAATCATTCCTAACTTTCCTCAAGAGGTGGCGAAAGAAGTTTTCTCTATATGCTAGACCAATTCCCGAAATGGAGAAACTTGAAATCTTTATCAATAACCTTGTTCCAAAGCTCAACTATCCATTACAAATGCAAGATCATGTATCTTTTGATAAAATGGTGGATAATGCAATCAAGATTGAGAAAGTACTTGTCAAGAAAGGAGAAATCACACTTCAAAAGGACAAGTCTGAATCTGGATCTAGCTCAAAAGATAAAAACAAGAGCTGGAATAGAAACAAAGGTATCATCTCTGACGGTGTTGTTGACACTATCCACACCCCATCAAAGGCACCGGCCTACAATCTCACCCTTGCCACCAAAGCCATTGAAGCTTCAGAGCAAAAATCTGCTGAATCATCTCCAAAGAAGCCATTCAAAAGATGGGATAATAAATGAAAGTTTACTCCCCTGGGAGAATCTTTGGAATCTACCCTGAGAACCCTGATAGCTGATAACATGATCTCTTTACCACCAATCCGAAAACCTGATCCGGATCCAAAACCATATTGGTGGAAAGATAATGATTACTGTGCTCTCCATCGGATTAAAGGCCACAGAACTAATGGATGCTTCCACTTGAAGCATACCATTCAAGACTTGATAGATCAAGGGGACATCACGATCAATAATCCTACCAGCAATAATGATCACACAGCATTTACAGAACTGTTTCCACAACATGGCAAAGGAGTTTCCACTTCCCAGCCTAACATGGGGGCAAAAGTCAACTATGCCTACCCTGGAAATGATGCTGTCATCAATATGGTTGAACCATGTATCTCTGAGAGCTGTAATGTCATCACAATTGTACGAAGGGATAGAAATCATTCCTCAGCTAATGCGGTTACCAGATCACAAGCTCAGACTCATTTGAAAGGACAAACACCAAGTTCATCTAATGTCCCTAAGATACCTTTCAATCTCACATCTACTTCTAGACAGAAGGTTGCCTCGAAATTTTCCAATCCAAAGGATACCAGACCTACATCTTACATCATCGTCCAACAACTCTAGCATACCAATGCCAAAATCTCCATGCTTGAGTTACTTCGCATATCTCCAGCTCACAGAGATATCCTAGACAAAGCTTTGCTTGGCTCTAATGTTCCTGATGATCTAGATCTAGACAGGTTTCAGACTATGGTTGGTCATCTAACGTCTCCGCAATATATCTCCTTTTCAGAGGAAGATGACAACTCTTTGAGTCACCCACAAAATCAGCCCTTACACATAGAAGTCTTGATCCAGAACTGTCGCGTCAAACGTGTGCTGATAGATGGGGGTGTAGGCCTCAACATTTGTTCTTACAACTTAATCACACAGTTGGGATTCTCAGAGGTGGCTATTGATCCTCGAAAGAAGATCACTATAAAGGCCTATGATGAATAGGAAAGATCTTCTAAGGGCACCATTGTCATACCCATCCGAGTGGGTCCAGTAATCAAAGATACCACATGTCAGGTGCTCGATCTACCATTGGCTTATAATATCCTTCTCGGGAGACCCTGGATCCATGAAATGCAAGCCATTCCTTCTACGTATCATCAATGCTTGAAATTTCCCTATGAAGGAGTGGAAGTTACTATCCCAGCAGATCTGAATACAACTTGCAATACATTGAAGGAAAGTGTCGATAAGCTTGTTCCCAACAACAGAGAATCTTTCATCAAGCAACAAAATGTCGCTTCCACATCTAATATGGATGACATTGCTAAAGAGATCAACATCAAAGACAATGGGATGGGAGAATACACTATAGAGCCAGTCTTGTCTCTGACATCTCTCCCAATCTCACCTAAGTCGTATGGACAATCCTTGAAGCAATCTAAATCATAACCTAAGGAACCTATGGAAGCATACAAAAGAAATTTTGTGGCATAACAAGTATCCAAACAAGAATTTGAAGAGGATGAAGCTATGCTGGCATGGCTATACAAAGATGATTCTGAATCCAAAATTGTTCAACCTAGTGAATCTATAGCACCTACAATCCCTTCTAATTCATATGGTCCAGGAAACAAATTGATAGCCAAGATGGGATATTCCGGTCAAGGACCTCTAGGAATCAGGGGAAAGGGTCTTGTGACACCCATTTCACATATTGGTAGAGACAAAAAAGATACTGGTGGCATAGGGTTTAAGAAGAAACCCTATCATCTCAGAGGTGGTTGTTCTCATGTCATAGAACAAATTGCACCAGGAGAACCCCTTCTTAAGAAAGAAGAAATAGAACCCTCTGATGATGATTCAGATAGCTCTGAGCTTATCCCCTATGAAAAATTGCCTAAAGAGATCAAAGATCTTCTTGATGATACAGATGATCCTGTCAGAAGAATTAATGTAGTAGAAACACAAGAACCTACTGTAGCGCAAGAGATGGTTGTACCATAAGAACCAGCCAATCTCGAAGGCAATCAAACTGATCAAGAAGCAGGGGGTAGTTATTCTGACACTGATTCCCATGAATATGAATTCAAGTCAGAGACTGAGGGTAATCCTTCTTGGGGTATTCATCCTGATTTCACGTACTTTCTAAGATTTCCTAGAGATTCTGAATCAAATGATGAGTCAAATGATTATGAATGGGGTGCCATTCCAGAAGAAGATGAGCTTATAATAGAGAAATCTATTGATGTTATTGACCAATATGTCTCTCAACCCAACGTAAGTCTAGAGCGAAACAATGAACTTAACGTGTCTGATCCACCTATGGCTGAAGAGGACTCCCATGATGATGTTGAGCCTATTCACGAATTGAAAATTTTGAGCTATAATATCACCTTTGAACTTGAGAATCGGGTTAGGACCAATGATGACATATCCACATCCGTGAACACCATATCCCAAGCCTTTCCCGCTTTGACTATCCAACGCCCTGATCTTATTGACCAAACTTCCACAAACCCAACCCATGGTATGTATACCCCAAATGACTATGCCCTTGCCTGCTACCTCAATGCAGTTGAGCCTATGAGTACTTCCATCAGTGAACCAAGCGTCAGCATGACCGAGTCGGACATCAAATATCTTAGTCAGAAAAACAAGAGTAAAAAGAAAAAGAAAAAGAGTTTTGAGGGTGAAAACCACTTTGTGGCAGTCTCAGAACTGACAAAAGTAAAAAGAAAAGACGTATCTGAAGGTGAAAACCTCTCTAAGGTGCCTAAGGATGAGATATTTGATGTCCTTCCAAGTCATTTGTAGGATAGATCTCCAGTTCTAATTGAACCAACTCAATCCATCAATTTGGGTACAACAGAGGAACCACAATTGGTACATGTAGCACAATCTTTATCAGACGAAGAGAAACAGAACTTCACTACCTTCTTATCAGAGAAAAAGATCAACTTTGCATGGAAATATTCAGATATGCCAGGATTGGATCCCAATCTCATTATGCACCATCTATCCATTGCTCCCGGAGTAAAACCAATCAAACAAAAATTGAGAAAGATGCATCCTCATGTTGCACTCTTAGTCAAAGCAGAACTAGAAAAAATCCTAAAAGCTGGATTCATCCGTGTCATAGACTACGCTGAGTGGATTTCCAACATTGTACCTCTTTCCAAACCAGATGGTTCCATCAGAGTGTGCACGGACTTTAGGGATGTGAACAGAGCATGCCCTAAGGATGATTTTCCACTGCCTAACATTGATATGATAGTGGACATGACTGCGGGCTAGGAAATGTATTCCTTAATGGATGGCTTTTCTGGGTACAACCAAATCAAAATTGCTCCAGAAGATCAAGAGAAAATAGCTTTCACATGTGCGTGGGGAACTTTCTATTGGAATGTTATGCCATTCGGACTCAAAAATGCTGGAGCTACATATCAACGAGCAATGACATCTATTTTTCATGATATGATGCATAGAATAATGCAGGATTACATAGATGATACCTTGGCAAAATCCATGATTAGAACTAAACATCTAACAGACTTGAGCATGATCCTCGACAGAATGGAAAAATTTAGTCTTCGACTAAATCCTAAAAAGTGTGCTTTTGGAGTTACTTCTGGAAAGCTCCTAGGATACATCATCTCCAAGAAAGGCATTGAAGTTGATCCAGCTAAGGTCAAGGCTATAATAGAGATGCAACCTCCCACAAATATCAGTCAAATGAGGACGTTGCAAGGCAGAGTTCAATCTATCAGAAGATTCATATCACAGCTAGCGGACATCTCACAGCCTTTTACAAAAACATTACATAAAGGTGTGACCTTTGCATGGAATGAAGAATGCGAGAACAACTTTAAACATATCAAGAAGTATCTATCAAATCCACCTATATTGATGCCTCCTATTCATGGGAAGCCATTAATATTATATGTCTCCGCAATAGATACATCACTGGGGGCATTGCTAGTACAGCATGATGAGAACAAGAAAGAAAGAGCCATCTACTATATCAGCCAAACTTTAGTGGACTATGAGAAGAACTACTCAATGATAGAGAAGACATGTCTCACTGTGATCTTTGCATCACAGAAATTGAGACACTACATGTTAGCTCATACCACTCATTTGGTAGCTAAAATTGATCCACTGAAATATCTCCTAAGCAAGGCTGCCCTCATAGGTAGACTAGCTAAATGGGTCATGCTCTTGAGAAAATTTGACATTGCATATGTTGAAAGAAAAGCTATCAAAGGACAGGTCATTGCTGATCAATTAGCTGAAGCACCATTGTTTGATGATACACCCATGCAAATGGAATTTCCCGATTCTTCTATCATGCACCTCTCTTCTAGAGCATGGTGATTATTCTTTGATGGCTCCTACACACAGAATGGATCTGGAGCAGGCATATTGTTCATCACTCCTCAAGGATACTCGATACCCAAAGCATTCAGATTAAAGTTTCCTTGCAAAAACAATATTGCTGAATATGAGGCACTTCTCAATGGTATGAAAATGGCAATACAGTGGAGAGTTACAGAGATGCACATCCATGGAGACTCACAATTGGTCATCCACCAGGTCAATGATGTGTACCAAACCAAAGATGAAAAGCTCATTCCTTACAAGAGAATGGTAGATGATTTAAAGAAATACTTCATCTCTATCACATTTGAGAAAATACCCAGAATGGAGAATAAGGCTGCCGATGCAATGGTGACATTATCTACTCTTTTACAGCAGCCCGAACATGAACTACACTACGAGTTCCTGGTGGAAGCCCTATCCTATCCTGCATATGACTCCCCTGAAACCCACATGATCTACACTGTTGTGGGTTATGACTCATCTCGCTACAAAAATCTATTCTCCTATCTCCACGACCAAATCATCCCTGAGTCCTTTAACCATTTTGAGAAATGAAACCTTATCCGATCCGCATCCCGATATGTCATCATTAGTAACGATCTGTACAAACGAGGTCTAGATGGTACATTGCTTAGATGTTTAGAACGAGAAGAGTCTCAACGTGCATTAGAGGAAGTCCACGAGGGTATATGTGGGTCACACTCGAATGGTTTAACGTTAGCTCGAAAACTTATTAGGGCTGGGTATTATTGGCCTGAAATGGAAAAAGAGGCTATTAAATTTGCTAAAAACTGTCAACAGTGTCAAGTACATGGCAACTTGATTCATGCTCCAGGGAGAGATCTGATTCCCTTTACTACACAATGGCCTTTTCAACAATGGGCATTTGATCTCATAGGTGCTATCCATCCGCACTCTTCTAATGGACATACCCATATAATCACAGCTACAAATTATTTTACAAAATGGGTAGAGGCAGTTCCTCTAACACAAGCAACGGGGAAACAGATCTCTATGTTCATCCTGAACTACATCATTTGCAGATATGGGATCCCTCACTCTATAATCACAGATAACGGGGGACAATTCAAAAATAAGGATCTAGATGACTTATGTGCCAGGTTCAAAATTACTCAACATTGGTCATCTATCTACTATCCTCAAGGGAACGGACAAGTTCAGGCTTCAAACAAAAATCTCCTGAAGATCTTGCATAGAACAGTGAATAAAACAGGAAGAGACTGGCATCTGATGATCAATCCAGCTCTCTGGGCCTATAGAACTAGTATCAAAATGCCTACAGGGGCTACACCTTTCACTTTAGTTTATGGGTCTGAAGCGGTACTACCTATTGAGGTTGAAATCCCATCACTCAGAATCAAAATGCATGGACTTGTCACTGATGAAGACTACAGAGTGTCGAGGTTACAAGAACTTGAACTACTAGATGAGCGCAGACAAGAAACGTATGATCATCTCAGAGTGTATCAGAAAAGAATGTCTAGAGGCTACAACAAGAAAGTCAGACATAGAGAATTTCAGGTTGGTGATCTAGTGTTGAGAGAAAATCCTAAAAATCAATCCCATCGCGAACGCAAGGGGAAGTTCGAACCCAATTGGCTGGGTCCCTTTGTAATCACTGCTACTTTTGGCTCTGGTGCTTATCAACTCTCAACGACTGAAGGAGAACAGCTCTGAGAACCAATCAACGTTCTCCATCTGAAGAAATTCTACGCTTAAGGCATTCAATGCTTGGTAAATGTCCTGAAAAAAATCTTAAAAATTAGAAAAAGTCCTAAAAAAATGAACATCTTGGTGAAAACCTAGCAATAGGCGCCTTGATGATTCACAAAAAAAAATCAAAAAATATCAAAAGTACAAAAAAAATTGAAAAAATGAAAAATACAAAAAAATGAAAAAAGAAGAGAAAAAGTGCCTTGGTGAAAACTTGGAAACAGGCGCCTTGGTAGCAAAAATAGAATCTCTACCAAGATGGTGAAAACTTGGCAAATGGGCACCACTTGTTCCAAATGCTCCATCTATCAGCACAATCTTGGTCTTTCCCAGCTTTCAGTCTTGCTTTAGTTTGTACATATCTCCCGGTTTGTTTCTGCATATCCTGGTTTCAATAAGTCAGTCTGTACACCAATCAGCTCAAGCGTCTGTATCCTATCAATGTTCAAACTTGGGGGCAATCAATGTCATATCCTATGGCCTCCAATGTATCTTAGACATATCCTATCCAGTCAGAATCCTTTGAAGCTTCATTTGAGTCAATCAGTCAGTCTTGTCTCCAGAAAGGATTTTGCATCTACAACAACAATCAAACATCAAAACTCAACTGAAAACAATCTATGCTTTTCACATGCTTTTATCTCCGTGTATGCTTACTGATTTGCATTGAGATTTTTGCATATTGTGTCCCTTCGAGCTCTTCAATGATGTCCTTTATTGGATTTAGAGAGTGATGACTGGGGGCATAATCTTTTCTTTGTTTTCTGCTCGTATGTGAAATCTAATAACTTTGGAAATTCTAGATTGACATGGTGTTCGACTGTAAGAGCCTCTATCTCGAATTGGATGGCCATGCGTACCTCAGCCATTGATACCTAGAAAATTCAAGGAAGTTTGATCTAACTATTGTCTTTTTGAGTAAGTTCTTTCTCCTCCTGTGAAACGCAATCTTGCCTAAGGAGGTGAACGATAAAGGGTCACTACGGGTAATTCACATTGGATTTAGAATGATCTCCTGACTGTTTGACATGTTTGCAATGCAAGGCATACTCAGGTCATCACGACGTTTATGTTTTGATGTTTGTACAAATTGCTATATCAAAATGGACATGATATTCAGGTCATCCTGGCGCTTGTGCCTTGGTGCTTATATCTAATCTGACATTTTGAAAACAAAATCAATATTCATATATCCATGGTTGTTGACCAGTGGGTATTGTATTGATTCTTGTGCATACAAATCGATATTCATATGTCTATGGTTTCATGGCTAGTGGGCATTGTATTGATTTCTCTGGTTACCTAAAAGTTCAATGATGATAACAAATCGACATATGATCAGTGACTAGGTCCTAGGTCTTAGGTTGCATTTCATTTTGCATGTCTCATTGCATTTTACATATTTGTATGATCTCACAATGACTAAATGAACTTCAAAGCTAAAATGATTCTTCAATCACATCTTCAAATCTAACAAAAGCTGAACCTAACTCGAAGGTCTCTTCACGGAATCGCAAGCAATAATCCTCCTGGGTCAACCATCTTTTTGACATAAGACTGAGTACTTGTCTTCATCAACCTGCAAAAACATATCATGTGTATCGTTGCATTTACATATCATATCATAAACATTTATTGCATTACATTTACATCCATTGCATAAACATTCATATTTCCATAATCATTACATCTACATAACATTCATACATATGAAAGAAATTATCACATTGCATTGATCCATACATACATTCTACACTACTCATAGCATTCACATCACATGATATCATCATACGTAACAAAAATGACAAGTACATATGATGTCACAACCAAAAATATCGATCTCAATCTATATATCAAAAATCTCAAAAAGTCAGGGGTGCACTACTGGCACAGGGTACAAATGAATAAGCTCCATAGAGCTATCAGACACAACAATGTATCAGTGAGAAAGTAACAAAAGATCAAGAGAAGTCAACTGTCAGCATGCTCCTCTGCATCTGGTGGACGAGGAGGAGGTGCATCTGGTATCACCTCCACTCTCGGTGCCCTAGCTCCCTCTGATGCTACCATATACTGAGAATAGGTAGGCACTCTCTGTGCAGCAGGGACTACTGCATAGTACGCAGATACATAATATGAGGCCCGCGCTGTCTGATGAATCACCTCTGCCTGTAATCTCTGTATCTCAGCACACTGCTCTGTACACTGCCTATCTGCCTCTCGATGCCTCTCCTCTAATCTGGCCTGCTCTATATTCAGGTCCCAGACTTGGACTATAAGCCGTCTAATAATCTCGGCCGAAGTAAGAGGAACTGCAGGCTCTGCATCAGCTGCTGGCATATCTGTGTCCTGTGCTGGCTGTGCTGGTTGATCTGCATGTGAAGGAATGCTTATCCTGTGCACCTTACGTCATCTAACCTCAGCACCCAAATCAAATGTGTCATCCACACTGGTCCCACCTGGAAACTGCTCAGCTCCTAGAATATCATCTGCAGATCCTACTCCGCCCAGTGTGCCACTCTCACCTCGGCTCCATCTCTGTGTGCCAGAAGATGTGCCTGCTGTAGATGTAGGAGGACATGGAGGCCTCACATGTCCTAGTGCTCTCTGTAAAGGAGCCATGGCTCTCTGTCTCGGGGGAGTAGGATGTACCACCTGTGGTCTCGGTCCTGCTCTCATAGGAGCCCCTGTAACATCCATCGCCTCCTCCATGGAGGGTATTAGCTCTGTCGGATCAGAAAATCAGTGTATCTGGTGATCAGCAAGCCATGCCACATATGCATCTATCACACCTGCATCCACCACCTGTGGAAGGTAATCCCAATCCCTACCAATAATCTTGCTATACTCCTTAGCACATACAGTATAACTAAGCCGTGGTGCCCATCCGAGCCCTATCTCACGCACAATGCGGGCATAAGTAGTATAATCCTGAGGGACATCCTGAATGCGTCCATACTGATGCCAGACTCTGGTAATCAAAAATCTCTCCAAGATGGTGGAGGTCCATCCTATCAATATCCTGCTCTGAAAAATGAATGAAAACTGCTCTCTCGCAGTAGGCCAGGCCTCTATCTGTACATATGGTCTCCAGATCACAAAGGTCATGTCATCCAAGCATCGGCGGAAATACTCGGTGTGACCCATGCGAACCTGAGTAACGTAGCCAGCATACGTATATATAATCAGCTCCTGTGGTTGTCGCTGACTCTGAAACACTGGTCTCAAAACTGGGATATGCTCCCAAGCCCATATCTGCAATACCACCACTTCTGAAGTAAATGTCTTGCAGTCCTGATACACGACCTCGTGCATCTTGAAATACAAGTGCACCAACAGACACTGACCCCAGGCAAGCTCAGTAGGTGTAGCCATCAAGAGTGCTACCATAGGTGCCCATCCCATCAAGAAGCCGTTCTGCTAACGGCCAGGCATAATCAACTCTCCGATCATCCCCGCAATGATACACTCTAGACGATGTGTCTGACCATATCTCTGCACCAGTGTCTCCCAGGATATAGACCCAGTCAGCTGTGTCTCATCACCGAATAGTCATCTGAACGCATGCAGTCCCCTCGATCCTCCACTAACATACTCGGGACGTCGCGGAGCATAGAATGGAATGCGAAGAATCCTATAAACACCCTCAGGGGTCACAGTGATCTCCCCAGTCGGAAGGTGGAAAGTCTGGGTCTCAGAGTGAAACCTCTCAATTAGGGCAGTCAATAAACTATGATTTACCCTAATATCGGGTAAATGAATCAGGTGCTCAAATCCACAGGCAGCGAGATGAACCCTCATTAGGTCTGGCAAGGCAACACACAATCTCTGGGTGGCCGGATAAGAATGGCGAACATGTACGTCAGGATATGTGACCTAAATCATAATGCAACAGGGTGTTTTGTCAGAAATTCAGTTCGAAATAAGGCCAAAACATCAGAATGACACAGTTTTTGAAGTTTCAGAAGGTAGGGCAAAGTATCCGCAATCAGGCAAAACGATCAGAAAAGTTTGATTTTTGACCTAAAACTGAGTTTTTCACACGTTGTTTTTCAAACGATATTCCAGATTGACATGAAAAGTCGTACGACATTCCAAAACATACCAAACGACATTTTATAGTCGTACGACATTTCACTTTGATTCATACGAGTTTCAAGGGACCTGACGAAATGTTGTACGACACAAGGGTCCCTATCATACGACACATGGGCATGGACGAAACGACATTCTACATTCAAATGAAATGTCCTACGAGTCTGGATTGGGACTCGTACGAGTTTCTACAGATACGAAAATTAAAAACTAAAAACGTGTATGAAAAACATTAAAAATGCTATAAATCATCACAAACATACATTTTCAGGGGGGAACAGAGGTCCACCTACTGGATGTCCATACTGTCGAGGTCTGTCATGTCTCCGGCTGTGCTCAAAATGTTGCGAACTCACAGGTACCTTCAGTTCTCGCTGGTTTGTCATTTTCTCACTCAGAGGGCTCCACAAAATCTCTAAAATCAAAGGGTTGAAATGAATTGAAAATGACCCTTCCGGCCTTTATATAGCTTTTGACCTAATTTTTAAAAGTGCTCCGTTTTCCATGAAAATTGCACTCCTGGCTAATTTCAATGTTCTGAATCCATTTTCGAGATCAAAATTTAAATCTGAGATCATTTATTATGTCAAAATCGTGACTTAAAATTTTTGGAACCAGGACGGTCTACTGCTTGCATAATCAACCTTCAATCTTCGCAAAACTCCAGTCTTCAACTTAACTGATTATCTTTCATCAAACTATCAAAATTTCAACTTGGTCAACCATGGTCAAACTCATGGTCAAACCTAGTCAAACTTGGTCTTTTGGGACCTTCCAACGATGCAGAATGTGTTCTTGAATGTGTTTCACCACACTTCTCAAATCAATTAACATTCTTCTAAACTATAACGCTGACTTTTCTTGTCAGATTTCAATTTTAATCCCGAAGGGGGCATGGTATTGCACATCATTCAAAGTATGTAAATCAAATTCTATCGATCAAGTCTATCAATATCTTTCATCAGTGATCAAGACAACAATCACGTCTAGTCACTGATTCATCAAAAGTCCTCATCGCTCGGGGCAAATCTATCATCACTTGGGGCATATCAGATTCATCGATCCATATCAATCTGGTATTCTCCTAATCTTGTAAACTGTATCAGTTTTGCAACCATCGGATCATAGTGTTCTTTCCTTGGTTCTTCGGCAACTGAAGGATTCGAATGTGATACCTGCTAGTTCTGCGAAGACAATCGAGTCTAGAACGGGTCACTCACTTCTTATCAATCCTAAGGTTCAGAATCAGGTATTTTGACACTTTTTCGTAATCATAGGTTCATTTGCTGCTACAGTGAACATTATCTTTGGTCATTCAAGACCTATTATCTCCATATCAATTCAATATCAATCAGCTTCTATCTCATATCAATTATCAATTTCAAACATCAGTTTCATATCTCTATCAAACACAGACTATCTTTGAACCACTGCACTTCGCACAGTAATTCAAAGAGGGGCAAAATGTAATACCCCAAAAATGGGCTATAAGTTCATTAATCTCCTACATCGATAATTCGAACGAAATCGACATCAAAGTCCTAATCTAAAGCACATCTAAACATCATCGAATCATAATTGATTATCTTAAATTCTGCATCGGGGAATATTCCTAGTAATATTCCTAATCATCTTAATTATCTTTAATTTAATGATTATTTGGCAATAAATCACATTTATCCTAAGTTTGATTAATTGAATATTTTCATATTTAATTAATTAGATTTAATATTTGCCACTTAATTGTTTAATTAAATTTAATTCTATCTATTATTAATTGTATTATTTAATTTTGACAATAGATCAAAATTCTTATCTTTAATTGATTAAATTCTTATTTAATTAATTAAAACATGTTGTCATTATTTAATAATATAATTTTTAATAAAAGTTTGAATAAATAGTTAATTAACCCATAAATTAATTATTTATTTTCAAAAATCAGTTGAGTTGAGGATAAATCACTTTATTTATTTATTTAATTCTTAATTATTATGCATATTCAAAAGAAACAGTTAAACTCCAAATCAGAAAATCAATGCAAGTTATTGACTTTTTGGAACTCAACATCCTTTTGGAGTTCAAAAAGCTGATCTAAACTCTAATTTGAGTTAAAAAGTTGTTTTTGCATGTTTTTGCATGATTTTGAGAATTAACTATCTTTCATGATCAGATAACTCAAAAATCAAGATGAGTTAATTTGAGTGATTTATGACTTTCATCCATGCACCTCCAAAGCCCTGGATTTCTATAAATTAAAGGCTTCAGCTCTTCACAAATCATCTCATATTTTGCACAATCACGCTGGAGAATTGGAATCGAAGAATCAAAGCTCTTGCGAATCGACATCTTTGTGAGATCAATCTTATTTTTGCATTCATATTGCATATCATTGTTAGATTAGCATTGCATATCAATTTTCAATAGCATTCATAGCATATCAATTTCATCTAGCATAGATTCATATCAAGTTTTCATTCCTTATTGCATCATAAAATCCAAAAACATATAGATTAATTGCATTTATTCCATATCTAGAATTGCATTCAAATCCTTCATTTAGGTGTCGTACGGGTCACTGATCTCGATTACAATCTGAGAACATTAATCTCGCACCTATTAGAAGGTAGTAAATCACTTGGTTAGATAGCTTTCAATTTTGCACGATTTTGATTATCACTAACCTCTAATGTTTTACTGAGTGTTGTGTCTATAGATCAGGTACAATTTTCACACACACAGGCCCGAGGTCTTTTAAAAGGCAAGGCAGGTTAAAGCGTAGATGAATCCCATGGTTGTCGCTATACCATTGAAAGAAGATGTGCGATATTTAAGGGCAGTGGCATAACAAAGAGCATCTGATGTAGAAGGGTAGAAAGAGATCTATGGTGGTCGCAAGATCTCATGGGATCTTCTGACCCCATGAGATCTTGAACCCGTCGTCTGATTGGAATCTTAGTTTGCGAATGCGCGGTTGCGCGGTTGAGAGTTTTCGCGTGGTCTCCTGAATAGACCTGGGGTTAAGGAGAAGTCCTAGCAACTCTGCGACTAAGGGGAAGGTGAACCCAAGGTAAACTAGGGTTAGGTTTGCAGTGAGCATCTTCTAGTTGGTCGCATGTTTGCATGTGGATTTCTAGCCGCATGCGATCATGCGACGAGCTGTCAATGGTAAGCAGTGCTTTCGGGCGGTGTTGCTATGGGGGTGACAATGTGGTCAGCTCTTATTGGGCTGCGTGGCAAGGTGTGATAGGTGTGATGTTTTGCGGGTCCAGGTGTCGGTGTGGAAAGCAGCGATAGATTCTAAAGGGGGTTGTCGCATGATCGCATGCGGCTTTTTGACCACATGTGATCATGCGACTAGCAATTTTTTAAGCAACTTGGTGATTCAGCGAGGCTTGTCGCATGATTGCATGAGGCTTTTTTAGCTCATGCGATCATGCGACCAGTGACATTTTTAAGGCGGTGCAACTTTTTGGTGGGCTTTTCTTCCAAGGTGAACATTTGCAAGTGCGGGTAGCTGAAGAAATTGATCATTTCTGGAGGCGGTTGCTGGGAGATTTTGCAGAGGATTTAGGTTGCCATTTTTGGGTCTTTTCGAGGATCTGAGATCGGATTTGGAGCCTTTATGGCTTAGTGGGCTTGCAGAGAGGTTGTTGAATCCAAGCTTTTGTGTTTGCAGGTTCATTTCAGTACAGGCATGGGCACGCAAGGAAAAATATCTGATCAGTTTTAATATTGCAGGGAGATTCATTTATGATTAGACACGACTAGTTTTAGGGTGGATTATTTTATGCATATTTCTGTAACCCTGGTTAATTTTTGACTCCTGCCTGCGTGCAGTTGAGTGATGTATATAACATTTTTTGGAGCCTGTAGTGCTCAGAATTCACATTTTGTAAAAAAGAAAGGCTTTTCTTAGAAAACTATCTATAGCATTTCTTCCTCCTCTCTATTTTTCCACATCCTGTAAGTTCTCATTGATAATACAAATATTGCAAAGTATTCTGTGACTTGTTTCCTGTCCTTATGCTTTCTTGTTTGGCATATCTCTTATTGGATTGAAGTTTATGAATGCTTTTAGTGATACTTAGAGTTCTTGATCCCTCTTACTTTCAGCTCATACGTGCACTACTGTGTTTGATCTGATTTGAGTGAGTTTGTGGGTATTCTTCAGCCCCTGTCATTTTGTCTCATTCCTGTGCCCTTTTGCTGAAGAGAATGTTTGCTTGCAGGTCATAGGTTGTGTCTAATTTTTTGGTCCTCTTATGAAATACTTATGTAAGCCTATTAAGTAAGCTATGATCTCCCATACCTAAGCCTCTCATTGGTTTCATTCATCTATACTAAGATCCAAACCCTAGTTTCGGTGTATCACCTAGTAGGTAGATTTGGTTTTAGTCATTTCCCTTTCATGCACTCCTAACCCTTTCCCTCAAAAGTTTACTTTCCTGTTTAAAAGAAAATCAAGGTGATTATCCAAGAGGAACCAACCTAGAATCTGGAGGTCTCATCTCGGTTAGCAAAAGGTCCCACAACCTTGAGATGATTCCCATGTTATACTGGATTATCAAGACTACGAGAGCTTGAGATCAGAGGCACAAATTTAGTGTATAACATTTTTGGCACGCCTGATGGGACTACAAAAGAAGTCAATTTCAAATATTATGCTATCTCTGATATACTAATTTCATAATACAGGCCTTAAAAAGGTTAGTACTCAAGTATATCTGGTGACTCCATGGGTGTTAAGGGCAGTGACCCAATTTCTGATAGAGCTTATGAAGAAAATAGACCCTTCTGATGGCAAGACTATTTGCATTTGCACCCTTTAATTAGGGTAGCCCATTAAGTTTTGCCCAACACCATGATGTGCCCTTGGTGGCATTAAAGAGTATACCTGATTTCACAGGGGAGAAAAAGACAACAGCTTTTGAGCACATAAGAGATGTGACCACCATTTACAGCATACACAACATTACTCAAGAGGATGTGGCCACCAAGTTATTAGCAAAATCTCTGAAAGGTAAGGCTCTAGAGTGGTTTAGAACTTTAACTATTGGCTCCATTACTTCATGGGATAGACTTGGAGATCTCCTTAGCAAATACTTTGAGGGTAATGCAGACTCTTTGTCTCTAATAGAACAGCTCCAAGTTATAAAGAGAGATCCTCGTGAGCTGATGACAGATTTTAATGGCAGATTTCTCAAGACATGGAGTAGGATTCCAATTAATATAAGGCCTTCAGCAGATTGTGCTTTCCTTTATTTTTTGAGAAGCCTAACTACTGATATATCTATCATGATTCAATCTTTAGGAGGTACTTCATTGCCCCAGGCTTTTGACCTAGCTGTCAAAGCAGAAAATTGCTTAATCCAGGCAGGGATGATAGATAGAAGACCACCCATGCCTATCTCTCTTAATCTTCAACCTACTATACCTCTGTAGATGCCTCCATTTACCCCCATACCTACATTAATAGAACCTTAGGCAAGCACTAGTTATGGGAAGTCCATAGTTGACCTTCCTCAAGAGCTACTCAAAGTGAAAAGTGATCAACAAGGAACAAACAAGGAGATGATGAGCCTGTTGTAGGCTTTAACCAAAGAGTTGATCACCATAAAAGGGCAGTATTTGGAGGATGGATCACTTTATCAACAAGAGGATCAAAATCCTAACCAACAGTGGCAAGTTCAGGAGCAACTATATTAGGAGTCTAGGCCACAATATCAGGAGAAGCATCAGAGCAAAAGGCAAAATTTGGTAAAAAGGTCTTTCCATCCATATAATCCAGTCAAGAGGACATTCCCAACACAAAGCATCAAAGTAGTTGGCAGTCACCTGAACCCATTTTTTGGGAGGGAGGCCGCAGATTGTCCACTTGTTCTCTTGAACTATGAGCTTCCTAATGGTGAAAAGTCAGAAGTGTTACAACAGGAGATAGTGACCTCTCAAGCACATACCCCTAAGGATGGAGTGCAACAAGAGACTTACAAAGCCCAAATCTCAAGCTCCCTTCCTGGTAAGTCCACTGACACTTCTGTTAATATTCCAAGTTTTAGATTCTCTCCCCTAGTTTAGAATCTTAGTCAACGTGAGCCTAATCTCCATGCATTTTTAGAGCCTATTCATGACCTTGTCTCAGATTTCCAGCCACTTCATCCTATTCCTATAAATGAGATACCTAGAAGGTTTGATTTTCTAGATGATAATGAACTTATCCTGCAGCAAATAAAGTCCTATAAGCCAATTCTTAAAGAGTCCACTACACCTCAAGCACTTTTAGGCCATCAGGAAGAGGATGATTTTTGTCTTTTAGGTATACTTTTCCATGATAATCATGAGGAGTAGGTAAGGCTATTACATCAAGGTGGATTAGAGAAATCAGGTCAGGATAAGAAAGAAAGTGAGGAAGGTGAGAGCTTGGCTAATATTTTTGAGGAGATGCCTTCTTACATTGAGCAGGATGAGGAGGTTGATAATGTCTTAATTGAAGAATTTAGGCCGGTTTGCAATAAAGTGGGGGAAGAATCTAAAGAATCATATTTCTTGGACCATAAGGAGGGGCCAGTGATTGTCAGGAATATGAGACAATTTGATACCTTTGATGAGCTGTTGGATGTTTCAACTAATGAAGAGGATAGTCTGCTAGCTGGAGAAGAAGAAGTATTATGGTAGACTATCATGGAAGGACAAAATTTTTATCATCTTGCTAAAGTTATTGATGAGATGTATCCTGATAGTAGGAAAGGGAGCTCTCAGTTCATTCTTTCCAGGGGGTTCCCTTTAAGGTACTTAGCAAGAATGGAGGCCAGCAGTAAAAAGGATCCAGTCAAGTTTGTGTCCAAACATGAGTGTTCAAGTGAGGCCGAGGCTGAGGGTGAACTTGCAGTTCAGCAAAGGCAAGCGCAACTCACTTATCTACCCCTGGATGATGGAGATAAAAATCTGTTGGTAGAGGTGAGTCAATTTATGTATGTCCTCTAGAAGGTAGTGCATCGGTTCTTCATGCAACTGTGGGTACTACCCTCCTTGTTAGCTATCCTCTTGTATGAAAAGTGCAATGTCCTAAGGAGGAAGGGTAGCTATTTCAACATGCCAGTGAATGGCTTTGTTTGACTAGGTTTTTGTAACTAGTTAGCTTAGGTTAGGTTTCCTGCTTTCTTCCAGTTTTCTAGTTTAGTCTTTTCCTATTTTCCAAGAAGTGCTCGAGCACAGTTTTTGTCCCTCTCCCTGTTAGAAAGTTTTTGTGTTCAAAAGATGACTCCTATGCCCAATGGATTTTGTCAAGGCAACTGGTCTAAATGTCTAGCAGGCTGACATCCCACAGAGGTCACCAAAATGTTACCCAAAAATTCCCTATCATTCATTTTTGGCCACGGTCCTATTTTCCAAAGAAATGTTCAAGTGTCGAAAGTCCAGTGTGTTTTCTACCTTTTGGCCTGAAAACCTAGTGTGTTTTCAACCTTCTCTCTGAAGGTTCAGGATTTTTTCTGCCTTTTGGTTTGAAAGCTTAGTGTGTTTTTAACCTTTGCTCGGAAACCCTCTATATTTTTGACACCTTCTGTGTTTTCGACCCTAAGTGCACAACTCTGACAGGCAGGTCCTAGTTCCTCAAAGCTATGCTAGTGCAGAGAAAATCTGACGGCTGTCGCATGATCGCATGGGATCTTTCGATCCCTTGAGATCATACGACAACCGTTGATGTAGTATGAACAAAGATCAGCAATCAAGATCTACGGTGGTGGTCAGTGCTAACATTTTACAGTTGGTCATATGATCGCATGGGCTCTTCTGAGCCCATGCGACCATGCGACAAACCGTCAACAGTTTCAGTGGCAGTGGTTCACAGTTTAGGTAGTTAACATCATGCAGTTGGTTGCATGATCACATGCGGTCTCTTAACCACATGAGATCATGCGACAAGCGGTCAGTGGGGCCTGAAGTTTTTGCATTGGTGCAAGTGCGACGAAGATCTACAGTGGTCATATGATCTCATGGGATCTTTCAACCCCATGTGATCATGCGACAACCATCCGATGGGAATCTACTGAGTTAGGTGGGTCCGATGCCAAGGGTTGCCGAGGTGTTGCTGACAAAGTGATCAAAACAAATAAGAGATTGACAAGTGTCAAGTGGGCCTGAGGTCTTTTAAAAGGCAAGGTAGGTTAAAGCACAGATGAATCCCATGGTTATCGCTATACTGTTGAAAGAAGATGTGTGATATTTAAGGGCAGTGGCATAATGAAGACCGTCTGATGCAGAGGGGTAGAAAGAGATCTACAGTGGTCGCAAGATCTCATGGGATCTTCCGACCCCATGAGATCTTGCACCCACTGTCTGATTGGAATCTCAGTTTGTGGATGCGTGGTTACATGGTTGAGAGTTTTCGTGTGGTCGCCTGAATAGACCTAGGGTTAAGGAGAAGTCCTAGTGACTCTGTGACTAAGGGGAAGGTGAACCCAAGGTAAACTAGGGTTAGGTTTGTAGTGAGCATCTTCCGGTTGGTCGCATGTTCACATGCAGATTTCTAGCCGCATGGGATCATGCGACGAGCCGTCAATGGTAAGCAGTGCTTTCGAGCAGTGTTTCTATGGGGGTGACAATGTGGTCAGCTCCTGTTGGGTCACGTGGCAAGGTGTGACAGGTGTGATGTCTTGCGGGTCCAGGTGTCGGTGTGGAAAGCGATGACAGATTCTAAAGGGGGTTGTCACATGATCGCATGTAGCTTTTTGACCGCATGCGATCATGCGACTAGCAATTTTTTAAGCAACTTGGCAATTCAGCGAGGCTTGTGGCATGATCGCATGAGGCTTTTTTAGCTCATGCGATCATGCGACCAGTGACATTTTTAAGGCAGTGCAACTTTTTGGTGGACTTTTCTTCCAAGGTGAACATTTGCAAGTGCGGGTAGCTAAAGAAATTGATCATTTCTGGAGGCGGTTGCTGGGAGATTTTGTAGAGGATTTAGGCTACCATTTTTGGGTCCTTTCAAGGATTTGAGATCGGATTTGGAGCCTTTATGGATTAGTGGGCTTGCAGAGAGGTTGTTGAATCCATGCTTTTGTGTCTGCAGGTTGATTTCAGTATAGGCATGGGCACGCAAGGAAAAATATCTGATCAGTTTTAATATTGTAGGGAGATTCATTTATGATCAGACACGATTGGTTTTAGGGTGGATTATTTTATGCATATTTCTGTAACCCTGGTTAATTTTTGACTCTTGCCCGCGTGCAGTTGAGTGATGTAAATAACACTTTTTGGAGCCTGTAGTGCTCAGAATTCACATTTTGTAAAAAAGAAAGGCTTTTCTTGGAAAACTATCTGTAGCATTTCTTCCTACTCTTTGTTTTTCCACATCCTGTAAGTTCTCATTGATAATACAAATATTGCAAAGTATTATGTGACATGTTTCCTGTCCTTATGCTTTCTTGTTTGGCATATCTCTTATTGGATTGAAGTTTATGAATTCTTTTAGTGATACTTAGAGTTCCTGATCCCTCTTACTTTCAGCTCATATGTGCACTACTATGTTTGATTTGATCTGAGTGAGTTTGTGGGTATTCTTCAGCCCCTGTCATTCTGTCTCATTCCTATGCCCTTTTGCTGAAGAGAATGTTTGCTTGCAGGTCATAGGTTATGTCTAATTTTTTGGTCCTCTTATGAAATAATTATGCAAGCTTATTTAGTAAGCTATGATCTCCCAGACCTAAGCCTCTCATTGGTTTCATTCCTCTATACTGAGATCCAAACCCTAGTTTCGGTGTATCACCTAGTAGGTAGATTTGGTTTTAGTCATTTCCCTTTCATGCACTCCTTCTAACCCTTTCCCTCAAAAGTTTACTTTCCTATTTAAAAGCAAATCAAGGTGATTATCCAAGAGGAACCAGCCTAGAATCTGGATGTCTCATCTTGATTAGCAAAAGGTCCCACAACCTTGAGATGATTCCCATGTTATACTAGATTATCAAGACTACGAGAGCTTGAGATTAGAGGTGCAAATTCAGTGTATAACAATAAGTGAAAGGAACACTATGATATGAAGGTTGTGATGTAGGAAGAGACATGGGAGGAACACTCATAGAAATAGAGGGAACCATCACAGTCACCAAAGGAGGAGTATAGATAGGAATACTAGGTAAAGGATTAGAAGAAGGTTCAACACTAGTGATAGGAGGAGTTAACCCTAAATCTTGAGCTTCTTGAGCTAAAGGTTTAACATTGGAATGCACAAGATGAGTAATACCATGCAATAGGTTAATACCTTGATCACTTTCACGGAGAACTTTCTTAAGAGCCTCTATAGCTTGAATAGAATCTTGACCATGGTTTTCTTGAAGAAGCCAATTACCCATTTTATCAAGTTCAGTGGAAAGTTTTTGGACTTGTTCAGGAGGAACCCTTAAAGCATCATCCTCATCATGAGATGAGTGAGAAGAGTTCTACTCCATAGTAGGATTAGAATCATGAAGAATCAAGTTATCATTGGGGATCCTAAGGAAAGGAAAAGATTTAGGCTCAAATACACCCATGAGTCTACGACTTCTTCTAACCGGAATGTTATAAGTAGGACTAGTGGTAGTAAAGCTCATAAACCAATATAATGCAAATGAACTAAACTAAGAACACATAAAGCACGAATATGAAATCTAATTAGCATACAAGATCAATCACAAAGGATAAATCTAATACTAACAAGATAAAAGGGAATCTAACACCAAAAAGAAAGAGAGTAAGCTAGTTGGGTTCACCAAAATGAA
Source organism: Chamaecyparis obtusa (assembly GCA_027943335.1). Classification (NCBI taxonomy): domain Eukaryota; kingdom Viridiplantae; phylum Streptophyta; class Pinopsida; order Cupressales; family Cupressaceae; genus Chamaecyparis; species Chamaecyparis obtusa. The sequence continues at coordinate 109,390 of BSBK01007299.1, read as the reverse complement.
TAGAAGTGATTTGGAATCACCTCTATTTGTGTATGTATGTGGGGAAAATGTAAGATTCACTCCTAAATCTAAATTCCCAAAAGAGAGATCCAATTTGATCAACCAAGAGGTTAATACACAATCGAATCAATCTATGAAGAATATGAAAGAGAGAGAGAAACCCTATACTTCCCTATAGTTGGATTAAGCTTGAAATTTGAAATAATTGAAGTGCAAATACTAACCTTGAATTAGGGTAGATTTGGAAAATGCTAAATTCTGGCTTCTGTATGAACTTTTTGAAGATTATGTCACCTGTTCTGGACTGGAAATGCCGAGGTGGACAAAACCCATAAATCTTTTCTCCAAATTCACACAGGTTGACTTTGACCTTTTAAAAGGTCAAAGACCACATTATTTATTTGAAGTTTGATTCTGATTCTGTTCGTAGATCCTGAAAGATTTCCAAAAAGGGTATCTAAATTTTCTCTCAGATCTGAGATTTCGCACCTGTACCTGCAAGAAAATGGGGGTTTTTGGTTGTATGGGGGGTTTGCCTTAGTCAAACCCCAATTTAGGAATTAACCTTGAAATTGAATTGAAATATATGGTGCATAAACAAAGTAATTGAAACAAATCACCTCGCTTATGTTGAATTCCTTGTAGAGGATTCGAATCCTCAAATCCACAAGTAAGAATTCTTCAATGAAAGTAGGATGTCTCCAATCAATGGTATTTTGATCTTCAACACCAATCTTGATTTGATCTTTGCATATGAGAAGGCTTGAATGAATGGAGAAGGATGGATCTTCAAGGGGGCTCCAAGGAGATTGAATCCTTCAATAGCTAACAATGGAACTCCTTAATGGATGAATGCTTGAACACTTGAATGCTTGAAGACTTGTTTGCACTTGATAGCTCTAGATACTTGATTGAGAAAACTTGATGTGAATGTGATATGAAAATGAGAGAGGAAGGCCTCCTTTTATAGTGATCTAGGGCACACTCCTCTATATGGGCCACCTTGAAGAATTAAATCCCAATTAGGTCCTCACCTTTAGAAAATATACCTTGATTAAATACCATTAAAGGAATTACTATTTCAGAGCCTGAAACAGTCGACCTGGAAGCGGAGAAATAACTTTCCTGAAAGCCAAATTAGCGAGAATTGACAATTTGAAATCCTGGCAGGAAGAGTTCAAGGTTGAGGTTGACCCTAACTTGGTCAAGGTTGAGGTCGACCCTGACTTGGTCAGGGTCGAGGTCGACTTTGACCTCAAACCCTAACTTTGTCAGGATTTGCAGCAAGAGTTCCAAGGGATGCCAGAAATGCAGAAATTGATATCTGAACAAGACCTAGTGTCAGGAATAGACAGAAAATCCTTTGAATGATGTGATGAAGGACTAGGAGGTCTCATTTCTGAACTATACCTAGAGAATAGAGCCATAGAAGAAGGAAAATCAAGAAAGTCCTTAAGACCTTAACCCTAATTTCACCTAGAATGAAGAAATCAAGTGCGGAGAAGAAGTGGAAAGCAGGGGAAAGCCAAATACATGCAAAGACCTAATCAAGGCACTTAATATGACCCCAAACCACTTACTTAGAGGGCTAAATGCTCTTAACATGGAAGTGCTTCCATTTTAAGATGATACAATTATATAGATATTATAATTCAATTTTATCTAAATGAAGCTACATATTTCAACACCACTCTCTTAGGGAATGGTGGCATGTACAAGTCTTTGTCAAATGGAAAAGGACATAGAGCTTCCATGGAGAATTCCTTAGGTTCCTTTTCTTTTTCAAGTTTGTTAAGTTTGACTTGCATGGCATGCATTTGCTTCATCATAGCTAAGATAGGGGTTTCTTCCTCATGCGTGATAATATTTTCAACATTAAAGTTAGGAGGAAGTTTAGCTCCTTCATGAGGTAATTTTAAAAAGTATGCCTCTCTATCTTCCTTCAAGAAATGCTTCATCATCCTTTTAAAGTTATCATCATTTTGATACTGAGCAATTTTAGAAGGTGTGGGTTCTTGATTTGCACCATGTTGAGAATGATTTCCCTGGGATCCTCCTATTTGAGACATGGTAGGAGTTTTAGGACCCCCTGAAAAAGACTGAGGTGGGGTTTGTTGATGACCTCCGTGAGATGATGGAGGGGGTATGTAACCAGATTTCAATCAAAAATTGCCAAGACCGTCATCTTCATAAAGACTAGAATTGTAGAGTTGTTCAAGAGTTGGACCCTTTTGAGTAGTCAATGGTAAGGTATGTGATGCTTTTGCTGATTTCTTGTGTGAGGAAGCTCTAGTTTCCACCATTAACCTTGGGTGAAGCAAAAGAATAAGATGAAGACAACTGAAGAATGGATTGATTCAAGAAGATCGAATGATGCAACCTTGTCAAGATTGATTTGATTGAAGATTAGATTAGACATGGGTGAAGGATACTATGCCCTAGATGTAGGGGTAGATGCCCAAAAGATAGCGGACATAAGCTTGCAACACTTAATCATTTTGAAGATTGATTGAAGATTGATAATTATGACAAGGTTTTGACACAAGATGAAAAAGACTCAAATCGATAAAATAGAAGGCCAAATCAAATTCAAAAGGCCACTTTGGGAAAATGATCAGATTCATTCTAGTTTCTGCTCTGTTCCTAACACAGTGATTTGTTCAACAAATTCTAGAAATAGGCTGTAAAAGATGAGTCTCTGACAATTTTGACCACTTTCTGACAATTTTTCAAAAATTTTGAAATGACTTTCTGCAGACTCATACGACATTGGGTACCTGATCATATGACAGTTGACAAACTCATACGATAGTTGCAAAAACTTGCACTATAATTGATAGCAAGATTGGACTTTTTGGATTGACTGGCAACAAGACTCATACGACATTGGGTTACCTACCAGACAACAATCTGGAAACTCGTACGACAATGGGTCTATGATCATACGACAACTGCAAAAACTTGTATGACTCTCTAAATTTGTGGGATGACTTTTGACTCCAGAAAGGTATTTTGCTTCAAATTTTGCAAATTTTTGGTTTTCAGTTTCAGATTGTTTACAAAATTGTTTGTCCAGATTTGAAGATTGTATTGGATTGATTCATTCTTAGTAACTAGATAGATAAATAGGCATGCAAAATAGCAAGCAAGTGATTCCAAGAATGTCTAAAAATAATGAACAGGGGACAAAGCAACCCTACGCATGAACAAGAAAGTGACTGAATATGCTAATCCCTAGGAGTGCTAATTGTGTATGTTCCAAAAAGTTTTGCAATAACGCACATATTCCTAGAAAATGAAAATTTGGCCTCTCTAAGGTTTTTAGTAATGGTCTGACTCTGCAACTTTATGATCCAAGAGGGTGAACTCCAATCCTGGCGCACCAGGGTTTTGACACAGTCCAAGAATTTAATCAATCAGGAGCTACTAGGGAGATCTGACAACCCAACAAGAGACCACACTTGTGAAGATTTCTTCCACAAGGACATTTATATAGCGGCTGTCACTACCATAGAAAAAATGGCTATTACTGCTTGAGGTCCCATCCTCATGGTTGACCCAATTAAGGGAATGTCCACTACGGTTAACCCTCTCTAAAGGTGACTCACAAAAAGATACCACTTGGAGACTTGGTTCCAGATTCAAGGATCCGAGTTTCTGATACTACCCAAAAAGGGAGTAGAGCATAGTCCTCTAGCCTTTTCACTTTTAGCCCAAACAAAGCATACAGATTAATCCGACACCCTAAGACTAAGATTATGTCACAAAGATCTATGATATCAACTGCTTATGATCTATCAACCCCTCTGGAGAGAGAATGTATCAATCAAAAGTTGAAGACACACAGATCTAGTAGAATGTGAGATGCCCTTAGTAACCTTTCCCTACCTACAAGGGTTCCTCCATCAAGAAGAGTTTTGCTGGAAACCCACTCTCTCAAGAGAAAAAGATAGTGTTCATAGGGCCTATTTAACTAGGTGTAAAAAAGATGCAGAAAGCAAATCTATCTTCATTTTTAGCCCAAATTGAAATTTGTGATATGAAAGCAATGAAAGGTCACACAAGCCTGACACGCGAGAGTTCTTTTTATCCCAAATTGAAATATTATCAGCTGAAAAGATTACCTGAATTCCTCGCAATGTGCTTAGTAGATTATTACCTATTTTTAGCAATTCTTGCACTTTTTCCAATCAAAATCAGCACAAACCAATCAGAAACGGTAAACCTCAATTGTTAGGGTTAGCTATCAGTCCAAATTTGAAAAACAAATCTAACAAATTGCCTAGAAAAATGAAACGACAATTGAAACCTGGCACCAAAACTCATACGACAGTGGGTATGCAATCATACAACAGTCTGAAAACTCATACGACATTGGGTGTCTGATCATACAATAGTTGAGCTTCTAGATGATAATTTATTTTTGATGGTACAATCCTCGATCAAATCAACTATCGTGCGACAGTGGGTATCTCCTGGTACAAGTTTCTAACAAAACTCATACGAAAGTTGTACAGACAGAAAATAAAAATCACAGTTTTGCAAAGAAAATGACAAGAAAATGATAAAAATAAATTGGAAACCCATTTCGGGGCCCCACAGCGGGCGCCAGAAATGTGTGTGTGAATTTTTTACCTAGCTGTAGACACAACACTTTAGTAAAACATTAGAGGTTAGCAAAAATCAAAATCTGCAATGAATTGAAAGCTAAACTAACCAGGTGATTTAGTGCCTTTTAGAAGGTGCAAGTATGATATTCTCAGATTAGACCGAGACCAATGACATTGACGACACCTAAATGAAGGATTTGAATGCAAAATCTAGATCTGAAATGGATGCAAATTAATCTTTTTTTTTGGATTTTCTATGCAATTGAATAAAAAACTGATATGAATCTATGCTAGATGAAATTGATATGCTATAAATGAATCTAACAATGATATTCTAAATGATATGAAATGCTCAAAAATAATGATAATCTCACAACAACTTGGATTCACAAAGATGATTCTTCAGTCTCCAATTCGGCAGTGTGAGGATGCAAATTCGTGGATTTTATTTTGAAGAGCTGAAGCCTTGATTTTATAGAAATCCAGGGCTTTGGAGGTGCATGAGAAAATCCATAAATCACTCTTGATGAACTCAGGTTAATTTTTGAGTCAACAAGGAAGCAGAGATAATTAACTCACAAAATCATGCAAATCATGCAAAAATAGCTTTTTAACTCAAATCAGAAGTTTAGATTAGCTTTGAACTCAAAATAGATGTTGAGTTTCCAAAAGTTAACAACTTGCATTGATTTTCTGATTTAAAGTTTAACTGCTCTTTGAATGTGCACAATTAATTATGAATTAATTAAATAAATAAAGTGATTTATCTTCAACTTAACTGATTTTTGAAATTAAAACAATTGATTTATGGGTTAATCAATTATTAAATCAAACTTTTATTCGAAAACTATATCATTAAATTTGACAACTGACATTAATTAATTAAATAAGAATTTAATCAATTAGTCATAAGATATTCGATTTATTGTCATAATTAAATAATACAATTTAGGAATAAATGTAATTAAATTCAATTAAATAATTAAGTGACATAATTAAATCTAATTAATTAAATATGAAAATATTCAATTAACCAAACTTAGGATAAATGTGATTTATCGCCAAATAATCATTAAATTTAAGATAATTAAGATAATTAGGAATATTGTTAGGAATATTCCCCAATGCAAAATTTGATATAAAATCAATTAGGATTCAATGATGTTCAGATGTGCCTTAGGTTAGGACATTGATGTCGATTTTGTTCGATTTGAGGATGTAGGAGGTTAATGAACTTATAGCCCATGTTTGGGGTATTACAGTCCCCATGACCCCTTTTGACACATTTGAACGCTCAAGTGTGTCTTACACACTTGAGCATTCAAATGTGTAAAAAGGGGTCATGGGGACTTCCTAGGGGTCCTAGTATGCCTTATCATGTGTTAGGACCCCTAGGAAGTCCCCATGACCCCTTTTGACACATTTGAATGCTCAAGTGTGTCCTAAGGGGTCATATGACCCCTTAAGACACACTTGAGCATTTAAATGTGTCGAAATGACCCCTTAGGACACACTTGAGTATTCAAATGTGTCAAAAGGTATCATGAGGACTTCCTAGGGATTCTCGCATGCCTTATCACGTGTTAGGAACCTCAGGAACCCCTTAGGACACACTTGAGAATTCAAATGTGTCGAAAGGGGTAATGAGGACTTCCTAGGGGTCCTAGCATGTCTTATCACATGTTAGGACCCTTAGTAAGTCTCCATGACCCCTTTCGACACATTGGAACACTCAAGTGTGTCTTAAGGGGTCATAGGACCCCTTATGACACACTTGAGCATTCAAATGTGTCAAAAGGGGTCATGAGGACTTCCTAAGGGTCCTAGTATGCCTTATCACATGTTAGGACCCCTAGGAAGTCCACATGACCCCTTTTGACACATTTGAATACTCAAGTGTGTCTTAAGGGGTTGTATGACCCCTTAAGACACACTTGAGCATTCAAATGTCTCAAAATATGACCCCTTAAGACACACTTGACATTCAAATGTGTTGAAAGGGGTCATGGGGACTTCGTAGGGGTCCTAACATGTGATAATGAGTTCTAGGACCCCTAGGAAGTCCCCATGACCTTTTTTGACACATTGGAATGCTCAAGTGTGTCCTAAGGGGTCGTACCCCTTAGGACACACTTGAGCATTCCAATGTGTCAAAAGGGGTCATGGGGACTTCCTAGGGGTCCTAACGCATGATAAGGTGTATTAGGACCCTTAGGAAGTCCTCATGACCCCTTTCTCAACATTTGAACACTTAAGTGTGTCTTAAGGGATCATATGACTCCTTAGGACACACTTGAGCATTCCAATATGTCAAAAAGGGTCATGGGGACTTCCTAGGGGTTCTAATGCATGATAAGGCATACTAGGACCCCTAAGAAGTCCCCATGACCCCTTTTGACACATTTGAATGCTCAAGTGTGTCCTAAGGGGTCGTATGACCCCTTAAGACACACTTGAGAATTCAAATGTGTTGAAAGAGGTCATGAGGACTTCCTAGGGGTCCTATTGCATGATAAGGCATACTAGGACCCCTAGGAATTCCCCATGACCCCTTTTGACACATTTGAATGCTCAAGGGTGTCTTAAGGGGTTTTAAGACCCCTTAAGAAACACCTGAGTGTTCAAATGTGTTGAAAGGGGTCATGGGGAATTCCTAGGGGTCCTAACACATGATGAGGTGTACTAGGACCCCTAGGAAGTCCCCATGACCCCTTTCGACACATTGTAAAGGGGTCATGGGGACTTCCTAGGGGTCCTAGTACACCTCATCATGCTTTAAGACCCCTAGGAATTCCCCATGTAGCACCCCTTAGGACACACTTGAGCATTCCAATGTTTTGAAAGGGGTCATGGGGACTTCCTAGGGGTCCTAGTACACCTCATCACGTGTTAGGACCCCTAGGAATCGCCCATGACCCCTTTCGACACATTTGAATGCTCAAGTGTGTCTTAAAGGGTTGTAGGACCCCTTAGGACACACTTGAGAATTCAAATGTGTCAAAAGGCGTCATGAGGACTTCCTAGGGGTCCTAGTATGCCTTATCATAGATTAGGACCCCTAGGAAGTCCCCATGACCCCCTTCAACACATTAGAATACTAAAGTGTGTTTTAAGGGGTCCTACGACCCCTTAGGACACACTTGAGCATTCAAATGTGTTAAAAGAGGTCATGAGGACTTCCTAGGGGTCCTAGTACACCTTATCACGCGTTAGGACCCCTAGGAAATCCCCATGACCCCTTTCGACACATTGAAATGATCAAGTGTGTCTTAAGGGGTCCTATGACCCCTTAGGATATACTTGAGCATTCAAATGTGTCAAAAGGGGTCATGAGGATTTCCTAGGGGTTTTAGTACACCTTATCACGCGTTAGGACCCTTAGGAATTCTCCATGACCCCTTTTGACACATTGGAATGCTGAAGTGTGTCTTAAGGGGTCATAGGACCCCTTAGGACACACTTGAGAATTCAAATGTGTCAAAAGGGGTCATGAGGACTTCCTAGGGGTCCTATTATGCCTTATCACATGTTAGGACTCTTAGGAAGTCCCCATGACCCCTTTTGACATATTGGAATGCTCAAGTGTGTCCTAAGGGGTCCTACGACCCCTTAGGACACACTTGAGTGTTCAAATGTGTCGAAAGGGGTCATGGGGACTTTCTAGGGGTCTTAGTACACCTTATCATGCATTATGACCCCTTAGAAGTCCCCATGATCCCTTTTGACACATTTGAATGCTCAAGTGTGTCCTAAGGGGTCGTACCCCTTTTGACACATTTGAATGCTCAAGTGTGTCTTAAGGGGTCATATGACCCCTTAGGACACACTTGAGCATTCAAATGTTTCAAAAGGGGTCATGAAGACTTCCTAGGGGTCCTAGTACACCTTATCACATGTTAGGACCCCTCGAAAGTCCCCATGACCCCTTTTGACACATTGGAATGCTCAAGTGTGTCTTAAGGGGTCGTAGGACCCCTTAGGACACACTTGAGCATTCCAATATGTTGAAAGGGATCATGGGGACTTCCTAGGGGTCCTAATACACCTTATCACACATTAGGACTATAGGATTTGAGAGATACAAATCCATAGAATGCCAAGAATACCTGCATGCAAATAACTTGTTACAGGAGAGAAGTAGAAAGAAGCAAAAGGCAGAACTCAGAAGTTACTCAAAAATGAGAGAAAAATTATGATCCAAGTTAATGAAAAAGGATTTACAAGGTTCAACCTATAAAGGTGAACAAAACCCTAAAGCCTAAAAAAGCTAGGTTGCACATTATAATTAATAAAGATATTAATTATAATGCACCTAAGAGATAGCTTAAGAAAATAGAGTAATAAATAACTTAATTAATTAAACCGAAGTGATTTAATTAATAAGTGTAAAGTATAATTACTCTAACACCCCCCCTTAAGCGAAGCTTAGGAGGTAAGCTAACCTAGCACAGCTATGAAAGAAGGAAATGGGTCCCAGCAACAAGCCCTGATCAGGTACCCAATACAAGGAAATCTCTGTAAACCAGAGACAAAGGAGAAAACCCAGTGGGAAAAAATCCTCTCCAAAAAGAGATATAAAAGCAAGCACAAGACAAAAAATGACTTCAAGAGACTCTCTCAAAGCCATAAGTACAATGCGTGCTGCCAACCCCCCCCATGAGAGAGGGTCAAGGCTCCAAAGCCCCCCTAGAATGAAAGAAACCCTGGATCAATGAACAAACCACCATGATGCCAATACAAAGGAGTGAAAGGCAATGAGCACTAAAGTGGTAACCTCAAAAAATGAGGTGTCACTAGAAGACCGAGCTGATGATCAAAGGAGTAGACATGAGGATCCTAAAAGGGAATCCCCAATGTAGGAGGTATGAGAGGTGAGCTGACACTGTCAGGAGAGAGGAGATGAGTGTCCTCTTTAGAATCCTCAACAAATGCAGTTGGTGGCTCGATGAATGGAGCTAGAGGATCTGGCAGTGCTGAAGAAGAGTCCTGCTAAAGATTAGAAACCCCAACAAGATGAGGTGAGGCAGTCACATAAGTGGTCTCAGGAGCAACATAGAGGTTTAAGTGACCTAACTATCCCACATGATGCTCATGTGTAAGAGGAGAGTTGTGCTTCGATAATGGAGATGGTGGAGCAAAGTGTGAAAAGGTGTAGAGATGGGTGGAATGATCAACTGTCCTTGTAGCAACAATGCCTCTTGTCGCACTATCTTAGATGAAGACTGAATCTATCAAGAACTCAACTGTCTTCCTTGACCCACTGAGTGTAATCTGATAAATCAAGAGAAGGTTTGTAGATAGAGATGGAACATACAATACATCATTGAATGTACCATCCTGAATGCCTATAGAACCTTTCCCGCAGACTAGCATAATAGTGTTATTCCCCATGAGAATGTGAGGAATAGGAGAGGTCTCAAAAGAAGAGAAGATCTCTGAAGAAGATGCCATATGGTGAGAAACATCAGAATCTAGTATCCAAGGGACCTATGAAGGGGATGAAACGGAAGCCCATAATGCATGACCCTATCCAAAATCCTGTACAGAGGTCGAAGATGAGGCAAAAGACTAAAAAGTAGACCCCTGTGAGGTAGAAGAGGGTGGAAATGAAATAGTGCTCTTCTGAAGAAGAGCTTGCAAATCTGCAATTTGTTTCTCATAGCCATCAAATCTCTTCTAAAAATAATGTGACTCACCATGAGGCCCCTTTTGACAATAGGAACATGTAGGGCTCTCAGTCTTCTATTTCTCCTTCTTAGAAGAAGATGGTGGGCCAGTAGAGTGCTAAGAAGAGGAATCAAATATCTACTTTGGCTTCTACTTATGTGTATCCTAAGGTGTCTTGGCAAGCAATGCCTGTGACTGTGAACCTGTAAGAGAATCCATCTGATTGAGCTTGGACTGCTCACGAGTCAACCTATCATAGAAAGTCTCAAAAGAGGGCATAACATGTCGTGCACCCAGACCATCCATAGTGGAGTAGAAGGTAGAAGTGAAGATCTGATAAGGGCTGTGAAGCTTTGAGAGTATCAGAAAGATACACTCATCATCTGACTTCATCTTTATAGCAACCTGTAAAATAGATCGAAGGGACTTGAACTTCATCAAGAAGTCCTCAATGCTGGTGAATGATTCAGGTACCAAGAAGGTGAACTCTACATCTATCTAGAGAACCCTGAACTGATTCATTGTGCCAAACAAGGTGGAAAACTTGTTCCACATATCCCTGGGTGTGGTTGAACCATCCAGGTGGAACAACAATTCATTGTGATGAGGCCCATTGCCTCATCCATCCTGTTTCTCTGCATAAGAGCCTCATAAGGCCTCTGTAGAATTGGCTGAACCGCATCGAGGCATGACCATAACCCTTTTGTCATAAGAAATTTGGTCATCTATCCTTTCCAAGTGTGGTAGTTGTGAGGTGTAAGATGGGTGACAGAAGAGTCTTCCATTGAGAGAAAGTAGATAGAAGTAGAAGGGTCTCTTTGAAATAAATGACAAAAATAGAATCTGCACCCCCCCACAAAGTATTATACTATCTCCCGTACATTTCAAATAAGTATGTAAGCAAAAAAAAAAGGAAAAAACTTGATTTTTAGATGCCTCCACTTTGACACCAAAAAAATTTGATCAAATAGCAAAATTTGAAAATAAAACCAGCATGGTTGGATTACGCTCGGAAAGAGCTTTCCAACGATATATCACACTTCGATTTTCGATACCGTATGAAAAAATTTCAAAAAACCCCTTGTAGCACTGAAAATGGCCCACTAAGCAATCAAAACTGCTTGTGTAGAAAAAAACCACCTTCATACCTTTTGCACTCAAATCTCAGTGTCTCATGCCTCGAGAAGTGTGCCAAGTTCACACGGCCCTGTTTCCATAAAAAATTGCCACAGATTGCTCCGATACCCAAAGGTGGTTGAATTTTATATCAAAATTCATCTAAACGATCCTCTGAATCCATTGGTGAGATTAGTTTCAACCCAAAATGTGTCCAATAAAAAAATTTCCCCAGATCCAATAAAAAACTCTTCAAAAACTTGAAACCCTTAACCTCAAAACCTGCTTCAAAAACACCAGAACAGGCAGCAGCAGGGGAGCTCTAATACCATGTAGGATTTGAGAGATACAAATCCATAGAACACCAAGAATACCTGCATGCAAATAACCTGTTACAGGAGAGAAGTAGAAAGAAACAAAAGGCAGAACTCAGAAGTTACTAAAAAATGAGAGCAAAATTATGATCCAAGTTAATGAAAAAAGATTTACAAGGTTCAACCTATAAAGGTCAACAAAACCCTAAATCCTAAAAAAGCTAGGTTGCACATTAGAATTAATAAAGATATTAATTATAATGCACCTAAGAGATAGCTTAAGAAAATAGAGTAATAAATAACTTAATTAATTAAATCGAAGTGATTTAATTAATAAGTGTAAAATATAATTACTCTAACAAGGACCCCTAGGAAGTCCCCATGACCCCTTTTGACACATTGGAATGCTCAAGTGTGTCTAAGGGGTCCTACAACCCCTTAGGATACACTTGTGCATTCAAGTGTGTCAAAAGGGGTCATGGGGACTTCCTAGGGATCTTAGTACGCCTTATCACGTGTTAGGACCCCTAGGAAGTCTCCATGACCCCTTTTGACACATTTGAACGCTCAAGTGTGTCTTAAAGGGTCATACGACCCCTTAAGACACACTTGAGCGTTCAAATATGTCAAAAGTCAAAAGGGGTCATGAGGATGACCCCTTAAGACACACTTGAGCGTTCAAATGTGTCAAAAGGGGTCATGGGGACTTCCTAGGGGTCCTAGTATGTCTTATCATGTGTTAGGACCCCTAGAAAGTCCTCATGACCCCTTTCAATACATTGGAATGCTCAAGTGTTTCTCATGGGGATTTCCTAGGGGTCCTAACACATGATAAGGCATACTAGGAACCCTAGGAAGGCCTCATGACCCCTTTTGACACATTTGAATGCTCAAGTGTGTCCTAAGGGGTCGTACGATCCCTTAAGACACACTTGAGCATTCCAATGTGTCAAAAGGGGTCATGGGGACTTCCTAAGGGTCCTAACATGTGATAAGGCATACTAGGACCCCTAGGAAGTCCTCATGACCCCTTTCGACACATTGGAATGCTCAAGTGTGTCTTAAGGGGTCATAGGACCCCTTAGGACACACTTGAGGATTCAAATGTGTTGAAAGGGGTCATGAGGACTTCCTAGGGGTCCTAGTATGCCTTATCACATGTTAGGACCCTTAGGAAGTCCCCATGACCCCTTTTGACACATTGGAATGCTCAAGTGTGTCTTCAGGGGTCGTACGACCCCTTAGGACACACTTGAGTGTTCAAATGTGTCAAAAGGGGTCATGAGGACTTCCTAGGGGTCCTAGTACGCCTTATCACGTGTTAGGACCCCTAGGAAATCCCCATGACCCCTTTCGACACATTGGAATGCTCAAGTGCATCCTAAGGGGTCGTAGGACCCCTTGGGACACACTTGAGCATTCCAATGTGTCAAAAGGGGTCATGGGGATTTCCTAGGGGTCCTAGGGGTCATTCTATTGAACCTACATTCCAAATAACAACTCACCATCTTTAAAATTCATTGTTACATAACTTATTGAATGTTGGCTTACGATAGTAAATATGAAACTTTATACTGACAAACATGAATATCATGGGATACAAACATTATAAATTTTAGTACTTTTAAACTATTTTACACCTTTGTTTGATCATTTGTTTTTTAACAAAGCATACAGATGATGACCATACAGTGTTCTACATTTGTGTGAACTTTCTTTTCCAAAATTTAAAAATGAATTGATTGTATTCAATCAAGGGGAAGTCCATTGACATCTACTTATTTAGTATAGTCAGACCGCCGAATTTACAAGGAGTCTATAGAAAAATCTTGTGTTGGATACTTTGAAGAGGACTTGGGCTAAAACTGTCTGTCATCAAATCAACTATGCAGGTATTTTTTCAAAATCATTTTGTATATCAAATAATATAATACATACTAATATAAAATTTTATATTATAATATTAATGAGCTATGCTATTATTATTTAATATTAATATTAAAAAAAAATTTGTAATATATATTTTAAAATTGAAAAAAATACACAACACAATTAATATTACCATCACAAAAATAAAATTTAATATGAAACTTGAATTTGAAAAAAGAGGTGCAATTCAAATTTCAAAATAGGCGGAATATTTCAGATATCCAATTTTAGCAGAAATTTTGAATATTTGATATGTATCAAATATCTGATTAGGCTTGGTAATTGCTTTGGTATTACCAAACGTTGGTGGTCAACCCTTTAGGCGTGTTTTAGGAGGTAGTTCTTGATATTGAGACTTTGACCATGTAGCTGACGACTATTTTTCACCCGAAATTGATGAAACAAAAAAGGTTTCTTAAATACATTATCAACTTTCCACCAATATAATTGCTATCAAATTTCGAGTTCAATAAGAAATTATTACTTATTTTTCAATTGAGTTATCTTTAAAGTTGTAATTGACATACTGATTGAAAAACAACTATAACTTTCAAACCATTTAACCTTTTTGAAATCTGAAACATGCATCACATTCTATGCTTCGGCTACTATAAGAAAAAAAAAGTTTTGAATTTTGTAAAATTTTGAATTAGTTAAGGTGGTCAGACATGAGAGTTTTTTTATTTCAAAAAATTTGTAGCAGAAAAGTCATAATTAATTATTTATTTGACCAAAAATTACAAAAAAATATGCATCACATCTAGGCATGAGTCTACTACTTATATCTAGAATCTTGGGAAATTATATCATCATTTGATTGTGATTAAGGTGGTCAGACATACACGTACTGTTTATCTTTTCCCTAAAATTTTTGTACTACTACATTGAAATCTAAAATTTTGAACAATTAGATTAAAAAAATTCAAACAAGGGCTAGTAGTTTAGAAACTACATTCAATTTTCTACATATTCTATTCTTACAACTTTTTCACATAAGGTTCATAAGATGTTCAAATTTTTACGTCAAGTTGACTAACCCTGGTTTTCTGATTTTTCATTGCTACTTAAGGCCATAGTTTGGTATACCATGATCCTACACATACCCTATCATAAGGCTTAAAATGTATTACCTCGACTTGTCTATCCAAAAATTATACCATACTTTCGTTAACTATAGACAATATCAGTTTGATTGATTTTATCATGGGCTATCTTAATACTTCCATACATCACTTCTTTTCAGGGTTAATACTGTCATTACTTATCGCTTATATCAATCCAAAGAATTAATTAAACTCTTCCTAGTCAATTTGGTCAGGTTCGCTCTGATATTCAAATAATGAGCTAATAGTTTACATTCAATCTGCTCATTTCTAACTCTACCGCATCAGACTCATATGAATACAATTTTACTCTATTGTAGATATTATTCATATGTGAAAGGCTTGAAATGATGATGCTTATAAAACTGGGACCATAACCGATATTTCATGCCCTCTCTTCAATTATAGTCTAAACTTCCACCTAAGATTACTTAATTCATTCATATCCTTTATTCCAGAGATCATCAAATTTTCTTTTTTCATCTCCTTTTACACCCTACCAATCAGTTTTGAGGAACAACACTCAATATATTTAAAATACTATAACTGTATAATATTAAAAAAAGATCGTTACATTTAGAACCTTATCTCCATCCATTAATTTGACTATAATCACCTTGTGTATTTCTGTTATGTCGACCTTGGAATGCAAAATTGGGTGATCATCTTACCCTCTTGAAAACACAAGCAATTATATATTTAAGCTCCATCTCCACATTACCTGCTATCTAGCCAAAATTCAGATATTTATAGTTTACAAAAAAGGGCATACTTAGCTCTAGCTATCCAGATTAGAAGCCAAATCTAATAAACTATAAAAGCTAATATTTATAGCCATATATATAATCTATAAACTAGCAAGCCAAAATTGTGTCCTTATATGTTACTAATATATTAATCCTTTTTCCTTTTTGGTCTGGAGCTTCAACCTTCTCACCATTGAAGATTGTCGAGTTGGGACTAGAAACACCCTTATCTACCTCTGGATTGTTAGCGCTACCTACGGCCTTAGTCCAAACTTCATTGTCTTTCATATCTACAACATCCACCTTCATGTAGTTTTGTAGCTAGTTGATGCTCACCTAATTTTCATTAATTCCCCACTTCTCTCTCTCACACACACAATCTCCCTCTTCATATCTATCTCTATCTTACTCTCCCCCCTCCATCTCTAACCATGTAAATCTCTATCAATCCATCCATCTCTCCCCTCATCTCTACCACAACCTCTTCCTAAAACTTCATATCTAAATATATCTTCCCCTCTCTCTCTCCCTCTCTTCCTCTATATATCATTTTATGTCTCTATTTATATCTTCTTATCCATCTCTATTTTATTCTTTCCTTCTCTATACATTACTCTATCTATCTATCTATCTATATCTTACAAACAAATATGTTTGTAATGGAACTTGATTGTCTTCTCTAATAAGAGGTTTGATTTCAGTAGGTGTAGGATTTGAGCAATACAAATCCACAAAACCTGAAGATCACCTGCATACAAAAACCTATTACAAGGAAGTAGAGACAATAAGAGGGCAAGGGTTTGACTCAAAAAAATGAAGAAGAAAATATCCTCAAATGATGAATGAATAAAATATACAATAGATCATCCTTATAAAGGAGATCAAAAGCCTTGAAAGGAAAACCCTAGTGCATGTAATAATTAGTTAAATTATTACAAGACTAATGCATGCAAGTTTATATTTAAAACAACTAGTGCACAAGATTAAAATAACTGGTGCATGTGTGTTTAAATATAAAAAACTAAAGCAAAAGAGTTGACATCTTAAAAAGGGAGTAAAGATTAATTAATATAATTAATACTTTACTCTAACACCCCCCCCTTAAGATGAGCAACAATGTAGCTACAAACAATGCAAGAATAAAGAAAAGGAAACTATAGTGCTAAAAGCATAAAAAGGGTCCCGACAACATAGTCTGATGAGGTACCCAGGACAACCAAATCTCTATAAAATGGAGAAATAGAGAAAACCCAATGGGAAAAAACCCTACTCCAAAAAGAGATAGAAATAGAAGGAAGGAAGGCCTCATCACTGAGATCCCGCAAGGACAACTTCCTTCACCCCAAGCATAGAATGTAACTGAAGATATCACAGGGATGAAAAAGGTTTAGTGAAGATGTTAGCAACCTGCTCAGTAGTGGGAATATACTCCAAACTCAGAGAGCCATCCTGAATCAAATGTCTGATCAAATGCATATGAAGCTCAATGTGCTTGGTCCTCTGATGCTCAACTAGGTTGTGGGAAATATGTATGGCACTTTGATTGTCACACCAAAGAATAGTGGGACTATCAGGAGGAAAACCAAACTCTATCATCAAATGGTGAAGCCATAAAACCTCCTGACTAGCTTGTACAGTTGCTCGGTACTCTGCCTCTATAGATGATAATGCATGAGTTGTTTGCTTCTTGCAAGACCATGTGATAGGACCAGAACTAAGACAGAAGAGAAATCCAAAAGTAGACCATCGATCAGTAGTATCACCAGCCGAATCCAAGTCTATGAAACCAACAATGTGAGGATCCCTTGATGTATAATGAATTCCATAAGAAGTAGTACCCCGAATGTACCTCAAGATACATTTGGTCGCTTGCCAATGACTCTCATGAGGATCATGTGAGAATTGAGAGACAAGGCCAACTGCAAAGGAAATATCAAGATGAGTGTGTGTTAGGTACAAAAACTACCCACTAGCACTCTGTATAATGTGGGATCCACTGTAGGAGTAGAGCAAGTGGTAGATAAAACAACACCTGACTAAAAAGGTGTGGGAGGAGGCTTGCAATCAAGCATGTTGAACCACTGAAGCATATCAAGAGCATACTTCTCCCAAAGTATGGAAATCCCATCCGAAGACTGAATAACTTATAGGCCCAAAAAATAGTGGAGATGTCCAAGATCAATCATCTCAACCTGCTCTCTCAATGTACCCTGAACACTCTGAATCATAGAGGATGAGCTACCTGTAATGATGAGATCATCAACATATAGCACAAGTATCAATAGATCAGCCCCATGACATTGAATGTACATGGTAGGATCAGAATGATAGCGTGTGAAGTGTGAGGCAAGAAAAAAAAATCCATCTTCTCATACCAAGCCCTAGGGGCTTGTTTGAGACCATATAGAGACTTCTAAAGTCTACACACCACAAAAGAGTCCTGCACAAAACCTTGAGGCTGCTCCATGTAGATCTCCTCCTGTAGGTCTCCATATAAAAAGGAATTCTTTACATCCATCTGATATACTATCCATCCCTGAGAAGTTGCAAGTGAAAGTACAAGGTGAATAGAATTCATCTTGGCAACAGGAGAAAAGGTCTCAGAGTAATCAATACCCTCCACCTGTGAAAAGCCCTTTGCCACAAGACGTTCCTTATACCTATCAATAGAACCATCAACAGTGTATTTGGTATGGTACACCCACTTGCACCGAACCAACTTCCTTCCTTTCAGAAGAGGACAAAGATCCCAAGTGTGATTCTTCATCAAAGAAGAATACTCCTCATCCATAGTTCTATCCCACACAGGATGACCTGTCACCTGTAAAAATCATTATGGATCATCTAAAATAGCATGACTCAGTAAACCAGTACCAGATGTCTGATCATGAGTGCAACAAGTGTCTGAAGGGTCACCTACCAAAGATCTAGCTGCATCAACAATATCATGAGCCCATTTGGGCACATGTGGAACATATGGTGATGGTGGGGAAGGTGGAGCATCATTTGACTCTTCTTTAGAGGAGATAGAATCTTGTAGAGGAGAAGATGAAGAACTAGGTAGTGAAGAAGAAGCTAATGATGGAGGATCCATCTGAGGATAGCGCTCATCAAAATGAACATCTCACTGAAACAAGACTTCTCTAGAGTTAGGATCAAACAACCTATACGCCTTCACATCCTCATAGTAGCCAAAAAAATATGAGTGGTCATCTTTTCCTCTCCATGGCTTTCCTCTGAGCATCTGGAATAAATGCCCAAGCCTCACTACCAAAAACTCAGAATGTAGAAACATTAGGCTTGACATGAGTCCAAGCCTCCTTAGGAGTCAAATGTCATAATGCTTTATGAGGCATCTGATTCTGAATATAGTTAGCACAATTGATAGCCTCAGCCCAAAAGGAAGCACTCATAGCTCATGGCTATAGTATACAATTAGCCATCTCCCGTAATGTTATGTTCTTTCTCTCTGCAATGCCATTTTGCTACTTGGAGTATGAGGAACTGTGAACTAATGTTGTATACCATGCTCTGTGCAAAAATCTTTGAAAGACTAATTCACATATTCCCTCCCATTGTTAGTGCATATACGCTTGAAAAAAAGTCCAAATTGTTTCTCTACAAATGTCTTAAATATTTGAAATGAATTAAAGACATCAGACTTGTACTTCAAGAAGTACACCCATATGCATCTAGAGAAATCATCAATGAAGGTGAGTACATATCTAGCACCAAAAAAAGGAGTGGGAAATGACATAAGATCATTGTGTATCAACTCCAAAGGTGTGAGAGATCATGAGGATCTATCGGATGGAAAAGGATCTCTGTGAGGTTTTCCAAGTACACAACCTTGACAAACATCATCAGTATAAGAGATATGTGGTAGCCCAAGCACTAGCTCCTGTGTACTCATTTGCTGTAAATATCTGTAGTTGACATGGCCAAAATGCTCATGCCAAAGCTTGCTCACTGTGTCTACATGAGCAACAAGAGAAACACCAGTAGAATTAGAGCTCTCGAACCCATCAAATTGGTATAAGTGAGTCTCTGAATCAACACTCCCAATAACAATAACCAATTTAGGATCATGGAGGTCTCGAAAAACCACATCATGTGGTGAGAACTCAACTATTTTACCAGAGCTAGAATGACAAATTTGATAAACAGATAGGAGGTTCATAGAAATGGCAGGAACCAAAAGAACATCCTGTAGAGAACCACCATCTAATGAAAGAGTATCAGAACCTATAATTGAAAGTAGTGCTGAGTTACCAACTGCAATCTATGTAGTAACACTCTGAGCAAGTGAGGTAACCAATCCAGAGGAGTGTGACATATGGTGCGAAGCACCTAAATCAATGATCCATGGAGAAGTGGAATATAAAGCTTGAGTAGAAATAGCATGACCTTTCCCTGTGGGAGGAGGTGGAGGATTTGGAGGAGAAAGACCATGCTTTTGCATGGCTTCTTCTAGTGCCTCAAGTCATTTCCAACACCTAGAAATTGGATGCCCTTCCTTGCCACAAAAACTGCAAGGATCACCTATGTACTTTGTAGTCTTGGAGGTAGACTCACCAGACTTAGAAGTTTTTCCTTTCGGAGTAGATTTCTTTGGATCTGATTTGGGAGGTGGCTTGGAGGGATTCTCACTGCCAACTGAATCTATTTTGGGCTTGGGCTTCTGCTTCTACTTTCCCTTGGATGGTTGGGCAACCAATGCTTAGTTCTTTGATCCTGTTAGAGAGTCCAACTAAGTAAGTTTGGCCTGCTCTCTAGTCAAGCGATCACAGAACACCTCAAAAGTGGGCATGGTGAATCTAGGTCCCCAAGCATCTATAGTAGAATGAAAGGTAGAAGCAAAAATCTAAAAGTTTCCTCAAAGCTTAGACATAATCAAATAAATGCACTCTTTATCATTCTTTTTCTTTCCACATCTGTGTAACAAAGATCTCTATTGTTTGAAGTTCATTAGAAAGTTCTCAATAGTAGGAAAAGAATTAGGTACAAGAGAGGTAAGCTCTTCCTCAATCTAAAGTTCTCTGAACTCATTGATGGTACCAAATAATGTCTCAAATTTAGCCCACATCTCTAGAGGGGTATTACACCCATCAAGATGAAACTACAAGCTATTTGATACCTGTAAAGCAATCAACCCCATAGCCTCCTCCATCTTGTTTCTATGTTGCATGATCTCAAAGGGCCTCTATAATACTGGTTGCACTGCATCTAAACAAGACCAGAGCCCTTTTGAATGGAGAAGCCATGTCATTAGGGTTTTCCATGTGTGATAATTATGTGGGGTTAGAAGTTCTAGACAAGAAGAGGTCTTGGCCATATTTTTTAGAAGGGGTTTTTGTTTTGATAAATATATGGTTTACTGATAGAAATAAGAAAAATAACACCCCCCACAATCCAAATATCAAACCCCTAAGCCTAGAATGATATGCTTTATCAAGAGAAGAGAAAAAAATCTTCAGATGTAAATCTTGTGTACCTTAAAAAATTATGATGAAAATAGACAGAAATTTGGATGGTGCTCAAGAAGAGCTTTTCGACGCTTCTTCCAGATTGAAAAACAAAGCTAATTTGAGTAAATTAGCCCCCCTAGAATGCAAAAAGGATAATCTAACTTTGATAGCAAAAACAAAGAGCTAGATGATAGGGAAAACTAGATTAAGTTGCATGAGAGCATTGGGCTTAGAACCATCTTTTTGACGATATCTCATTTGTCGAAAAATGATGCCTGGAGCTCCCAGAATGCCAATTTTAGTGAAAGGTGGTCCAAAAGAGAAAAAAACCCCCCAACAAAATTTTGGGTGAAAGCTCTGGTCCCTAGTCACATGCAGGGCTCCTGGTTCTGGCAGTAATGGTTAGCAACTAGTGGTTTTGGTCTTACCATTGGTGGTTTGGACTTGCTGCGGGCGGTTAAGGTCTCCGCTGGCAGTTTAGGCCTATCGTCGGTGGTTTAGGCCTGCCATCAATAGTTAAGGTAACTATCGGTGGTTTGCTGGTGACAGTTTGCCTTGGCAGCGGTGTGCATAGGCGACGGTAATGCTCGAGCGGTGCATTGTGCACATGGTTTTTTACCAATTTTTTTAATTTTTCACCTCGTACAATGTGAAATTAATTGCCTCAGGGTGCGTGCATTATCGTACAACCCTAGGGCAATTTTTTTTTGCCTCTCCCTGCAACATTGTCCAAATTGGACGTGTTTTATATCGAAATAGGGGTTTTTGGGCACTGCGAGCTCAACGGTGAGGTCTGTTTGAGCTCAAAGTGCACCAAAATTTAGGGACCCTCTAATTTCAATAAAAAATAAATTAAAAAGCCCTAATTTGAAATAGATGAATTTCTAATCTCATAATCCTTCAAATGAGAACAAGCTATAATAGATCAGGCTCTGATACCATGTAGGATTTGAGCAATACAAATCCACAAAACCTGAAGATCACCTGCATACAAAAACCTGTTACAAGGAAGCAGAGACAAGAAGAGGGTAAGGGTTTGACTCAAAAAAATGAAGAAGAAAATATACAATGGATCATCCTTATAAAAGAGATCGAAAGCCTTGAAAGGCAAACCCTAGTGCATGTAATAATTAGTTAAATTATTACAAGACTAATGCATGCAAGTTTATATTTAAAACAACTAGTGCATGAGTTTAAAATAATTGGTGCATTTGTGTTTAAATATAAACAACTAAAGCAAAAGAGTTGACATCTTAAGAAGGGAGTAAAGATTAATTAATATAATTAATACTTTACTCTAATAGTCGGGTTTAGATACCTATAAGTATATGCATGATCATAGATACGCATAAAATCGTATTGGTAAAATTGATATAGAAGCTTTCAAGTGGCCATAATGAAGAGGTATAATACTGTGTGTGTGAAAATTGTATCTGATCTGTAGACACAACACTTAGTAAAACATTAGAGGTTAGTGATAATCAAAATTGTGCAAAATTGAAATCTAATCTAACCAAGCGATTTACTGCCTTCTAATAGGTGCGAGATTGATGTTCTCAGATTGTAATCGAGAACAGTGACCTAGACGACACATAAATGAAGGATTTGAATGCAAAAGATGGATATGAAATTGAATGCAATTAATCTATATTTTTGATATTTTCTATACAATAAGAATGATAAAAACTGATATGAATCTATGAATGCTATTGAAAATTGATATGAAATGAATTGATCTATCTAACAATGATATGCAAAGCTATGAAATTCTATGCTATGATATGAAAAATATGCAATTGAAATTGATCTCACAAAGCTTTGAATTCGCAAGTTGATTCTTTCAAGCTCCAATTGTGCAAATTCTCCAAATCTGATATGCTATGATTCCTGTAGAGTAAGTTTGCAATTTGCGAGATGATTGAGAGATTGAGAGATGAGCTGAAGAGCTAAGCATTGTTTTTATAGAAATCCAAGGCTTTGGAGGTGCATGAAAAAAAGCCATAAATCACTCAAATAACTCAGGTTGATTTTTGAGTTATTTTTAAATAAAGGATAATTAACTCACAAAAACATGCAAAAGCTAAGTTTTAACTCAAAATAGAGTTTAGCTTTAATTGATAATTGATAGTTGTTTGCTTTTATGATTGTGCATGTTTTATTTATGAATTAATTTAATAATAAAGTGATTTATTTCCAACTTAACTGCTTTTAAAAATAAAACAATTGATTTATGGGTTAATCAATTATTTAATCAAACTTTTATTAAAAATTATATTATTAAATAATGACAATTTGCTTTAATTAATTAAATAAGAATTTAATCAATTATTCATATGATATTAGATTTATTGTCAAAATTAAATAATACAATTAATAATAGATAGAATTAAATTTAATTACACAATTAAGTGGCAAATATTAAATCTAATTAATTAAATATAAAAATATTCAATTAATCAAACTTTAGGATAAATGTGATTTATCGCCAAATAATCATTAAATTAAAGATAATTAAGATAATTAGGAATATTACTAGGAATATTCCCTGATGCAGAATTTAAGATAATCAATTAGATTTGATGATGTTCAGATGTGCCTTAGGTTAGGACTTTGATGTCGATTTCGTTTGAATTTGTAGATGTAGGAGATTGATGAACTTATAGCCCATTTTTGGGGTATTACATTTTGCCCCTCTTTGAATTACTGTGGTAAGCGTAGTGGTTCAAAGATAGTCTGTGTTTGATAAAGATATTAAACTGATTCGAAAGATAAACCGATCTCAAGATAGAAACCGATTGAAAGATATTGAGATAGGAGTTGATTGATATAAAGATAATAGGTCCTGAATGACCAGAGATAATGTTTACTGTAGCAACAATGAACCTATGATTGTGAAAAAGTGTCAAAATGCCTGATTCCAAACCTTAGGATTGATAAGAAGTGAGTGACCCATTCTAGACTCGATTGTCTTAGCAGAACTAGCAGGTATCACATCTGAATCCTTCAGTTGCAGAAGAACCAAGGAAATAACACTATGATCTGATGGTTGCAAAAACTGATACGGATTACAAGATTAAGAGAATACCAGATTGATATGGATCTTGATGAATTTGATATGCCCCAAGTGATGATAGATTTTCCTGGAGCGATGAGGACTTTTGATGAATCAGTAACTAGACATGATTGTTTGTCTTGATCACTGATGAAAGATATTGATAGACTTGATCGATAGAATTTTGATTTACAGACTTTGAATTGATGTGCAATACCATGCCCCCTTCGGGATTAAAATTGAAATCTGACAACAAAAGTTAGTGTTGAGAGCTCAGAAGCATGTTGATTGATGGTAAAAGTGGTTATACACGTTCAAGAGTGCATTCTGCATCGTTTAGAGGTCCTGGAGACCAAGGTTGACTAGGTTTGACCATGAGTTGACCATGGTTGACCAAGTTGAAATTTTGATAGTTTGATGTTAGATAATCAGTTAAGTTGAATACTGGATTTCTGTGATGATTGAAGGTCGAATATGCAAGTAGTTAATAATATGAATGATCTTAGATTTGAATTTTGATCCCGAAAAAGGATTCTACTTGCTGCTTCGTTGGAGGAACCTTCATGTGAGATTCAGCTCTTGTTAGATTTGAAGAATTGATATGAAATTTTTTTTAAGCTTTGAAGTTCGTTTAGTCATTGTGAGATCATGCAAAGATGAAAAATGCAAAGAAGCATGCAATATGAAATGCAACCAAAGACCTAGGACCTAGTCACTGATCATATGTCGATTTGTTATCATCATTGAAATTTTAGGTAACCGGATAAATCAATACAATGCCCACTAGTTATGAAACCATAGACATATGAATATCGATTTGTATGCGCAAGAATCAATACAACACCCACTGGTCAACAACCATGGATATATGAATATTGATTTTATTTTCGGAATGTCGGAGTAGATATAAGCACCAAGGCACAAACGCTAGGATGACCTGAATATCATGTCTATTTTGATATAGCAATTTGTATAAGCATCAAAACATAAATGTTGTGATGACCTGAATACGCCTTGCATTGCAAACACATCAAAGAGTCAAGAGATCATTCTAAATCCAATGTGAATTACCCGTAGTGACCCTTTATCGTTCACATCCTTAGGCAAGATCGCGTTTCACAGTAGGAGAAAGAACTTACTCAAAAAGACAATAGTTAGATCAAACTTCCTTGAATTTTCTGGGTATCAATGGTCGAGGTACGCATGGCCATCCAATTCGAGATAGAGGTTCTTATAGTCGGACACCATTTCAATCCAGAATTTCCAAAGTTGTTAGATTTTCACATACAAGCAGAAGACAAAGAAAAGATTATGCCCCTAGTCATCACTCTCTAAATCCTATAAAGGACATCATCGAAGAGCTCAAAGGAACACAATATGCAAAAATCTCAATGTGAATCAGTAAGCATACAAGGAGATAAAAGCATGAAGCACAGATTGTTTTCAGTTTGAGTTTGATGTTTGATTGCGTTGTTATAGATACAAAATCCTTTCTAGAGACAAGACAGACTGACTGACTCAAATGAAGCTTCAAAGGACTCTGAGTGGATATGACACGTCTAAGATACATTGGAGACTATAAGATATGACATTGATTGCCCCCAAGTTTGAACATTGATAGGATACAGATGCGCAAGCTGATTGGTGTACAGACTGACTTATTGAAAACTGGAAATGTTGAAACAAACCGGGAGATATGTACAAACTAAAGCAAGACTGAAAGCTGGGAAAGACCAAGATTGTGCTGATAGATGGAGCATTTTGAACAAGTGGCACCTATTTGCCAGGTTTTCACCATCTTGGTAGAGATTCTATTTTTGCTACCAAGGTGCCTGTTTCCAGGTTTTCACCAAGGCACTTTTCTTTTTTTCATTTTTTTTGTATTTTTCATTTTTCAATTTTTTTTGTATTTTTCATTTTTTCAATTTTTTTGAATTTTTGATATTTTCTGATTTTTATTTTTATTTTTTGATATTTTTTAATTTTTTTGTGAATCATCAAGGCGCCTATTGCTAGGTTTTCACCAAGATGCTCATTTTTTTAGGACTTTTTCTAATTTTTAAGATTTTTTCAAGACATTTTACCAAGCACTAAATGCCTTAGGCATAAAATTTCTTCAGATGGAGAACGTTGATTGGTTCTCGGAGCTGTTCTCCTTCAGCCATTGAGAGTTGATAGGCACCAGAGCCAAAAGTAGCAGTGATAACAAAGGGACCCAGCCAATTGGGTTCGAACTTCCCCTTGTGTTCTCGATGGGATTGATTTTTAGGATTTTCTCTCAACACTAGATCACCAACTTGAAATTCTCTGTGTCTGACTTTCTTGTTGTGGCCTCTAGACATTCTTTTCTGATATACTCTAAGATGATCATACGCTACTTGTCTGCGCTCATCTAGTAGTTCCAGTTCTTGTAACCTAGACGCTCTGTAGTCTTCATCATTGACAAGTCCATGCATTCTGATTTTGAGTGATGGGATTTCAACCTCAATAGGCAGTACTGCTTCAGACCCATAAACTAAAGCGAAAGGTGTAGCCCCTGTAGGTGTTCTGATACTAGTTCTGTATGGTTCTGATACTGGTTCTGATACTTGTTCTGATACTAGTTCTGATACCGATTCTGATACTGATTCTGATAATTGTTCTGATACTGGTTCTGATACTTGTTCTGATACTGGTTCTGATACTGATTATGATAATTGTTCTGATACTGGTTCTGATACTTGTTCTGATAATTATTCTGATACTTGGTATACTTGATAACATCTTTTTCCATTTGCAAACTCCCAAGAAAGATCATATCGTGCAGTCCCAATGTCTAGCAAGGTGGAGAACAAGAGGGATTAGCAAGCTGTTGGAAGAGATGGAAGACAAGAGAATGAAGGAGAATGAAGGGAAGAAATCTTCAAGGAAAAACTTCTCAAGAATACTCAAGCTAGGGAAAAATTATCATGTAGAGCATATTTGGATAAGTGGGGAAAGGCTAGTATAGGATAAGTCACAAAAGCATAGTGCAAGAGCAGGAAAGAATGCAATCCAAAGGAGTAGACATGTCAAGAGGCTTCATAGCACTGTGTTTTACTCTTTCTTTCTTTTTTTATTAGATCAAGACCAAAGGGGAAAAGGATAGCGATAGGAGAAAATGAATGGAGGAAGATGGATATGAAGGCTAAACATGGAAGGAATGAAAGCAAGATCACCGTAAGATAGCTCACAAAATAGTCAAATGTTCGTATATAGATCAACATTGTCAAGATCAAAGAGAGAAGATGGAATGGATGAAATATGTAGAAGAACTACGCATAATGCCTGATTGCTAGGTTTTCATCATGGTACTTATCCAAGGTGCCACAAAGGAGTGGTTTTCACCATAGGATGAATTTATTTCTCTTTACTTTTGCTACCAAGGTGCCTGTTTCCAGGTTTTCACCAAGGCACATTTTCAATTTTATTTTATTTTTTTATTTTTTTGGAAGAAGGCAAGCTTTTTAGATAATGCTCCTTGAAAGGATAAACCATGATATGCCAAGGATTCAAAATGACACGCTCAAAGATGCTGATAGGGAAAGGGACATGAAAGAGAAAAATGGAGGATAAGGTTTTATGTAAAGCGAGTGAGGTTGGAAGATAGGAGGAATAGGCAAATGAGGAAAAATGATAGAAGGTAGAAGGTTAATGAATGGAAGGATTGTGAAAGGGTAGATGGAAAGGAAGGCAAGATCAATGTAAACACACACCTTGAAGGGTGGTGAGAGGGTGGAGGAAATGTGAATGAAGGAATACGTGAAGGAATATGGCGAATGGATAGCAGAGGTTGCGGTTTAGGCACATGGAATGGAAGAATATTTTTGGAGGGAGATGAAGTGGAAGCCTTTGGAAGCTTGAATGTCAATTTCATTTTTTGCTCAACACTAGACTCTTTCAAGAGAGACTTTGGAATCCATATAGCCATAGGCTTTTTATTTCCTTTTGATGATCTAGAGAGAATATCTTCAATGATGGATTTTGGAACCCATACTTGTCTTGTAGTTTTTTTCTTAGATATCTCTTTTGACTTTATGTTTCCATGTCTATTAGAGGAGACATGGTGATCTTCTTTTTTTGATGGATTTTTGTATTGCTTCTTTTTCTTGTATTGAACATTCAAGTTACTTTCAAAAGACTTGGGACTTGTGGAAGAAGGAGGATATGACTGGTTTAGATGGGTGGGTGGATGAAAAGGATTCAAGGGTATGCATCTATGTTGATCTTGAGGAAAGATGGGAGATGGAGGGATGTAAGGACCCAAGATGGATGGCAAATTAGGAGAGTTAGGAGGGGAAAGTGAAGGGACATAAGGACCCAAGATGGAAGGAAGGCATGAAGCCCTTAGTAGTGGTGGAAGAGGTCCAAGGATGGAAGTGGAAGATGCAAAAGGATAATCAATAAGTTCATCAACATCTATATGACAACCAAAGATATCAGCATCTTTAGAGTGAGCATTAGAATTTTCAATAGAATCGTGGACATCTTGAATATGAGCACCTTCTTTGATAGGATTGTTCAAAGCTTGCAAAGACTTAGGAAGAGTAGAAAGTGGAAATGAACATGGAGTGGTAGAACAAGAAGATGGAAGACTTTGATCTTGACAAGGATCTTTGGATAGCACCGGCACATAATTTGTCTCTTGATTTTCAATAGGCTTAACATTGGAAGTAACAACACTATTTTTACCAACCTTAATGGAAGTATCATCTTTGGAAAGCGCAAGTGTAGTAAGGTCATTTTGATTGCCAATAAGCTCAACAGTGTAAGTAGTAGCTTGATCTTGCTTAGGTGAAGACTTAAGACATGGTGGAATGCATGAAAAAGGGGGTACAGGATCAAAAGAACCCTGAGGCGGATAAGAGACATCATGAAAAGGAGTGGATGACATGGAGGGTTCTTGATCTTGATCTTTCTTTATGTTCTTTTCTTCATCATTTTTAGAGTCCTCTTGACATGGAGCCACTTCTAAGGACAAGGAAGCATGTTGGGATTGTATGGATGACTTTGGAAGAGATGGTGTAGGACTAGCTGAAGTAGGGATTATAGCATATGAAGGCTTAGGCTCTTTAGGTTTATCATCATTGAAAGTATTTGCAGCCAAGTGAAGGATAGCTTGAGTTTCTTTAAGAGGTAGCCCTGGAGGATAACTATAGGGAGCCACATGAAAAGTATCAGGGCTTGTGTCGGATGAAGGTTCTGTGAAAGATTTGAAAGACTCAAAAGCTTTAGGAAATGTACGGGTATTGGAGGAAGTAGGGGATGGAAGGGAACCATCACCAGACAAAGGTTCAGCATTAACATGATCTTGCTTGAGAGTGTAATCTTTATTTTCAGCTAGAGAGTTCTTAGAGGAGAGATCCTTATAGTATTGACATTTCAAGCTAGCACGATGTATTTTATAGTCCTCAGTAGTAGTAGATGGATCATCATCAAGGTATTGTCCACAAAAGCCATCAAAGTCTCTTTCAAAATTAGAATCATATGGATCACCATCACGATCTATCCAATGTGACGGCCCATTTGTAGTAAGCAAGAATGAATGATGAGGAGGACTCTTCAGAACAGAGGTGTCATAGGTATCATTACATTGTCTGTCATCATAGTCATCATAGTCTCCAAAGCTAGATGTGTCACTCTCCATGGAAGAGGTATCATATTGCTCAAATTTTTTTCGGGGGCATGGTGACATGTACAAGTCTTTATCAAATGGAAAAGAGTATAGAGATTCCATGGAGAACTCTTTAGGTTCCTTTTCTTTCTTAAGATTGTTAAGTTCAACTTGCATAGCTTGCAGCTGCTTCATCATAGCGGCAATCAGAATTTCTTCCTCATGTGTACTGATTCTTTGAGACATGTGTACTAATTTTCAATAGCTACTGATTTGTTCTTGACACAATGATATTTTTGACAGATTCTGGAACTAGGCTGCAAACATTGGATATCTTGCAATTTGACAATTTCTGACAACTCTCAAATTTTTCCAAACGACACTCTGCAGACTTGTACGACACTGGGTAGTCTATGAAACGACAGTTGCTAAACTCGTACGACAGTTGGGTAGCAATGAAATGACAGTTGACAAAACTCGTACGACAGTTGCTAACAGGGTTTTGACTTTCTTGAATTTGACTTTTGACTCCAGAAAGATTTTACGTCAATTTTTGCAAAATTTAAGGTCTTCAATTTTGGATTGTTTGCAAATTGTACTGTCCAGATTTTGAAGGTTATACCAGATTTGATATTTTTAATAGCCAAGTAGATAAACAAGCACGCAGAACATCAAGCAAGTGATTCCAAGCACGTCTGAAAATAATGAACAAGGGCAAAAGCAACCTTGTGCATGAACAATCAAGTGACCAAATTGTGCTAATCCCTGAGAGTACTAATTGTGTATGTTCTGAAAAGTTTTGCAATAACACACATATAGCTAAAAATGAAAAATTGGCCTCTCTAGGGTTTTTAGTAATGGTTTGACTCTGCAACTTTTATGATTCAAAGGGGTGAACTCCAATCCTGGCACACCAGGGTTTTGACACAGTCCGAGAACTTAATCTTCAAGAGCTGCTAGGGAGATCTGACAACCCAACAATGAACCATACCCGTGGAGATTTCTTCCACAAGGACATTCATATAGCGGCTGTCACTACCATGGGAAAAATGGCTATTACCGCTTGAGGTTCCATCAACACAGTTTTCCCTGTGAAGGGATTGTCCGCTATGGTTAACCCTCTCTAAAGGTGACTCACATATTTATACCACAAGGGGACTTGGCTCTAGATTCAAGGTTTTGACACCTCTTCACTTTTAACCCAAACAAAGCAAGCAGATTAATCCGACATGCTAAGACAAAGTTTTTTTCCACCAAGGTCTGTGATATCAACTCCACATGATCTATCAACCTCTCTGGGGAGAGAATGTATCAATCAATAAGAGAAGATGCACTAACCAATTTTGATTCACCAAAGCTTGTGATATCAACCCTATGTGATCTATCAACCTCTCTGGAGAGAGAATGTGTCGATCAATAAGAGAAGATGCACTAACCAAGTTGAATGTGAAATGCACTAAGTATCCTCCCTACCTACAAGGATTCTGTCGTCAAGAAATATTTCTCTAGGAATCCAATCTCTCAAGAATCACGAATAGTGTTCATAGGGCCTAATTACTATGTGAGCACAGATATATTCCCGAAAGAAAATCTACCAAAAGCATCCAAAAAGTAGAAAGAGGAACACTTAACGCTTAAAGAAAATATGAGATGAGTCCACAAGGTGGAACACTTAACACCTCACACAAGCTGAAAATGAGTCCACAACTTAGAAAACAAGTGAGTTCCTAAAAGCACAAAGGGTTGCCAAGTGGAACACTTAACGCTTCTGTCCTGTTGACCCCTCCCTTTTATGGCGTTGAGATTGCAACCATGGGGCGAAAATGAGGGGCTGGTGGATTAGCGAGTCCAATAACCCAAGATAGAAATCAAGATCAATCACAAGTATTCTAAGACTACTTAATGAATCCTTAAGGGATCACAACCTAGTATCAAATTATGCAAGTGTGTAGAAATAGATCAAAAGCATGAAAAGATGCACGCAAGCTGGACACATAAGAGATTTATTTTAAGTTCAAATCGAAATGTTTTCAGAACAAGGAGAATACCTCATGATCCTCGCAACGCACTTAGTAGATTCTACCTAATTTTTAGCAATTTTTGTTGAGCTTTTCCATGCAAGCAAGTGACGAACTCTCCAACAAGCAAACAAGCAAACAAGATATGCAAAATATATTCAACTTATGAAAACCATAGGGTTAGCTCTAAAAATCAATTTTTAGGAGCAATAATAACCATAAATTAATCCAAATGACAACTCATATCATGCATTGAATCATATGAAAAATAAGTGCATACCCATCATAAAATTTTAATTTTTCTGCACTACATTTGACCTAGTCAACAAGATCTGATTTTTTTGATATGATTTTGGCCACAAAAATAGAAATTCAGAATAGAGACCCCTAGTAAAAAATAGAGAGCTTTCCAAAAATGCAAAAATTTTATAAAAATATCTTCATTTCTGCCCTAGAGACCCATTTTATCAAAATAGACTAGTTGTTGAAAATTGACTATTTGAGCTATTAAATTGCATCCAAATTTAAAACACAAATAATAGACCCCCTGTAGAATTTGAAGAGATTTTTGAAAATGTAAAAATTTTAGAAAAATATTCTGATTTGCATCAGATATTAATTCTTTATGAAAAATTAAAAAAAAATTATTAAAAATTCAAAATAATTCATAAAATTCTAAATTTTTTTTCAAAGCTTCCTTGATATGTCTCCAACCTACAAAAAATTTTTTTAGACCAAAACTCCAAGCCGTTTGGGAGATAAAATTAAATCTTTAAAACTTTAGGGTTTTAGCTCCAAGAATCAAAATCAGCATGCAAAGGTGGGTTGCCCCACGGTGGGCGCCAGAAATATGTGTGTGAAAATTGTATCAGATTTATAGACACAACACTCAGTAAAACATTAGAGGTTAGTGATAATCAAAATCGTGCAAAATTGAAATCTAATCTAACCAAGTGATTTACTGCCTTCTAATAGGTGCGAGATTGATGTTCTCAGATTGTAATCGAGAACAGTGACCTAGACGACACATAAATGAAGGATTTGAATGCAAAAGATGGATATGAAATTGAATGCAATTAATTTATATTTTTGATATTTTCTATACAATAAGAATGATAAAAACTGATATGAATCTATGAATGCTATTGAAAATTGATATGAAATGAATTGATCTATCTAACAATGATATGCAAAGCTATGAAATTCTATGCTATGATATGAAAAATATGCAATTGAAATTGATCTCACAAAGCTTTGAATTCGCAAGTTGATTCTTTCAAGCTCCAATTGTGCAAATTCTCCAAATCTGATATGCTATGATTCCTGTAGAGTAAGTTTGCAATTTGCGAGATGATTGAGAGATTGAGAGATGAGCTGAAGAGCTGAGCATTGTTTTTATAGAAATCCAAGGCTTTGGAGGTGCATGAAAAAAAGCCATAAATCACTCAAATAACTCAGGTTGATTTTTGAGTTATTTTTAAATAAAGGATAATTAACTCACAAAAACATGCAAAAGCTAAGTTTTAACTCAAAATAGAGTTCAGCTTTAATTGATAATTGATAGTTGTTTGCTTTTATGATTGTGCATGTTTTGTTTATGAATTAATTTAATAATAAAGTGATTTATTTCCAACTTAACTGCTTTTAAAAATAAAACAATTGATTTATGGGTTAATCAATTATTTAATCAAACTTTTATTAAAACTATATTATTAAATAATGACAATTTGCTTTAATTAATTAAATAAGAATTTAATCAATTATTCATATGATATTAGATTTATTGTCAAAATTAAATAATACAATTAATAATAGATAGAATTAAATTTAATTACACAATTAAGTGGCAAATATTAAATCTAATTAATTAAATATAAAAATATTCAATTAATCAAACTTTAGGATAAATGTGATTTATCGCCAAATAATCATTAAATTAAAGATAATTAAGATAATTAGGAATATTACTAGGAATATTCCCTGATGCAGAATTTAAGATAATCAATTAGATTTGATGATGTTTAGATGTGCCTTAGGTTAGGACTTTGATGTCGATTTCGTTTGAATTTGTAGATGTAGGAGATTAATGAACTTATAGCCCATTTTTGGGGTATTACAAATACCACTACCTACAAACTTTGTCATCGATTTTTCAAATTTTGCAAATTGGGGCTTTCTTAAAACAGAGCATGGAATCCATTGATGCAAAATGTGAATGATAACTGCACAGTTTAAATACCCGATAGCGAAAAGTGAATGCAAAATAAGAACCACATGAACAAAACACTAACAATCTACCAATCTATTGGATATTCTTCATAGATATCCATGTCAATGATTTAATAGTGGAGATACTAAATTGGTGCCCACTTTGTAAATTTTTTAAATTCTCAACTGTAATGCATATACAAGCCAATCAAAATCATTCTTACACTTCTCCAATATCTATTTCTAAGGTGCGATTGCTAGTTTTAATTCAGTGAAAGGAAAGTGGATTTCTGTCAGCAAGATGTTACAGGCTAGAGATGAAATTCTGACCGTAGAGTAAATTAGATCAAACGGTTTCAGTAGATTCATTTTTTAAATGAACCTTGACCTTGGACAGACGACGGACCCCAACTTTTTATTGTATTTCTTAAAGTTTAGTCTGTTATCCTTAGCTTTTTATTCCCTGAACTAGCTGGAGTGAGACTGAAATGCTAGCTGCATGAATGACTAGGAGAGATCACCAAATTCTTAGCAGCTTGGCCAGCTGTGGAATCACATTAACTCACATAAGCAACAAATGATTTCCAGTTCTAAATTAA
Source organism: Chamaecyparis obtusa (assembly GCA_027943335.1). NCBI lineage: Eukaryota > Viridiplantae > Streptophyta > Pinopsida > Cupressales > Cupressaceae > Chamaecyparis > Chamaecyparis obtusa. Next base: position 74,928 of record BSBK01007299.1, on the reverse strand, counting down.
AGGTTGGAAGTTTTGAGCGAGAAATTTCCAGTGACTAGGAAAATGGGCATTTCCAAAAATAATGAGTTGGATTTTTCTTCGTCCATAGAGGCCACTGACAAAATAGGAAAATTGAATTAATTTGATTTTATATGGAAATAAAAAAATCATTCCAATAGTAAACGAACTGAATCAAATTTCAATCTTTCCTTTTTGCAATATTGTTTTTCATATATGGTTAGATTTATGTCTCATTATTTTCTTTGGACACACATGAAATCTTTCTTCATATATACAATCGTCTTAATTATGGCTTCTACCCCTTCAACGATATATATATTTGAGATCTAAAGATTTTTATGAGCTTTCTTTATAACTATAAGAAAAGGCTATGTCGTGTCTTGCTATGATATATACAACTTAAATTATTATGTAAAATGCATCATTTAGTGGAGTATACTATAGGATAAAAGAGTTGTCTATATGATATATTATTATTTTTAACTAGGAAACGTGTGAAAAACAAATATTATGGGATTATAAAGTTAATGAATTGATGTTCATATATTAGTTTCAATAAAAGTATATTAAATTAAAGAATGGATAGAATGATACTATATTTTAAATATCATATGAAATATGAGGTAAAATAATTAAGGATTGAATATATATATATATATATATATATATATATATATATATATATATATATATATATATATATATATATATATATATATATAGTAAAAGGTGGAGGTGAGTTATGGTCATTGGGTTAATTATTATTAAGGTTGAGTCATGATAGTTATGTTTATTTAGACAATTATCAAGGTATTCTTCATTAACATATTCGATATTGAATAGTTAAATTTTATTTGTAGTAGAAAAGATCACCAAAACTAGAGGAGTAAGTTTTTGCTAGTTGACAAACTAAAACATTATATCTATTTTTTTAAATACCCAAAAATTAACACAATTAAATGGAAGATCTTATTATCATCTTCCCATAAAGTGTGATCATCTACAAATTTCATTACTAATGATTAAACTTTTTCTATATTTATTTCACATCAATGTTTAGATGGCATTCTATGATTTCTCATGGAGATTTAAGAGAGTTAAGAAGAAGAAAAAAATGAAACTTATTTTCATACATCAATATTTAAAATCACACTCTCTAATTTATCTTGAAGATTTAAGAGAATTTGGTAATACAATGATATATAGTAATATAATCTTATATTATAATATAAGATAATCTTATATTATTAATAATAAAAATATTAATACAAATAAATATTGAAAGTTTAATATATATTGTATAGAACATGATCTATAATAATAAATAGAGTTCATATATTAATGCTACATATAAGAGATACAAATACATATTAATTCGTAAAAAAATAGAAGACAATACATATTATACTAGACTAGATATTGCACTAGCTGTTGGGATTGTGGCAAGATTCTTTTCTAATCCTAAGGAAACACACATGATGGCTGTGAAAAGAATTATGAGATATTTGAAATGAACTGCTGACTATGGGCTATATTACAAGAAGGATGACAAATTTGAACTAAGAGTATATATAGATGCTAATTGGGCAGGAAATGTAGATGACAGAAAGAGTACTAGTGGTGGAGCTTTCTTTCTTGGACAAAGATTACTCTCCTAGACAAGCAAGAAACAAAATTGCATTTCCCAATCTACTGTCGAGGCCAAGTATGTTGTTGCTGTAGTAAACTGTTCAAATTTGGTATGGATAAAACAATTGTTGATATGCATGAAAGAAGAAATCACTGAACCTATTGTTATTTACTCTGACAACACAAGTGCTATTAATATTTCTAAGAATCCAGTGATGCATACTAAGACCAAGCACATAGCAATCAAGTATCACTACTTGAGAGAATTAGTACAAGATAAAGAAGTCCGAATGGAATATGTGAATACAAATGAATAATTAGCAGACATATTCACTAAAGCTTTACCTAGAGAAGCTCATGAGTATTTGAGAAGACAATTATGGGTCCTTCCCCTAACTGAGGCTACCTAGTCAAGCTAGGAGCACTGCATCAAATATGCTACAGTAGAATATTTGACAAATTGATGTAGAAGATTGTCACACTTTAGGACTGGCCTAGAGTTGTGAAAATGAGCAAAGATAAAGAATCAGTCATAAGAAAGATGACAGAGGGAGAAACACTAAGTTGCACATATATTCTCTACATTTGATGGATGTATGTTTTATTTGCTGCTTTGGCATTTTTGTCAAAGAGGGAGATGAGCTAAGATGATATAATAACACATGACACTAAAAAGTAAGGATGATGAACTGAAATGAAGGATCAGGATAGAGGGAGATCTAAATACTTATGACGGTCACAGAAGTGAGGCTTATAGATTTTGAATCAGAATGAAGCTAAGGATATTACAAATACTTCTCTGATGGATAGATAAATTTTTAGATTGGTTGGTAATCTATGTGTTATTTAGGTGATATCATATGGTGTTGCCATCAATGCCAAAGAGGGAGATTATTGGAAACTGCAATTGAAACAATTGTTGTATTGTCATTGATGTCAAACCTTAATTGGTAAGACTATTACTACTTAGGAAAGTACTATATCTATTGTATTGTTGTGAAGGATTGGGGAAAGGTTGGTAACAATAGCACCTAAGGAAAGGTTGAGTTATCTTGATATTACAAAGTGTACTTGACTATGTTGTACAATGATGAGACAATGTATTGTTTATCCTAGTAAGATTGAAAACTAAACTGATAGGCTTGACCGAGCAAAAATGGAGAAATCATGTTTAAGCCGAGTAATGTTAGTGTCGACCGAGCCAGTGTATGCCGAACAAAAATCTAGTGTCGACCGAACATCAGTAAATTGCCAAGGAAGACAGTATAAGCCAAGGAAACATTTTTTAATAATGATTGAGCTTTCTACATGAAGACCGAGTAGTTGATCACCTTATTGACCAAGCATCAACATTTTTATATTTGAATAGAATTCAAATTTGGAGCCAACATTGTTGAATTCTTGGATTATGTAAAATGTGTTGACTTTATTTATTGATTGTTTGAAAGCTCTAAATGCACTATAAAACATTTTATTGTAAATCTTTAAGAGATTTTAGAAGATTCTAGAAAAGGAGCCGAAGAACATAATGTGGGTAGATTCAATGAATCTGATCTAACCCTAAGATCTATGAATGAGATTGAGTGGCAAACGATGAGTTAACCTAATTGAGGAAAGTATTAAGGGAACCTGAGCATTGGATATGTGTATGCATGGGTGAAAACTAAATGTTGGAAGATCAGTAAAGTTTTATTGACTATATAAGAAGAAAAGGCTGAAGGAGAATTGTGGTGGTTGCTTGAAGAAAAGTTCTGAGCATATTAGAGATGGAGATGGAAAAGTTTCAAAGTTAGTAAACCAGCATTAGTGTACAGAATCAAATCTGATATTTGCAAAGTGAGTTGTATGGTTTTCAGATCAATATTGATGCTACTTTCTAACCATTGTAACAATCAAAATCCTTTTAACAGAGGTTGATCTAACAGTCATATGTTAAATCCTTTGAACAAGGTTGCATTCTAATGGATTGTATGTAAGTCCTATAACAAGGTGATTGAAATCCTTTAACCAAGTCACACCTAACAGTGTGTATTGTAACCTTTGATAGGGTTGGCTTTTAATCAAGCTCACTTCAGAAGAGTGAAAATAATAGTAGCATGTTACAAAGTCATTTTTCCCACATTGGGTTTCCACTATAAATCCTAGTGTTAATACTTGTGTGAATATTTTAGTTTGAACATTTCTATATTTTACAAGTTATAGCTAGGTAGTGGACTGCAATGTTATATGTTTCTATTATTGAATCAGTGATGACCGAGTTTGTTTTGGTTATTGGATCTGATTTAAAGAAAAGTTTTTTTTTAAAGTTTGTCTTATACATTAGGACCTGAGAACAACTGATTCACCCCCCCTCTCTGTTGTTCTAAATCATATTAACAACAATACTAATAATTATGTAGATTATAAAATATAAAAAAATATATATATTAGCACATAAATGTTAATAATAATTTATATAGCATAGGATTGGGGCATGTCTCGATTGGTGAGATCTTCGTGTTGCAAAGAATGAAAGACATGAAAGCATCTTATCAATGTCCATTTGAACTCAAAAGTTGTGTCTTGAGAGAGCAATATGCATACCAGTTTAAGAACTAAAAGATGTAGTTATGAGAAAAACTTAATAACATACATGATACTATGAACTTCTAATAACATGCATGTTATAAGAAAAATTTATTGACATGCATGATAGTGTAAACTTCTAATAACATGTGACTTATAAGAAAAACTTATTAATATACATTATATTATAAACTTCTAATAACATACAAGTTATATCCCTCTTTCTTCACTATTTCTCCATCTTTCTCTCCCACTTCCCCTATTGCAAACATTACATGATTTTGTTGGTATTGGAGTATGATTATCTTTATATTCAGAGGTTTTTATATTGGTCATGTTTGGATCCCTATTAGTGGCAGGGAAAACTTTAAGAAACCCTCTCCTTAGAAAATGTATAAAATCTTGGTGAATCCTACATTATTTTGGGTGGAAAAAAAATATTGTTGGCGAATTTTTTTAATTTTAAAGAAAAAATATTAATTTATCTGGCAATTTTTTTTCAATTGCATAAAAATTCTATAAAATCCTAGTGAATCTTTCATTGTTGAAGAAAATCGTGGCTAAAAGTACACATACCTATTACCTAGCAATCATTATTTCATGATTATTGTTATATGGATCCTAATTAATTATCAGAATTGAAGCTTAAAGTTTCCCCACTTTTATCGCTACAATTTCCCTCCAAATTATTGAATGGGGGTTTTGCGGCAGCACCTCAAAAAGCTCAAACAACTTTTAATATTTTAGTAGGATATCCTAAGTTAATTTTATATCATCTGACATATAGTAAACCTATTTTTTATAACCGTTGGATGATCCTAAATCAATGACATAAATCCTATTTCGGGCCAAACTTGTAAAGGACACCAAGTTTCAGAGAAAGTCTCCAAAATAAAGACATGTGTCCACAATCAAATTTATTTCGGACCAAAGTTTGAAAGGATAAAAACTGCCATGAAACGTCTCCAGAATAGAGACACATGTCAAATCTATGTACTTAACCCATACCCTAACTTAAATTTTGACCACATATTGGTGAATATGACCATCGATTAAGACAAGCTTTGGAAATTGTAGGCAAAAATATTCAATTTACCATGTGGAAAAATTAGATTCTATTGGCGAAGTCATCATTGAAATACAAATAATTCCATATCACTATTGGTGATTTCCCTATGCATGGGACCCAATTTTTATAAAATGCGGGTGACATGACCACTCTAAAAGTCCAATTTTTTTAGCCAAATTCTGGGTCCCCAACAAGTGAAATTAGCCAATTGGCGAATATTCGCCACTAAAGTTATCTTTGATTAGTGGATTCCTAGTTGATTTGATGCTACAGGGACAACTAATTGAACCACATACACTACATAAAGCTATGCAAAAAATTTCCTATTGACCTTCCATTCCTCTTTGGCATACCCATTGTAGACTAAGGTGCGATTGCTAGTTTATTAGATTTTATAGAACGTTATATAACAAATTCATTATAAAATTAAAGGTTAAAATTTCATTTACTAGATTCTATTATATTCATTATAAAATAAGATCGCCGAATTTTGAGAACATCAAAGTAACTATAAATAATTGGTAACTTAAGCAATTTTTCTAAAAAAATAATATAGTAAACATGCCCAATACTAGTGCAACCAATTTTGATTTTTTTTGTTTTTATGGGAGGATGTTATTCGTATTAGGGGAGAGGAGCCAATACATGCAAAAGGTCTAATACATGTTATAGTAGGTGGACAAAATAGACCCTATAGTGGTGCACTAAAATGTCCCATCAATGCATATCCTCAAAAAAATGTCTCTAAATTTTAAAAAATAACCATTCATATGGTGCCACATTAGCGTGCTATTAAACATGAATTAGTGCACACCTATTGCTTTTATCACTTTTTGGAACTATTTTGGACACCTTCATAAAAAATATGTTGATGTGGCATTGTATTTGACCATATAGACTTGAAAATTTGTTTTTAAGTAGGGGACTTCACAAGTAAATTGCTATAAAAAATTGAGAGTAATTTGAAATTTCTACATATGAAAAAAATTAAGAGTAATTTGAGATTTCTACTTAGGATTTAGAGAAGCATGAAATTACGGTGAGCATGTACTAGATCCTCTCACCTACTAAACCTATAATACCCCTCCAACCCTAACATGTTTTGATACACTTGTTGGAAGCTTGGGAATATTGTAGGGACTTTTATGCTCTGGTTGTGGTATATAAAAGTATGATTCTTCTTGAAGTATTTTCCTAATCCATTCTATTATAATAAATTCACATTCTAGTTTCGACAATGATAAGTGCTTTTAGGTATACATGCATTTTCATCTCTTCTTATGTGTCCATGATATTTTAGGACCCTGATGTTATTTGACCACCTGATAGATCTATATGTTTACTATGTGAGGAACTCCTTATCAATGATTATGAAAAATTAGTTGATTATGATACTTGAATGCTTATGTCCTAATTGATATGTGAATTTTATTTAATATAATTCTAATACCTTCTTAATGATTGGATTCTTTAAATATGTTATGATTCTGATTTACATTTATTATTCACCTATGATTACATGTATGATTATGATTATGATTATATACTTAATTATTAATTTTGATTAAGGGACTAACCTAAATTATGATGGATTATATTATGGATTTGATTTAACCCTTACTCTATATTTGATTTATAGTGTCTTGTATATTGGATGCTTGGGTGAAAGCACAAAGTTCTGTCATGTTTCAAACTAACTCATCAACATAGCTGAATTTGAGTATTTCTAACTAAAAAATATTTTTTTTCAAACATATGGTAGAAGCTAGATTCATTAGATAAGTGCTTCAACTTTTCCAATTGGAAATATTTTTTAAATGCATGGTTTATACTAATTTGGGTCCAATTACGAAAGAAATAAAATTATTTCAGAAAAGTGACGTTTCAATAACTCCTACTCTTTTTAACGATATTTTTTAAAAATATAAAAATACCCTTCTGTAGAGCTCAGAGTCAAGATAATTGTCATATAAGGTTTATAGTATTTTGATTAGATCTAATATATTATAATTTCAAAATAGTGCAAGTAGGTATTTTAACATTTGAGAAGATGTTGCTTCAAATAAAGCAAAAAAAATAGTAAATCATATCATAAAAATTTAAAATTTATATTTAACACTAGAGGAGAGAGTCCTCTTCAAGAATATGTATTTTTTTCTAAATGGTATAGATTTGATAGGGGAAATTTGATGGGAGATGAAAACTATCGATTTCGGATAAGTTCGACTTTGAGTAGTTATATTAGAGAAAATATACATCAAAACCCAATCTTTCTTATTTTTTGCACTAGCTATACATGTCATCTATAACATATTTTGAAATTAGAGGAAAAAAAGATTATTTGTATATACTTGTTTGGCATGAAGTAGACCCTAGATTTTTAGCATTTTTCAGCAAAAAAAAAAAAAAACTTCAAAAATTTAAAAACCTATGTCAATTCTTGTTAAAAAAATTAGAAAACTATGGGTGGGCACTACACGGTAGGTGCTATCAAAGGCAGCGTGGTGGTGGGCCTAGTTCCCCTTTGCCCCCACTATATATATATATATATATATATATACATATATATATATGTATATATGTATATATGTATATATATATGTATATATGTATATGTATATATGTATATATATATATATGTATATATATATATATATATATATATGTATGTATGTATATATATGTATATATATATATATATACATATATATACATACATATATATATATATATATACATATATATATATATATACATATATATATATATATATACATATATATATAGATATATATACATACATATATATATATATATACATACATATATATATATATACATATACATACATATATATATATACATATACATACATACATATATATATATATATATATATATATATATATATATATATATATATATATATGTATATATATATATGTATGTATATATATATATATATATATATATGTATGTATATATATATATATATATATATATATATATATATATATATATATATATATGTATGTATGTATGTATATGTATATATATATATATATATTAAGCCAATGAATTATTTTAATTATAGTTGTTTTATTTCGATAAAATATTTAATAGATATTAAATAATAGTTTAATAAATATTAGTATTGGTTGAATGGATTTTTAGTTTAATAAATATTAATGAGACTAATATTTATTAATGATGGAAATATTAATTTTGAATATTCAATTATTCAATAGATTTTATACATAGAAATGATCGTTAATTTTGATAAATTTAATATTATTATTTTTCTTATTAAACACATGGTGTTTGTTATAAACATGAGGATTTTATTTTAATATTTATTTATTAAATAGGTATATATGCATGAGACTTTATATGAACGTATTATGGTCAAACTAGACCTTTGTAAATAAATTGATTGCTTTATGCAACCGAGACTTTTTTGTGATTTAGATGTTTGGCATGTATTTCATTTCATTATTTGATGGTGTTCATTTGGGGGTTTAAGTTGACTATTACGAGATTGTTTCAGAGGCTCGGGATATTGATCTATTGTTGCTTATGTGATTCTTTTGAGTATTTTGTGATGTTGTATATCATCTCAATCATTTCACCTAACTTTATTTAATGATTTTGTGGATATTTTGAGAGAGTAATTACGATGAGATGTTATGTATTCTTGAGTCTCGATCATTATGATACATAACCATAAAAGGTGACGACCATTATTGTATCAAGATTCTATTTGGTCACCTTGTTTCTTCTGCTGAAACTTTTCTATGACTTAAAGATGATATTGGTGATCTATATTTTACTCCATGTTTGGAGAGAGATGATTTTGATGTTGTTGATCTTGTGATATGGTGAATTGTGGGAATTGACATTTTCTTTATTAAAATATCCATTATGGGATGGATAGTTTGGATCCTTGTATAGGATGAGATGTTCTTATGCTCCAATATTTACTTTGGTGATTTTCATGGCTCTATGTTTTATGGAAAGAAATTGTATAGTTTTGGTTTCCTTTTGATGTAGGGGTATTCTTGGTTGATGCAAGGGCATTCTTTGTCCTCGATGAAACTGCATAGGTGTTTTTTATTTTGGCCGGTGTTACTTGGTTGCAGCCTTGACCGACGGTCTTGGTCATTGAAGGAAGCTTGGTCACTGAAGGAACTTGGTAAGCTCCAGCACTTAGTGAAAGTGTTACTCGGTAATGCCTGTGGTGCTCGATCAACACTGGTGTTCAGTGATGCTTGGCTCACTTGGTTATTTCACTATTGCTTGGTAGTTCTGGTTTACTGACAGGAGTTCTGTATGATTTGTTGGGTTGACTTGGTGCATTTATTGTTTGTATCTTTTTTTGGATTCTCCTATGTGGATTTGGAGGCTGACATATTGATTTAAATGTTTGTAAGGCATTTTATAAGATGACTTATTTTGCATTTAATATTTGTTAGGAGGAGTTAATGGTTTCATCCATCTGACTTGTGGCTGATGATTAGTATTTAAAGGGGTGTTTGGGTAGATGTTTGAGGAGAGTCATAGTAGAAGAGAGAATGACATTATTTCTAGAGAAGCTGGAGTTGGTGAAGTTGTGGAAAAGATCTTGCATGATCTTGTAGATCAGAATAGTTTTCTGATATTTTGTCATAGCAGGGCTAGTGGTTTGCACACTTGGGAACAAGGAGATTGCTTGGAGGCTTGCGAGCTCAAGTTTAGATCTGCCTTAGGGTTTCCATCAGTTGATGATTATTTTCAGAGATGAACTAGCTAAGATTGTATTGGATCTATTTGTGGATCTTGCATAATTGTTTACTGATTGTAATTGGCCCTAACCCAAAAGGCCTTACAGCTGGGCATGTTAATGAAAATCATAGTTAAACAATTACCTTGTTGATTTTTTGTTGAGTATTCCGCTATGTTGATTGTTGCCTACAAGGTTTGGATTGTCCTTAATTGGATCCACCATCCTTGACTGCATTAGCTGGTATCAGAGTAGAGTTTGGATCTTGGTGGAGAAGAATAGATCCTGTGAAGCTGATCTTGTGGAAGCAAAGGTTGATCTAGCAAGGCTGATCTTGCGAAGTTGATCTGGTTGGTGAGGAGATCATATGATCTTGGTTGTAGATCTGTGGCACTGAACTTGTGGAATCATGCCCTAGTTGTTTTGTAAGATTATAGGTTGAGATCTGACTTGCATACAACTTGGAGATTGTCACAAGGTGGTCGGTGAGGGTTTATCTTATTTTTAAGGATGCCTCCAAGAAGATTGGACCCTAGAGTTATTTATGATCTTTGTGATACTATGGAATCCCGGATCATAGAGAAGGTGAAATCAGATTTTAGATCTGAGATGGAGCTGATGAAGAATGATATGGTCACTGAGATCATGAGAGCTGTTGCTGGTGTACCTTAGAATGTTGGTACTGAAGATGGCTATAAAGAAGCTGCTGAAGACTTTGAACCTGCTAGATCTAGTGGTGACGACTGAAGGGATAGATCTAGTGAAGACATAACTACTTAGTTGCTTAGATATGGAGCTCAGTTCAGTAGTAGTTACCGAATGGAAGTTTCTGCTTTCTCTAGTACTTTGAAGCCTGAGAACTTGATTGACTGGATCAGTGAACTTGAAGATTTCTTTGAGCTGGAAGAAATTGAAGATCCTCTTAGAGTGAGGTTGGCATAGAAAAAATTGAAAGGACATGCTGCTCTTTGGTGGAAAGAACTACAAAGTGATAGAGAAGATGAAGGTGAAATGAAGATCAATCGATGGAGGTTGATGGTGACTAAATTGAAAGCTAAGTTCATACTAGTTGATTATGAGCTTGAATTGTTTAAGAAGTTGTAGAATCTAAAGTAGAAAGATTTATCTATTGAGGACTATACCAAGGAGTTCTACAAACTTACTATTCAGTCTGGACACAGAGAACTTGGTAAGGAAAAGGTAGCTCGGTATGTGAATGGTCTGAGATTCGATATTCAGGATGAGATTGGTATGTTGAAGATCGATTCTATTGAAGATGCTTATCAGTATGCTCTAAAGGCAAAAGATAAGTTAAAGAGGAAACAACATAGGAACTCCTGAGGGAAGGATAAAGTTGATCACTCGGTCAAGGATAAACCGACTGATGCAGAAGATGAACCGAAACCTATGGAACCAAAGAAGAAGATAGGTAGAGTTATCTTTAAGGGTACTTGCTATAACTCTGGAGAGGAAGGAAACTATTCTTTTGAGTGTACATAGAAGAAGGTTGACCGATGAACTACTGTGGTAAATGAGAACATTCAGAATAAACCTAAATTTGAAAACTTACTGCTTCGGCGAACATTGCTCGGTACAAAGGATGAACCTTGTTAGAGGAACAATTTGTTTAGAACTTGATGCAATTATGGAGGTAAACTCTATGATGTTATTGTTGATAGTGGTAGTACTGATAACCTTGTTGCTGAGGACATGGTTAAGAACCTTGGTTTGAATAGAATGAAACACCCAAGTCCTTATAGGATTGGTTGGTTGCAAGATGATCATGCTTTTGAAGTTAGAGAACAATGCTTCATTGATGTTTAGATTGGCTAGTATAAGGATCTTGTGCTTTGTGACATTGTGGAAATGAACAGTTGTCATATATTGCTCGGTAGACCTTTGCAATTTGATTGTAGATCTATGTATGATTGTGTGAAGAATGTGTTTACTATTGAGAAGGATGACAAGAAGTTTTCATTGATGCCTTTGATGGATGCAACACTCAGTAGGAAAATTTTGAGTATTGATACTTGAGTTGAGTTGGAAGATCCAGAGAAAATGAATGATCAATTTGGAGAATAGACCTATGCATTGTCAAAAAAAGACCTAAAGAGACAGAGGAAACTGAAGTAGAAGAGTATGCAAGCTGAAAAGGTGGATGACTTGTATGTGAAGAACCAGTCCAGGATTTATGTGTTGAATCCTGGAAGATGTTCTTCTCACATATAAACATCTTTTTGAACCTAGGGTGTTTGATGTAGGGGCATTCTTGGTTGATGCATGGGCATTCTTTGTCCTTGGTGAAACTGCATAGGTGTTTGTTATTTTGGCCAGTGTTACTCGATTGCAGCCTTGACTGACAGTCTCAGTCATTGAAGGAAGCTCGATCCCTGAAGGAACTCTGTAACCTCTAGCACTTGGTGAAAGTGTTACTCGGTAATGCTTGTGGTGCTTGGTCAACACTGGTGTTCAGTGATGCTTGGCTTGCTTGGTTATTTCACTGTTTCTTGGTAGTTCTGGTTTACTGACTAGAGTTCTGTATGATTTGTTGGGTTGACTTGGTGCATTTATTGTTTGTATCTTTTGTTGGATTCTCCTATGTGGATTTGGAGGCTGACATATTGATTTAAATGTTTGTAAGGCATTTTATAAGCTGACTTGTTTTGCATTTAATATTTTTTAGGAGGAGTTAATGGTTTCATCCAGCTGACTTGTGGCTAATGATTAGTATTTAAAGGGGTGTTTGGGTAGATTTTTGAGGAGAGTCATAGCAGAAGAGAGAATGACATTAGTTCTAGAGAAGTTGGAGTTGGTGAAGTTGTGGAAAAGATCTTGCATGATCTTGCAGACCAGAATAGTTTTCTGATATTTTTTCATAGTAGAGCTAGTGGTTTGCACACTTGGGAAAAAGGAGATTGCTTGGAGGCTTGTGAGTTCAAGTTTAGATCTACCTTAGGGTTTCCATCAGTTGCTAATTCTTTTTAGAGCTGAACTAGCTAAGATTGTATTAGATCTATTTATGGATCTTGCATAATTATTTACTGATTGTAATTGGCCCTAACCTGAAAGGCCTTACGATCGAGCATGTTAATGAAAATTAGAGTTAAACAATTACCTTGTTGATGTTTTGTTGAGTATTCCACTATGTTGATTATTGGCTGCAAGGTTTGGACTATCCTTAATTGGATCCACCATCCTTGACTGTATTACCTTTGGTTTCTTTGCTAGGAGCATTATGGTAAGGTTATCTAGGTGTATAGCTGGGGAATGGCTTGTAATGGGGGTCGGGGCCCTAAGTGGTTGTTAGGGTAACTCATTGTAAGTTACTTAATAAGTGATAACATAATATACTAGATGGGGTTTCAAAATGAAATAATAAGATAATGTGTTCCTCGCTCATGCGTTGAGTGCTAGTACATGCTAGGATGGGAGTGGGAGAAGATTCTTGATTGAGGTCTTGCATAGTTAGTATCTTTATTTGTATGGGAGGATTATGATACCACACAGAGTCACTTGGGGCTAGGGTCCAGAGAGACAGCTAGGGTAACTCAAGAGTTGGTCATGTGATAACACTTCTCATATACTTCTTAGGTTTCCTACATGTGTTGTACCTATTGAGATAGAGAGATTTCTAGGATCCCTTATTTAGTTCTACCTTGTGATTGGTTTTGGTATTGATATTTGAGTGGGGGTTGTGTACAAGAAACTATACCTTCATAGAATTAGTATTGATCAATAAATGAAATAGAAACTAATTTAACCACAATAAGAAATCTATTTAAGAAAATAATAAACAATTAAGCATCCTATGGCTCTCTAACTAAGAGTGTTAATTCAAAGCTCTCATCAAGCTTCCATTAATGACAGTCCTAGAATAAGAAAAACATGATTAAAGCTTAAGCTAATTGTTCAATTCCAAAATGAAAGCTTAATTAACTCTAAATTGCCTTTCTAAACTCAAATTGTAAGAGGTTCTATGCAATTCTCATATGTGGATTGTGGATGATTATGCTTGATTTTGGTCTTCCTTTTATAGATTTATGCAAGGAGAGGGGGTGTAGTGTAGTTGATCATGATTTAAGCTTGAGTTGATTTTTTGGTTCCACCCTTTGAAGACAAAGTAAATATTGTGTCCTCAAAGCTTGGGACAAGTAGACAAGATGAGTGGACAAGATGTTCTTTCTATTTGAGTGATTGAGATTGAGTTTTAGCTTGATCCATGTGAGTTCCTTTCTCAAATCCTATTGGTTGCTTTATTTTCCTCCCCTTTGGTTGTTGAGAGAAATTAGGATTTAATTAATTGATTTAAAATCATTTCTTTAGCCAAGTGTACCCTTTGAATGGGTTGGAATTGATTTAATTCCAAACTATACAATTAATAGAATTAATTGCACATTGATTTGATTTCACTTGATTAAATTGCTCTTGATTTTGATTTATATTAATTTAGAGCTTGATTTTAATTTTGATTGGCTAAATGTTCATTTTGATCGAATTGCTTTGATTTGGCCTTGATTTTCCTTGATTACTCACACGAATTTATCTTGTCCATTTTTAGGTGCTTACAAATGCCCCTCTTTGAGTCAAAGTGCAAAGCGTGTCGATTCAAAGATTGCCTCGATTTAACTGATATAAGGCCCGATTTTGATGATGATGCAAAGTCCTGATTTGGTTGATGATTGATTTCAATGTCTGATAGATGAAAAAGATTGATGATACAACTAATACCGTTCCTGATTGATTGAAGTTCTGATGGTCATTTTGATGATAGATCTCTGATGTCATTCCTGATTTGATTTGATTAGATGATTGATGCCTCTCTTGATTGATTAGCAAAAAAATTTCTGATATAAGCTTTCACTTTGATTTGATGGTCTTGCTCTGATTTGATGATGATGCTAATGATTTGATTGTCCAAGTGATATACCCCCTCGGAAATAAAATAAAATTTGATAGATGTTGGATAGATTGTTGACGGTTTAGATCAATTGGCTTTGATGAGGTCAATTAATAATGAATTTTGATTTCATTTCAGATAATGATTTCACATATGTTCATTTGCAAATGCCCTTGATTTGGCAGAATTGATGTAAAATTTAGGTTCCCGGGCCCTCTCTAATCAAAGATTCCCTTTTTAGGGTAAAGATGTGTTAGGAATGAATGCTAAATATACCATATGGGGGAGTATTCATAGCCATTCTATAGTAGTTTTTGTTGCATTCATGACTATGATTGTCATTGATGTCAACATAGTGATCTACTGAAGATTAGCAGAGAAGCAGATAGTGTTTGAGTTAGCAGAGTTGGGATATTGAAGATGAAGCTATGTGGAGTTGGGGAATTACTCTATGATGTGTTATAAGATTGTGGTTAAGATTGTAGATAGTAATTCATTCATGATATTTATGAGCATGTCAGTGGAAGCAGTAATCAGGAAATGTTCCTGAGTAGTAGTTTGTGGTAATCGGATGATATCTCCTAATCGGGATGGAATTTGGTTGTGCACAGTTAGAGAGC
Organism: Chamaecyparis obtusa; assembly: GCA_027943335.1. Lineage (NCBI taxonomy): Eukaryota > Viridiplantae > Streptophyta > Pinopsida > Cupressales > Cupressaceae > Chamaecyparis > Chamaecyparis obtusa. The sequence goes on along the minus strand of BSBK01007299.1, from coordinate 59,389 downwards.
AGTTGAAGACATGTTAATAGTGATGCAGATGACAATGCAAGATCTGAGGTCACATGAGTGAAGAATTATATTGATTGGAAGCTGATAGTTTTGTGTAAATTCTATGTAACGTGTGGAAACTTTTATTTTGTAATTTGTATGCCAATTCATTTGTAATTACTTGAGTGTGGTATAAAGGATGGAATGTTTTCCTTGTTGTAATGTAAGTAAGAAGTAAGAAAGAAAGTGTGTGTGGATTGTAGGTTTATGCAATACTTGTTGAAAAGAGGATAAGCGAAGTACAAAGATCTGGTATTGAGATCTGAGGAAGCAGTTGGTGCAATTTGGCACAGTCAAAGGAGTATTGAATTTTTGAGATCAATAATCTTTTGGTATTATTCTATTGAGTAATACAAAGATTAGTTGGATAGTGAGTTTGATGATCTTAACCTGAAGCTGTTTGGGCAGTGGGTCCTTATGTCTTCCATAACTCCTAACAGAGTTAGAATATTTTAGCAGGGATTCAAAGTCTCCTAGCAGGGACTCATATGTACTAAATGTATTTCATAAGACTCCTAACAGAGTCCATCCTCTCACAAGGAATATTCATATTAGTGCATCTTTTGTGGGCATCATTCCCACCGGGGTTTACTCTTTGATCAAGAGGTTCCCTAGTCAACATATCTTGTGTTATTGTGTTATTGTGTATTTATATCTTTCTATGGTTGTTGGTTACATTGCTTACATGGTTAAAATATATTAAGGTTGATAAAAGATGTATTTGGTTGATAACTGATTCACACCCCCCTCTCAGTTATCTTGGTGGACTTTACTTTCTAACAATTGGTATCAGAGTAGTAGGTCCTTGAAAGAAAATTTTAACAACTTAAGGAGATCCATGGCAAATCATTTTAGGAAAGAAAGCCCTAAGTTTGATGGAGTAAATTTTGACAGCTGGAAAGAAAAGATGAAGACACACCTAATTTGTTTAGGAACATGTTATTAGTTGATTACAAAGAATCAAAAGACTATCATTGATGAGGATAACATTGAAGCATGTACTAATGAGGAAAGAGATCTATTCATGTGTAACATACTTGCTAGAGAAGAACTTTTGTCAGCGCTTTTGGAAAATGAGTACAGTCAGGTAAAATATCTAAAGACATCTTATGAAATTTTGTTAGCTTTACAATCTACTTTTGAAGGTGATGAACATGCAAAGAAAGTCAAATTACATAATTGGATATGTGCATTTGAAGATATACAAATGATGGAAGATGAATCTGTTAGAAGCTATATTGGTAGAATGTCAGAGATTGTTGCAGGTATAAAATCTTGTGGAGGAACCAAAACAAAGAATGAAGTGATATGGAAAATTCTTAGGACATTGACTCCTGCATTCAAGCAGACAACACAGATGATTGAACAAGTCATACTTTGTACTAAAAACTTTACCAGAGAGACTCTTCTTAGAAGATTGGAGGTAGTAGAGATGAACCTGAGGTTATTAGGAGACTTACCTAGAATGGAGACAACATTCAGTGTGCTTAGTGTTCATCCTACTTTGTCAAGAAGCATCAGTGTGAGCGGAGACTATGCTAGTAGTAGCAGATCTAGAAATGAAGAAGACAGGAAGATTAAAGAAGGTATTTCCTTTCTTGTGAAGAGAGAACCAGATGGTAAGAAAATCTTTAAATGTTGGACTTGTCGAGAATATGGTCATTTTGCATCTAAGTGTCCTAAGAGAGTCAAGAAGTATAGAAACAATTTTAAGCCTAGAAGACCTAAAGAATGTTGTTATACTAATGATGAAGATCTTGAAGCCAGTATTGAAAAAGTCTTGAGTGACAGTGATACTGAGAATAATAATGATATAGGATTTGTAGCAATTAAAGAAGAAAATCCTAAAACTAAAATCAAAGAAGAAAAAGCCTTAGTTTCTCAAGTAGAGAAGAAATCTGATTGGATTATAGACAGTGGTTATTCACATCATATGACTGGAGACATGAAAAAGTTCATAAAGTTTAACAATTATGATGGAGGAGTTGTTAGAGTTGGAAACAATGCACCTTGTTTGGTTAAATGTATTGGATCTATTACTCTTGATGGAAAGACTAATACTGATGATGTTTACTTTGTGGATGGTTTGAAACATAATCTTTTGAGTGTTGGACAACTAGTTGATAAGGGATATCAAGTTTGGTTTATTGAGAAAACTTGTGTGATCAAAGACAAGGATGGTAATTTGATTGGTACTAGATCTAGAACCAGAGGTAATGTATTTCAGTTGAATCCTAATGAGATGACATGTTTGATTACTAAGATTTATGACATTTGGTTATGGCATAGAAGATTTTGTCATATAAACTTTGATAATATTGTGAAGGTGAGTACTACAGTTGTAGTCAGAGATTTGCCTAGAATTATGAAGCCTACTAACATGGTTTGCAAGGAATGTATGATGACTAAACATAAGAGAAGCTCATTTCCCAGCAAGAAGTTCATAATAGTAGAGAAGTTGGAGATTGTTCATACAGATTTGAGTAGTCCTACAAGGACTAGAGGATTCTTTGGTGAAAGGTATTTTATGATTCTTGTTGATGATTTTACAAGAATGATGTGGATTGCATTTCTTAAAGAAAAATCTGAAGCATTTGATAAGTTTAAGATCATTAAGAACAAAGTTGAGAATGAATCTAGAATGAAGATTAAATGTTTGAGATTAGATAGAGGTGGAGAATTTACTTCTAAAGAATTTAACAATTTTTATGAATTGAATTGTATTAAGAGACAATTTTTAGCCCCTAGGACACCTGAACAAAATGGTATTGCAGAAAGAAGAAACAGGCCAGTAACTGAAGTAGCAAGAGCTATGTTATTTGAGAATGATTTAGTGAAGATATTCTGGAGAGAAGTAGTGTATACAATGAACAGAGTACAAATCAGAGCAGACACATACAGGACACCCTATGAACTATGGTTTGGACATTCACCATTAGTTAAGTATTTTAGAATTTTTGAAAGTAAATGTTATATTAAGAGAGATGATGACATTGGAAAGTTTGATCCTAGAAGTGATGAAGGTATATTTCTTGGATATTCATTGAAAAGAAAAGCTTATAGATGTTACAATAAGAGAACCAAGACTATTGTTGAGAGCGCAAGTGTTAAAGTTGATGAGAAGTTCAAAATTCAGGAAAGAAAGCTTGATTATGAACCAGATGAAGGAACTCATTTTGGAGAAAACCCTGAGACTACTGAATTATTCTATGAAATTGATAGTGATTTATTGAATGAGAGCCATACTAAAGAAACCAGAGAGGAATCTAGAGAAGAATCTACAGTTGAAGCGAGATCAAAGACTATGACACCCAACAGGTATCTGTCAAGACATCACCCTATTGAGAAAGTTATTGGAAGCTTGGACAGAGGAGTTCTGACACAGAATAAGATACATTTATGTTTGATTTCTCAAATTGAACCTAAATCTACTAGTGAAGTTTGTGAAGATGAACATTGGATTAAAGCTATGAAAGAAGAACTAGATCAAATTGAAAAGAACAAGACATGGGAATTGGTCCCTAGACCTAAAGATAAGAATGTTATAGGAACAAAATGGGTATTCAAAAATAAGATGAATGAACAAGGAGAAGTAGTAAGGAACAAAGAAATATTGGTATGTAAAGGATACTCACAACAAGAAGTAATTGACTATGAAGAAACTTTTGCACCTATTGCAAGAATTGAAGCAGTAAGAATGTTTTTGGCCTATGCAGCTTACAAGAAATTAAAAGTGTATTAGATGGATGTGAAGTCAGCATTTCTGAATGGAGAGTTGGAAGAAGAAGTTTACATTGAGTAGCCTGAAGGTTTTCCTTTAACTCAAGAAGGAGATATGGTATGTAAATTGAAGAAATCATTATATGGTCTAAAGCAAGCACCTAGAACATGGTATGCAAGATTGGATAAGTATTTGATAAAATTGGGATTTACAAAAGACACAGCTAATAGCAACCTGTACACAAAGGAAATTGAGAATAGTTTGTTGGTTGTTGTTATTTTTGTTGATGATATTATCTTTGGAGGAGAAGATGAAGACAGTGACAAATTTGCAGATGAAATGAAGACTCAATTTGAAATGAGTATTATTGGTGAGATGAAATATTTTTTGGGATTGTAGATAACACAGAACATTGATGGTATCTTTGTAAGTCAGACAAAGTACCTTAATGATTTACTAAAGAGATTTGGAATGGAGAACTGTAAGCTAGTTGGAACACCTATGGTGACTAGACACAAATTATCTAGCAAAGATGAGACTCCTACAGTAGAAAAAAAGAAGTACAGATCTATGATTGGAGGATTACAATATTTGACCCATACAAGACCGGATATATCACATGCAGTTGGAATTGTGGTGAGATTTCAAGATGAACCCAAAGACTCACATTATGCAGTAGTGAAGAGGATACTGAGGTACTTAAAAGGCACAATTGAATATGGATTGTGGTATGAAAAATCTGATGATTCTACCCTATGTGCATATACAAATGTTGATTGGGGAGGTAGTGTTGATGATAAGAAAAGCACCAGTAGAGGAGCATTTTTCGTTGGAGAAAGATTGGTTTCTTGGCTAAGCAAGAAGTAGAATTGTATTTCATAGAGCATTGTAGAAGCAGAGTATATGGCAGTAACAAACAATTCTAATCAGATTATTTGGATGAAGCAAATGCTAAAGGATGTTGGGATAACATTTGTTGAGCCTATTGTTATACATTATGATAACACCATCACAGTTAGTATGTCTAAGAATCATGTGTTACATTCTAAGACAAAGCATATAGAGATAAAGTATCATGTAGTGAGAGAGAAAGTGGTAGAGAAAGAAGTCAGACTTGAGTATATAAGAACAAAGGAGTAGATAGCAAACATATTTACAAAGCCTTTGCCTAAGGATACATTTGTGTATCTGAGAGGTATGCTTGGGGTTATGCCCTAGCCTACTTTTGAGAATTGATGTAGATTGTTGCATCTATCCAGTGGTATATGAGCCTTATCTTTTCTTTTGGACTAGATGTTGGTACTTCCTCTATGGGGGAGTATGTGTATTTGAGCTAAGTCATGAGGACTCTAGTGAATGTATTTTATGAACAGTGTCTTTTGACATTGGATTTGTTGTTGACATAATGATGAAACTTCTGTCATTGATGTCAATGGGGGAGAAATATACATGAAAAACCATCTGTTGGAAAGGATTGAGTGTAAAAACATTTTTTGGAGAGAATTGAATAGGAAAACAAAGCAATATTTGATTGATGAAGAGGATTTGAAAGCATTTCAGAGCAGTAGTGTTGCAGTGGTTGGTATTCATGGAACTTGGATGTTTTTTCATCTATGTTGCCATCAATGCCAATGGGGGAGATTGTTAGGAATGAATTCTTAATATATCCTATGGGAGAGTATTCTCAACCATTCTATAGTAGTTGTTGTTGCATTTATGACTATGATTGTAATTGATGTCAACATAGTGATCTACTGAAGATTAGCAGAGAAGCAGACAATGTTTGAGTTAGCGCAGTTGGGATATTGAAGATGAAGCTATCCAGAGTTGGGGAATTACTCTATGATGTGTTATAAGATTGTGGTTAAGAGTGCAAATAGTAATTCATTTATTCATGACAGCTATGAGCATATTAGTGGAAGCAGTATTCAGGTAGTGTTCCTAAGTAGTGGTTTGTGGTAATCAGATGATATCTCCTAATCAGGATGGAATCTGGCTATGCACAGTTAGAGAGAAGTTGAAGACATGTTGATAGTGACGTGGATGACAGCACAAGATTTGAGGTTGCATGAGTGAAGAATTATATTGATTGGAAGCCAACAGTTTTGTGTAAATTCTATGTAACATGTGGAAACTTTTATTTTGTAATTTGTATGCTTACTCATTTGTAATTAATTTAGTGTGGTATAAAGGAAGGAATGTTTTCCTTGTTGTAATGTAAGTAAGAAGTAATAAAGAAAGTGTAAGTGTGTGGATTGTGAATTTATGCATACTTGTTGAAAAGAGGATAAGCGAAGTATAGAGATCTGGTATTGAGATTTCATGAAGCATTTGGTGCAGTTTGGCACAGTTAGAGGAGTATTGAATTGTTGAGATCAGTAATCTTTTGGTATTATTCTATTGAGTAATACAAAGATCAGTTGGACAGTGAGTTCATTTATCTTACCCTGAAGCTGTTTGGGCAGTGGGTCCTTCTGTCTTCCATAACTCCTAACAAAGTTAGAATCTTTTAGCAGGGATTCAAAGTCTCCTAGTAGGGACTCATATGTACTAAATGTATTTCATAAGAATCCTGACAGAGTCCATCCTCTCACAAGGAATATTCATATTAGTGCATCTTTTGTGGGCATCATTCCCACCGGGGTTTACTCTTTGATCAAGAGGTTCCCTAGTCAACATATCTTGTGTTATTGTGTATGTATATATTTCTATGGTTGTTGGTTACTTTTCTTACATGGTTAAAATCTATTAAGGTTGATAAAAGATGTGTTTGGTTGATAACTAATTCACCCCCCCTCTTAGTTATCTCGGTAGAATTTACTTTCTAACAAGATGCCCTTTTTAGGTTAAAAAGTATATATAAAGGGGTAAAAACTCCTTTTTATTATTCATTTTTACTTTTTACTCTTGACTTTTTGCTCTAACCCTCTGTTGACTTCCTGCAATGTCTATCCCATATCGAGAGCATAGATTCAAGGGTGGACACCAATTTCAGTAGCCACCTGGCTACGGACCTCCGGTGAGTGCCTAAACATTCTTGTTTAGTCTATTTCTGTATTTAATTTTAAAAAGTTTGAATTTTTTGATCGAAAAACCCTAGTTTTCACTTTTTATTTTTGAAATAATAGTTTTGCACAATTAAACGATGCTTTTGCCTTCCAAATAGCACTTTTGCACATTGAAGTTGCACCTCCGCGACATGGTTCTGTGCTTACACATGCCTGTTCTAGGGCTTAGAGACTGGAATAGCACATTTGCAATTTTAACTAGTGCTTCTAAATTCTTTTAGCACTTTTGCACTCAAGTAGTGCTTCCATGTTGTTAAGTAGTGCATTCACACTCTAAATCAATGCCTTTGATTTTTAGTGCTTTTAAACCATGAAATAACACTTTCACCCTACTAGGAAAGATTTGAAATTACCGTAGTCTATGTTCAAACTTGTCAATGTTGTCGATCAGATAATAGGTTAGGATAAGGAACTTGAGGTTGTAGCAAGTCGTAAGATGTCAATATGAGTTAGTCATAATTTGGATATTTGATATTCAATCGTAGATTCAGATGGTGGATGATGATGAATTTTTCATCCTCTCTGAGTAGACTTAGGAAAATTGATTGTGGTTTGATATTTTTTAATATTTGATTGACTTAGGATGATCCAAATGATAATTGATTTTGAAACTAATGTGATTGAACTTTCTTTTTGTAGGTGGTCCTAAAGTGTTTAGGCATCCATGGTTTGTATCCATTGCCCATGAGCATGATTGATGATTTGAGTGTGTTCAATTTGAGACACATTAGTCTTTATGGTTTTTCTTTCCTATTGGCTCTACCTCGATTCCGAGTGAATCGAGGGTTGATCACTACTATGGCTGAGCATTGGCACTCAAACCATAACACATTCCATTTGCCTATGGGTGAGATGATGATCACCCCAAAGGATATGTATCATATCCTTCACTTGCTAAGTAGAGGAGATCTGGTGTACTATGATTCAATATATGATGGAGCAGTGTGCTGATGGGTCTTCCTAGATCCTACCATTGGAGATCAGCACATCCAGTGGGCTCAGTTTCTTTCTTTCCTAGTGTTCCCAGTAGTTCTTGGTGCTTTGATTAGTAGATTCCTACTTCCTGATCGATGTGGTCATGGTTTCACTATCAGATGGGGTCCTATCTTGGAGGATTTAATGGCGCATCCAAGGAGGTTTGATTGGGGTTCTTGTATGTTATCTTAGTTGTATGATGAGCTTCATACAGTGGTGTATAGGTGATCATCTACGCTCACTATAGGAGCGATATTGTTACAGTTGTGGACCTGGGAGCACATCCCAGTTACTCATCCAGTTACAGCATGAAAGTAGGATCCGGGTTGGCCTTTTACGTGGATGTATGAGGGGATGGTTATATAGACCCACATGGGTAAGTTGGACTACTGGTGTCGTGTGATCGATGATATGGATGTGGTGATATGGAGACCATATGTGGGTTGTGAGGCTTGGCCAGAGGATGACCTTGAGTTTCCTTACATGTTCTATCTGAGATGGTTGATTGGTCATTCTACATATGTGATAGAGAAAATATAATTTAGATGGGTACGTATTGTGATAGTATGGGCGCAGACAAGGTATGCCCTAGGGAGTATCTTTATATGCTCGGGTACAGGCTGAGAGATCTTTGTGGTGGCCTTGTGTATATTATGGTAGAGCTTTCCAGGATATCCGAGATATTGGTTACGTATCTTGGTCAATGAGGGAGCATATCATGGATGCTAGCATTACTGATGATTACACCAAGTGGCTACATCGGAACCCATTTCTGAGATTCACTGATCTTGGTGAGAGAGTACCTAGAGTGGAGGAGAAGTCGGATGATGAGGGACATGATGATGGAGATGATGGGGATGGTGGGAGAGGTGGAGGTAGGATCAGGCCACAACACTGATGATAGGGTCATTAGGTAGGTAGAGCAGGTATGGTGTAGATTCTAGTGATTGCTGCTCCTCCTATCCCTCCTAGGGCAGACGGTCAAGATAGGGGTGGTCCAGATAGAGCACTTCATCAGGTTGTTGTTGATCCAGCTGGGAGACTAGGTTGGCATAGACCTAGGTAGCACATAGAGGTTGAGGTACAAGTTGCACAGGTTTTATTGGATTAGGCATAGGGTCCTCCTCCTCAGTAAGGTATACCGCCTCTCATTCCACAGGCTTCTTCTTCTCAACCCTCTACTTATGCTTTGATGCCATCTTCTTTTTCACGTCCATCTTCTTCTCATTTTGTTCCATCCTTGTCAAATCTATCTATGCCTTCTTCTTCCATGCCTCCACCACAGTCTTCTACTTCTTAGGCTCCTAGTTCAGTTGTACCAAAGGTTTTAGCCTTACAGTCATAGATTTCTAAGGTTAGACAGGAGGTTAGGCAGCTGAGTGATATGATGTAGGCCTTCATGGAAGCTATGAGCCAATAGGGTTTATAGGCTAGTTCAAGTCATCCGCCAGATAGTGCTCTTGGTCCTGATGGTGGAGATGGTGCTAGTGGTTCAGCCAGTTGATCCTTGATTTGAGATATTTCAGATTTTTGGTCATATGATCTCATTGATTTTGTATATCAAGACATTGGAATCCATTGTACCATTTGATTCCTCTATGTTGATACTTTGATCTTTAATGGGCTTTGATTATCTGGCTACTTGCATTTATATGATCATTTGATAGAATTTGATACTCATGTTGATGTTCTTATGATGTTATGGACTTTGATTTCCCCTTTGATATGCTTTATGTGATGTCATCATGTGTTGGACTTCATGTTTTAGGTGTATTTCTTATGATATGTAGATCTACATTATTCTATCTCCTATATGCTTTGTTTTTATGCTTTTCAAATGCACTTTTATGATGAATGCACATGTTCTATTTATGCTTAGATGGTTGTCTTATGTATGACATAGCAATAGATGAATACATGCAATGTAATCTAATGATTAATGATACAATGGTTAAGTAGATATGTGTTAGATGGATCTTTAAATGTATGCAACCTAATGCAATGAATCTAAGTGAAGTGAATCAACACAACCTAATGCAATTAAAATGATGTAAGTGCAATGTAATCTAATGCAATCTAATGCAATCTAACTAAAGTAATACACCTTTGTTTTTTATTTGATTTTCAATTTCCAACACACTCGATCATATATAGTTTTTGAAGCTCATTTGATTTTTGATTTGACTACACCCCCTTTCTCTTTTCCTCTTGCAATTTAGTTTTTAAGCTAAAAAAGGAAAATGCATTAAATACATTTAATCTAAGATGTATGCAGCTAACTGTCATTTTTCTTCAAAGAAGTTTGGAGCTTATAAATCATCATTGAGCAGTTTTTGGAATCCTGAATTGTACAACCATCACTTGTTCAACTATGATGATATGAATACTTTTGTACCTCTTTTGCTTTTCTTTCCCATCCATTAGCCCTGATTGAAGTCAATCATTAGAGGGTGAATACTGATTTTGTCAGATTCTATGTTGCAAGTGGATTTTGGTATTATGATATTCAAGATCAAAATAGCCAAGGTATCCTTTTGCGTAAACAAACAAAGATCTTAGTTTCATCATATGTACAAGTCCTCGATGATTCTTTGATGATCACATCCTTAGACAAATAATACATGTTTCAACACTTTGATCTTTAAGATTGTCATTCAGAAATCAATAAAATATCATGCTTTCATCATAGCTTATCTAGTTTATAACTTTCATTGATTCGCTAGAAAGACACAATTCCATCAATCAAGTCAACACTTTTAGAAAAAAATTGTAATGTTTTGAAATACATATTTCAAGTATAGTTCTATCCATTTCATATTTTTAACCCTGATAAAGATGAGGTCATGTAAGATCTTGGATCGAAATTTTTGTTTGGTTCAAATTGGATTCGGATTGAGTGTTTCACTTGTGTTGATGAATTGATTTGATGACTGATTGAAATTTTCTTTTGATGAATCCTTTCTCCTTTAGAGTAGATTGCCCCTAGTTTGATATGATTTCAAATTTGGACTTGGGACAATTGGCAATTAGGTGACCAAAATCTTTAGGTACTTGCAAATGCAACTATGGGGTATTATTATGCAATATATACAAATGCTAGCAAATACAATATTTACAAGGATGACCTATCTAGGTATGTGACTGACTTGGACTTTCAATGGTGCTTGTTTACCAAGTTTTCACTGATTGAATGGATCTTTCTTTCTTTTTCTATTTTTAAAGCTTTTTCTCTTTTTTTTGCTACCAAGGCGCCTATTTGGTAGGTTTTCACCAAGGCACTTTTTTCTCTTTTTCTCTTTTTTTTTGTATTTTTCTCTTTTTCAATTTTATTTTTTTGCTTTTCATGTCATCAAGGTGCCTATTTAATAGGTTTTCACCAAGACAACATCTTTTTGAGGATCATATATGAATGTTCTTGCTTTCTTCATGCTCAATTTTCTACTATTTTTTATCTTTTCTGCATTTCTGATTTATTTTCTCTTTTCTATTTTTCAATGTTTTTGGTATTTTCAAGATCTCTTTTGACTATGTACAATAAATATGATGCTTTCCATCTAATTTTATGATACTCTTTTTCTATTTATGCTCCTCTGATCTGCTTTATGTATAGAACCTCTTTAGATGAATGCTATTTATAAGTTCTTGTACTTCCTCTCCATCACAATCAACTAGTTTGTAGGTGTCTGTCCCAAAAGATGAGGTGATCACAAAGGGTCCTAACTAGTTTGCTTCCTTTTTTCCTTTCTTTTTCTCTTTCTGCTTGGTTCTTGGGATTTTCACATAAAACTAGGTCACCTATTTGAAATGTTCTTGACTTGATATGCTTGTTATAAGTCCTTGACATTCTATTCTGATATATCTTTAAGTGATCAAATGCTTGTTGTTGTTTCTCATCTAGAGCCTCTAGTTCATGCAACCTAGAAACTCTATATTCTTCCTCACTGATCAGCCCATGCATAGATATCCTTAATGATCATAGTTTTACCTCCAAAGGTAAAAGTGCTTTGGTCCCAAATACTAGTGAAAATGGAGTTGCTCTCGTTGGTGTTCTGATGCTAGTCCTATAAGCCCATAAGGTTGGGTTTATTTTAATGTGCCAATCCTTTCCTAAGTTATCCACTATCCTCTTTAATATTTTCAAAATATTCTTGTTGGTTTCTTCTGCTTGTCCATTCCCTTGAGGGTAATAGATTGAGGATGAGTGATAAATCATTTTGAACTTAGTACATAGTTCGTTTAGGTCTTTTTTCTTGAAATGCTTTGCATTATCTATGATTATGGCATGTGGAATACCATATCTACATATGATGTGATTTAGGATAAACAAAGAAATCTATTTTCTCATTGCAGTTGATAAGGGTGCAGCTTCCACCCATTTAGTAAAGTATTCTGTTGCGGTGATTATGAACTTATGACCATTTGAAGAAGGAGAATGAATCATCCCTATTAGGTCTAAACCCCATTGATAGAATGGCCAAGGTGTAGTCATAGGATGTAATTCTTGCGCTGGCACATGAATCAGGTTACCATGATACTGACACTTCTTACAAGTTTTTGTGAAGTTACAAGAGTCTTTTTCCATTGTTGGCCAAAAAATATCTTATCCTGAGAAGTTTCTTAGCTAAGTTCAACCCATTCGAATGTGACCCAAAAATTCCTTTGTGGGTTTCATGTAAAGCTAACTCTGATTCCTCTTTCTCTAAACATCTTAAAAGCATACCGTCTAGACTTTTTCGATACAATGTTTCAGATATTAGGGTGTAATGAGAGGCTTGTTGAATGAAGCTCTTCTTTTGGTTTCTAGTTTGGTTTATGGGAAGGATTTGGTCTTTGAGGTACATATATATGTCTCCATACCAGGGTGATTCATGTTTGGTTAATAAGAAAATGGTATGAGGATGGGCTGGGCCAAATGCGGGTTGAGTTACTTCTTCTACCAGGAATTTGTATCTTTCATTCTGATCTAGTATTTGAAGCAGTGATGCCAAAGTTTCCATTGCATCTTCTACTTTGTTCTTTTCTCTTGGGACTTGTTCAAAGGTGATAAGAGTAAAGTACTTGTTTAAATTTTCAACCATATTCTTATAAGGTATCATCTTATCATCTTTAGTTTGATAGTCATCATTGATTTGATTAATGACTAATTGTGAATCCCCGTATACTTGCAGTTCTGCGACCTTCCATTCTAATGCCATCTTGATTCTAATGACTAATGCTTCATATTCTGCTATGTTGTTGGTACATGGAAATAGCAATTTGTATGATTTTGGAATGGTAGATCCTTGAGGGGTAATCAAGAGTATGCCTGCTCCTGATCCATGTTGTGTGTAAGAACCATCAAAGTATAGTTTCCATGTCTTTGCCTTAACATTTATAATTTCATAATCAGGAAACTCCACTTGTATTGGGTGGTCATCTTGCAATGGTGATTCTGCCAATTGATCTGCTATAACTTGGCCTTTGATAGATTTTCAGTCCACATACTCTATATCAAACTCGCTTAGCACCATTACCCATTTGGCTAGTCTTCCATTCAATGTTGTTCTGCTAAGGAGATACTTCAAGGGATCAATTTTTGCAATGAGTTTGATCTTGTGAGATAACATATAATGGTGTAATTTTTGTGAAGAAAAAACTATGGCCAAACATGCCCTTTCTATAAAGGTGTAATTAAACACATATTTCACTAGAGTTTTGCTTATATAATAGATGGCCTTCTCTTTACCAGATTCATCTTCTTGTGCTAAGAGTGCCCCTAATGAATTTTTAGTTGCTAAAACATATAGGATCAAAGGCTTTCCTCTTATAGGTGGCATTAAAGTAGGAGGATTCATTAGATACTTCTTTAATAAATTGAAAGCTTCCTCACACTTATCATCCCATTTGAAGACTATGTCCTTATGAAGGAGTTGATTGAAATTGTGGCACTTTTCTGCCAATTGGGAGATGAACCTTCGGATGGATTGGATGCGACCTTGGAGAGATCTCATTTGACTAATATTTTTAGGTGCCTCCATTTCCATTATGGCCTTGACCTTTGCTGGATCCACCTCTATCCCTTTTGCTGATATAATGTATCCCAATAGCTTTCCTGATTGCACCCCAAATGGACATTTCTTTGGGTTTAGTCTAACCTTAAATTGCTCCAACCTTTCAAAAATTTTCTCTAGAATTGGTAGATGTTCTTCTCTTAAGTGTGATTTTGCAAGTATATCATCTACATAGTCATCCATGAATTTATGCAACATATCATGGAATATTGTTGTCATTGCTCTTTGATAAGTGGCTCCGACATTCTTTAAACCAAAAGGCATCACATTTCATCAAAATGTACCCCATGCGCATGTGAATGTGGTCTTGTCTTGATCTTCAGGTGCTATTTTGATTTGATTGTAGCCACTAAATCCATCCATTAATGAGAACATTGAATGTCCCACTGTTAGGTCCATGATGGCATCTATGCTAGGCAATGGAAAATTATCTTTAGGGAAAGCAAGGTTGAGATCTCTGAAATCCGTGCATATCCTGATGGACTTATCTACTTTTGAGACTGGGACTATATTCAAGATCTATTATGCATAATCAATGGCCCTAATAAATCCAACCTTGAGTAATTTTTCCAACTCCACCTTAACTAGTAAAGCTATATGTGGGTGCATCTTTCTCAATTTTTGCTTCACTGGTTTGGCTCCTTCTTTTATGTTTAAATGATGCATGATCAAATTGGGATCTAATCCAGGCATATCATCATATGACCATGAAAAATTAACTTTCTTTTCCTTGAAGAATTTGATGAAGTATTCTCTCTCTTCTTTGGATAAATATGTAGCTAAATGTATACACTTTGGCTCTGATTCTATCCCAATATTCACCTTTTCTGTGGGTTCAATTAAGATGGGAGATCTTTCTTCTTGATGATCAGGTAAAATATCCAAACCTTCTTCCTTAGGTGCCATAGTTGGGTTTTCACCTTTGGAAAAATTCTTTATTTCTTTTTCTTTTTTTCCTAATGTTGCCACAATGTGGTTTTCAACATTTGATTTTTCTTCTTTTTCCTTTTTTTTTCATTTTTAATTTTTGAAATGAAAGTTTGGATATCTTCCCTTGTTCCTCTTTCCTGATATTCCATAGTAGAAGAAGGTTCAATTGCATTGAGGTATTGGGACATGGAGTTGTCATTCAAAAAGGTTGGGAGTATGGTTGGTTCGGTGGAATCCCATTCAATTAATTGTGGGTATATGATGGTTAAGGGATCAATGCCTTGGTTTGATTCAATGGGATTTAAGGATAAGACTTCATTCGAAGGTTCAAACATTGTATCACTTAAGTCTATAATGTGTGCTTCTAGATGATCTAGAGAACTAGGGTCAAAATCCTCATCACTAGAATCCTCTAAGATTTCTGTTGGGAAAAAGTTATGTGGGCTAAACCTAATGTTTGATTCTCCTATAGTAGGTCTCCATAATGGTATGTAGGGTTCACCTACCCATTGATTTACTTCAATTCCTTGCATGGGGACATCATCTAAGATCAATTCATTTGAACTTGAGGCTTGACTTAGACTTGATTATGATATTTGTTCCTTCCCTTTGCTAGGAGTGTATGTATGGATGACATCAACCTCCTTATCTTGGCATGATTCATTTGGAAATGAATCCCATTCCCATTGATTTGAGTCTTCATCACTTTGGGACTCTAATTGTAATATCTAATCATAGACTATGGGATAGTTCTTTCATGTGTACCCTTCTCCAAGGTACCCTAATCTGGTCTTCTCTTTACTATCCCTCCAAGTCATTTCAATAGGTTCAATAAGTCCTTTATTTCTGGTTCCTAAGGGTCCTTTCCCTTTGTAGCCTATCTTTAGCATGATTTGGAAGCCCTTCCCATATTGATGTGTGGGAATGTGTATGTTTTGGACTTGTTCTTCATGGGTACTTGTTTCTTCATCTTTGTATAACTAGTTTAGGATCTCATTATCTTCTTCATCCATGGATGAAGATGTGCTTGCCCTCACAAAATGATCATTTTATTTATGGGGTAGATTGGCTGGTCTTCCATATGAGTTTGGAGATAAAAGTAAGTCCATCATGGATAAGGAATATTCACCTAATCCTTTTTGCTTGATTTTACATTGTTTCTCAAAGTTCTTCATCATATGGTCCATCTTTTGGTAATGGGCCTCTTTATTGAAAATTTGAATAGACCTAGCTTGGTCTTCTTCTAGCTTCTCAAGGGTACTCTCCTCACTAACCTTATCTTTTCCTTTAGTTGATGTAGTTTGGTTAGTAGGATTTTGAATTATTTCAACAACAATTTCTTCTTTTTCTTTTCCCTTTAAAGATGGAAGATCTTTAGAGTTTTGACCTTGCTCTAGTCTTAAGGGTATGGACCCTTCTGCATTGTATGGTACTAGAGAATCATTGGTAGGATTTTTACCATGATTTCTTTCCCTAGATATGGAAATGTAAGACATTGGTGATATGTAGAAGGCACGACTTGCATCTCATGAATCCATGGTCTCCCTAGTAAGATATTATAGGTTAGCTTTAGGTCCAAAACTTGACAAATGGTTTCTTTTTGCATGGGGCCAACCCTAATAGGAAGTACTATGACTCCCTTAGAAGCTCTTTCTTCATCATCGTAGGCTTTTATAGTGATCTTTTTCTTAGGTTCAATAGTCTCCTTGGAAGATCCTAAGGCTTTTACTAAGTTTAGGGTACAAATATTTAGGCCAACTCCTCCATCAATTAGAACTCTTTTCACCCTATGCTTATGAATCAAGACCTCTATATGGAAAGGTAAGTTTTGAGGATGATTTAAGGACATGTCATCTTGCTCAGAGAATGATAGGCAATTAGGTGCAATGAGGTGTCCCACCATGTTTTGGAATTTATCTGCCTCCAAATTTAGAGGTACATTTGTCTCCACCAAGGCTTTTTCCAAGATTTCCTTATGAGTTGGTGAGAGTTTTAGTAATTCAAAGATAGAGATTTGAGTGGGAGTTCATTGTAATTGATCTACCAAGTTGTATTGTTTGGATGAAGATGAGACTTGGTTGGGTAGAACAATTCTAGGAGCATTCATAGGTAAAGTAATTTTTGAAGCTTTCCCCCTAGTCACAACATTAGATGTTGCCTCCCTCACTTTCTCTTTTACTATGATAACATTGATGGTGTTTTCATTAGCATTTAAGGCATTGATTTTGTTATCATAAGTATGAGAAAAGTTAACTTTCTCATCACCGCTTTTATTATTTTGATTTTTGTTAGATGATCCTCCCTTTTCATGGTTCAAAAAGGGGTTTTTAAAGGCTGTGTGATCTCCATTATTTTGGGGCCCTTCAACTTGGATTGTCCCATCATCAATTAGGTCTTGCACAAGATGTTTTAACTTCATGCATTCATTGGTCTTATGACCCTTGTTTCGATGATACTAACAATGGTGAGAATCATTCCACCAATTGGGTTTGATTTGGGGATCATAAGGCCTTGACTCAGGTAGAGTAATGATTTTGTTAGCCACTAAGGTCCTTAGTGCATTTTCCAAGGGTTCACCTAAGAAGGTGAATTTTATTCTTTGATAAGTGGAAAAGAAGGGTTTAGGTTTGTTTCCATTAGGGTCATTAGCATTGTTGTTGTTGGCATTATTATTGAAATATCGAGGTGTTTTATTAGAATTGGCATTATTGATAGGAGCTTTATTCATTTGATTTACATAGTTTGAATTTTCTCCACTTGATAAGTTAAATGGGGTATCCTTTAGGTTGTGGGCTTCCACAACTTCCTCATTCACAAGATTTTTATTGTTATTTTTCAGCCATAACTTAGGCTTATCATTGTGATTATTGGCCCCTTTATTATTGGAATAATTAGATACATAGTGGTTATTATCGGTATTGGTATTGGGTTTATTGTCTTTGAACAACTTGATTTCACCCCTTTTAACCAATACATCTTCATCTTTATCCCATTTTTGATAAGTTTTTCAAATTTTGGGGGACATTGAAGTTGGAGTCTATAATTCATCTCCATATTCAAATTATTCATGAAAATTTCCATTTTCTCCTTTTCAGGTATGCTTCATGGGTACCTTGCAAAAATGGTCCTCCACCTTTGAAGGAACCCTAAGAAAGATTCACCATATTTTTTCTTGGTGTCACATAGTTTTAGCATGGTTATCTCATGTTCATGTTATAGGAGTAATGGGTGATGAATTTAGAGGCTAGCTCCTCAAAAAATTTTATCCCTTGAGGAAGTTTGGAAAACCACTCCATGGCTTGTCCTCCCAAAATTCTTGGGAAAAGTCTCATTAAGTATGTAGGGTTATGCATGAACTCAATGCTTAGAGCATAAAATTCTCTTAGATGATCCCGTGGGTTTGATTTACCCATGTATTTATTGTATTTAGGAAATATAGTGTTAATAGGAAAAGGTGCCATGCCTAGACTTTTGTCAAATGGGAATGGACACAAAGCCTCAATAGAGAAAGGTTTAGGCTCATCAGCCTTTTTCATGGAGTCTATTTGTTCTTGGAACATCTTAAGTTGTTGGGTCATGGCATACATTGGGTTTTCCTCTTCTTTGTTCTTTTTGAGTTGATCCACATCATAGTCATGTGGAAGTTTTACCCCTGCTTGGGCTAAGTTTAGGAAGAACTTCTCCCTATCTCTATCTATTAATTTGTCCATGACCTCAAAGAATTTGTTTTCTTGAGCCACTCACTTGGCTCTTTCTTCAAGTGTTTCTTTCGGTTCTTCATTTGCATTATTGGTTTGGTCATCATTTCCTCTATTATGATAGTCATGAAAAGTGGAGTGTGTATCCATTGGATCACTTGTCTTTTCAAAAAGGTTGGGAAAAGTATCCACTTGGTCTTGATTGTTGAAACAACTTTGGTATTAAAATGTGGGAATCTTGTTTGTGATGCAAGTGTTGTCCTCTTGTAAGGATATTTTGTATGCTTGAGATCTTGTAGAAACTAGCATCCAACAAATTTTGAATTTGAAATGTTCTTCCCACTTGGTAATTGTTTGTTTTAATGATGAGATTTAAAAGTATAAGATGACTTTTCAAATGGATATATCTCACTTATTGTACACATTTTTCAAAAAAAAAAATCACAAGTACACTTGTTCTTTTTAACCCTCTAAACATAAAATGTTTACAATTTGAGACCGTTGTCATGAGTTTTACACAAAAAGACAATTCAAGAAATCTACCTTAGCTCAAGATTGGTTCGTAAACATGGCTCTAAAAGGTGATTTTTCTATTTTAACAAGTGTTTCATTCAAGGTTCCATTCAAAATGGACATTAGACTTTCATCCTCCAAGTATGTTAAGAGGCTTCCCACCACTGGTATATCAGAGTTTTGGGCAATCCCGAAGGACTACTTGAGGAAGTTTGAAATATCTAATATCCTTTTGTCACACACCCCATTAAGGATGTATGTATTTTATTTTAGAGTGGGTTGGATTTCCATGGCAAAAGTAGATGTATCCCACTTTGGGATGTCCCTCTCACTAGCCTCATTAAGGCAAATCTCGGGAGGTGAGCCTAATTTAAAGTTCTAGTATGTTCATTTCAAGCATGGAAAATAGAATGAAAAAGTAGGTTGTGGGAGTTTGATTCACCAAAAAGGTGAAGAGAATATCCCTATCCACTTTTTCTATCCCCAAACACAATTAACAAGGTTCAATTTCCAACCCACTAACTAGAGAGAATTGAGTATTGCTACTCTCTTCTACAAACAAGGGGTTTATTTGATTAAGTGTTTGATTTCCTCAACCTTTCTTCTTAATCAAAGAGTTTAACACTTTTGGCATTTTGATTCACTAATAAAAGTGAAGAGCATAGGCCTAATGTTAAATTTCCTCAAACAAAGAGAGGTTGTTTTTTAATTACTAGATTTGAAAAGCACCAAAGCCACAATTTAAGCACAAAAATTGACAAAGTTTAGGCTTACCTTTTCCTTGTAGCTAGCAAAGGCTAGGGGCATTTTTGATGTTTTTCATGTTTTTAATGCTTACCTTGGCAATTTCTCCTTTCCAATGTGCTTAATCCTCCAACAAGTTAGTTAACACCAAGATCCAAAGTGAAGAAAGCAAAATTGAATTGAAATTTAAGGCCTTATTTATCAAATTTAAGCAAAAATTGATTAAGGTGAAAAGATCCAATTCAATGATACAAACTTAGACTTATATGATTCTACAACTTTAAGATAGTGTTCAAATACCTTAGCTTCTTGTTGTGAATCCTCCAAAATGATCTTTTCTCCTTGATTTTCCTTGCCAAAGCCTTGCTTTCTTTGTTAAATCTGCTCTCCGGATTTTTTATTTTTTTATGTCCCAACATCCTGCAGAAACATAAAAACCATTTTCTAATAGTCAGAACAAATTTTTTTTGCAAATTATGTAAAAGCACTATAGAAATGATTGAAAGAGCTATTTAAACTTTTAATAGCGCTACTGATCTACTCAGAAGCACTGTTTAAAATTTTAAAGGAGGAGAAATAGAATGTAAAAGTGCTAACTAAACAAGCAAAGGTGGCAGAAAATGCACAAACGTGCTGGAGAAATTTGCATACATGCTCTGTAGTCAGGGAATAAGCATTGAAAGAATATAGATAGAAGATAGAAGGATTTAAAAGTGTTATTTCTTTGCGCAAAGGCACACAAATTTATCGCAGAAGCGCTATCAGAATGCTCAGAAGTGTTGTTTGGATTCTCAGATGCGCTGTTTGAAATCTCAATGATGATGTTTCACTTGCAAAGGCGCATAAATTTGTCATAGAAGCACTGAAAAAAAGCTTAGAAGTGTTGTTTAACTGCTCAGAAGCATTGTTTCCTATCTTAAAAGTGTTGTTTTAGAAAAATCCAGAGAGTTAAACGTGCATAAAAATGAAAAATCCGAGAAAAATTAAATGTGAAGCTTACTGCCCCATGGTGGGTGCCATTTTGTGTACAAGAAATTGTACCTTCATAGAATTAGTATTGATCAATGAATGAAATAGAAACTAATTTAACCACAATAAGCAATCTATTTAAGCAAATAATGAACAATTAAGCATCCTATGGCTCTCTAACTAAGAGTGTTAATGCAAAGCTCTCAACAAGCTTCCATTAATGACAGTCCTAGAATGAGAAAAACATGATAAAAGCTTAAGCTGATTGTTCAATTCCAAAATGAAAGCTTAATTAACTCTAAATTTCCTTTCTAAACTCAAATTGTAAGAGGTTCTATGCTATTCTCAGATGTGGATTGTGGATGATTATGCTTGATTTTGGTCTTCCTTTTATAGATTTATGCAAGGAGAGGGGGTGTAGTGTAGTTGATCATGATGTAATCTTGAGTTGAGTTTTTGGTTCCACCCTTTGAAGACAAAGTAAATACTGTGTCCTCAAATCTTGGGACAAGTAGACATGATGAGTGGACAAGATGCTCTTTCTATTTGAGTGATTGAGATTGAGTTTTAGCTTGATCCATGTGAGTTCCTTTCTCAGATCCTATTGGTTGCTTGATTTTCCTCCCCTTTGGTTGTTGAGAGAAATTAGTATTTAATTAATTAATTTAAAATCATTTCTTTAGCCAAGTGTACCCCTTGAATGGGTTGAATTTGATTTAATTCCAAACTATACAATTAATAGAATTAATTGCACATTGATTTGATTTCACTTGATTAAATTGCTCTTGATTTTGATTTATATTGGTTTAGAGCTTGATTTTAATTTTGATTGGCTAAATGTTCATTTTGATCCATTTGCTTTGATTTGGCCTTGATTTGCCTTGATTACTCACACAAATTTATCTTGTCCATTTTTAGGTGCTTACAGGGGGTATATGCACAAAGATGGGGGACCAAAAAGGTGCCACTTTCCTTTTTGGTCCCCCATCGGCCATAGGGTGTACACGCTTTGTAAAACACTATAAAGTGTTTGCTGCATTTGGAAAAACCCATTTTTCTTTCCACAAACTTGCGTTTACAACAAAAGAGGGGTTTCCAAGCATGTGTAGGAAGAAATGATCTCCTTGAATAAAACCCTCAACCAAACCGTCCATCTCCTCATGAAGAAATGAATGAAGAAAATAACCAAGAAAATGAACCTCAACCACCTCCAATTGAGAAACCTCCTTCTAGAACACAAGAAAATTTGATCAACCAAATTGAAAGAGGGAAAACAGAATTAGAATCTTTAATTAGGAGGTTAAAATATGCTATTGCTACAAATCCTGGAAGGGAAAGACTTGCAAAATCATTGGAATCAATCTTGACCCATGTAGGCTCGGTTAGTGGGAAGCTTCATTTATGGAATGATAAAAGAGAAGAATAAAAATAATATTATGCAAATAAATTATCATATGATGACATAAAAAAGAAAAAAGTCACAAAAGATGACATTTGCAAACTCTTTAAAAAACCAAGGGACATTGATACTCTTAGAACTACAACAAGGAGGTTCCCAATTCATTGGTACTTGAATGAAGACATTAAAAAAAACTTTTGGGAGAGATGGTGGATGGTCTTTGATTCCCCTCCTTGTAACAATCATGAGGTTGCTATATATTTCTTGAGGAAACTCTATTGCAAGTTTGTACTCAAGAAGGTGCCAAATTATTTTG
This sequence comes from Chamaecyparis obtusa, assembly GCA_027943335.1. Classification (NCBI taxonomy): domain Eukaryota; kingdom Viridiplantae; phylum Streptophyta; class Pinopsida; order Cupressales; family Cupressaceae; genus Chamaecyparis; species Chamaecyparis obtusa. The sequence continues at coordinate 36,967 of BSBK01007299.1, read as the reverse complement.
ACTTTCTAGATTCTTAGGGTAGAGGAGGGGAGTCATCATTTGATAGAGCGAGGGCACATCATGACCCTAACGCACCTAGGGTTACTATTGTAAATCCATAGGTGGATAATGTTAGTATTCCTTCCATTGTGAAGGAACATGTAGAGATGGACACACTAGGCATGATTAGTGCTTTGATAGAGACTCTCATTCAGTGTGCCATTCCTTCAGTTGAGGGTGACCATGGTCAATCTTTGAGGGGGCATATTTGTCAGTCATGTGGATCCTTGTGCACATTTGGTATTACCGAGAGAGAGGAAGAGGATCATGGAATGATGACTGATGATTTTCTAAATATGATATTTGGCATTGACACACAGGTAAATATTTCCAAGTTCATTAAATTTCTTGGATCATATTTCATTTATTAAAGAATAACTAATTAATTTAGTATCTATTGATTATGATCAAAATTCAGGGCAAGAGTGTCGGTGGTGGTGTTAGTGGCAATGATCCTCCTGTCCCCTTCTACACATCATCATTAAGTCCAAAAGTATGTATCGAATGAAACATTTTAATTAATATATTTGAGTATTAATTACTTATATAAATGATTGTATCATGACTTATTGTGCATGTGCATTAGTTCACTAGTGGACCATGGACATTCACAGCAAACAGCGAAGGACATCATGCCACTTTCCTTGAGGTATCTTTATTTGCATGTTAATTTGATTTACTTGATTATATTTAATTAATAAATGAATGAATAACTAAATTACTAGACAAATTATGATCAAAATCCAAAGGCAAAGTGGTCATTGTGGTGATCACATTCTTTAACCTAGCTTTGTGATGTCATCATTGAGTCCATGGGTATATATGTAATAATGTATTATAATTAACATGTCAGTAGTATGTTCTTATATGAATGGTTGTCTTATAAATTCCCATGTGCATGTGAACTAGTTGAATGTTGGAGCTTTGACATCGACACCGCATACCAAAGGACACGGTGGAACCTTCACGGAGGTATCATTTATTCATTAGTAGGGTTGTAAAAAATATATGTAATCTTCATAACTACAAAATATTTTTGTTGTTTCATTTTCAGTTATTGACATCAGAGAGTCCTCATTCTGTTCGTGATACTTTGGATCATGGAGTAGCTATAGAAGTAGCTAGTTCTAAAGCACTAACTGGGGTATGAAAGAGGTCACTTAATTTAATTGTTCTGATTAAGTAAAAATGGGATTTGAAAGGTCCCAAAAACTTATGCAAGAGCATAAAAAGATAGGACAATGAAACACCATAATACAACTATGGTTCCCCACCAGTCAAACCAAGGGAACTAACCATAGCTCCTTTTAGTAGGAAAAAAACATCCCAGCTAGACACAATAAAGGGCGATCAAGATTTACATTTTTTCCCATCCTTATGAGAACGTAAATTCATATCAAAAGGAGTGGATTAAGGTTTAAATTTCTTTCCCTTAACTATTGTCCGTCCATCCTCCACCTTAGTAGCAGCCTTCTACCAAGCCAAGGAAGAACTAGAAGAGCCCACTAAAGGGCTAGTCACATCAAAATCCATAGATGGGATAGGAATAGCACCACTACCATTCCCCAAAACCTTCCCAGGTGAATGATGGATAGAAGAACACTCAAGACCAGTAGTCAAGACAACATCAGAACTAGAGATAACATTAGTAATCTAGTCAAGAATAGTAGCAGCACTAGAAGGGACAATGTCAATAGGATAAACCAAATAAAGGGGTCAAAAACATAAGAATCATCTGAATCCATCTCTGACATAGAGTGCTAGGCAGCCCTAGCTAAATCCTTGGAAACTTTATGAACCGTATAATGGTCGACAGTAGCCCCCTGCCACCACAAAGAATTTTTCTTAGATTTAACTTTATGAGAAGAGCACCATGCAGCAAGATGACCAATATTATGGCATGATTTGCAATGGAATGAAATTCCCTCATAATCAAGATTCTGGGTCCAAGAGCCCAAAGATGAAGCCAAAGTAATCATCTCAGGGAGTCCCTTGGAAACGTCAACATCCACAAGAATACGAGCATATGTCGAATGAAGAATATCAGAGGATTTTGAGTCAACTGTCTAGAAAACCCCAATAGCCCTCCCCATAGATTCCAAAATAGAATCCAACCAAATTTGAAGGGGAAGATTTGGCGGTCTCACCCATAAGGGAATAACATTGAATGACTCCAAGAGAGGATCAAACCCCCGATGCTAGGGTTTGTCCAGCAGGGGAAGTGGCCCCAAGAGAAGCTTCTATCACATATAATAGTTTGTCTATCTATAGCATTTTTGAACTTTACAATAAAGAAACCCTTAGCCATAGGGTAAATCTAGACAATATATTTTAAAATGGCTTCCCAATTTTGAGAAATCCAGGCGTGCAAGTCTGAAAGAGAGGGCCAAAAACCCCTAAATCTAAAGATTGCAGCCCTAGATGAGAAATACTTGACATTTTTAGAGATCTCATCAACAATTTTAGAATCAAGATTAACAACTACAGGTTCACTTACAAAGAGAGGCAACATAGAAGGAGAGCACCAGAAACCCCCTCTCCCAATAGAGGAAGCTCCACAGAGACCTACTTCAAAAGCTACAACATCTGCATAAGAAATAGAAAAAGACCCTTCCAAAAGAGGAGAGACAAGCCTAGAATTAGGAATCACAGTAGCTACAGCACCAGATGCCAAAGGAGGGAGCCCCGAACGAGCAGCAATGCCAAAAGTGCTAGACACTGGAGGTCTTGAGCGAGTGGTAGCAATAGCTGTAGGTCGAGCAGCTACACCAAACAAGGGCCCCAAACCAGTAGTAGTAGCTATAGGTCACACATCTGAAGTGGATTCAAAAAGAGCAAAATTAGGAGCAGGAGCGGGAGATTGCATCGCAGGCACTCCAAAAAGATCCACTTAATTTAATTGTTATTTTAATAATTTGTATTGAATTTTATAATGATATTCATGTATGTATTTTAATAATTATTTTGATCATTTTTGTAAGGACTTATTACTCCAGATCATCAGCATGTGCCTTCAGTGGATGTACATCATGACTATTTGCTAGCGGTAAGTGAATATTCTATTTTATGTCATTGTATAATTCAATTTTGATGTATATTAGTTATTGATGCTTAATTGTTTTTTATGAGCTCGAGCTATAGAAGAGTCTAGAAAAGAGGACTAATGAGTGCACTCAGAAGACTACAACATCCACTGCATCTCCATTGACGTGACGATCGAAGATATCTCGAGATTCATTTTCTTCCCCTGGCGGGAAAGGACTAGATTAGGGATATAGATTGTATGCCTATATGGCATTAGTGGACATATTTTTTGTATATCATATAAGTGATACATTTTACATCCATTTGGCTTTGAGGAATCCAGTTTAACTGTATTGGATATATTCGATGTATGACATTATTGGACATATATATTTGGCTTCATGCCCTACGAATATTTTTTTCATTTTTTATGTTTTAGGTATGCAATTCATGTGTTTTGTGTATTGATGTATACTAATTTATGTTTATGTGGATGTCTTATGCTTTGTAAATTTCCTATGAAATGGATCTAATTAGAAGAATATTCCATCAATTTGACTCTATGACACTTTTGGATATGAAAGCCCCAAATTGGTCTTAAAAACCCCTATAGACTAGGGCTCTCTCAATGTATGACCTTCGAACACCATACCAACCAAATGAAAGTTGTTCCACCATTCTTATACCATCCTCAGATGGATTCAATCATAAAATGACCACCTGCAAGGGCTTGATTCTCCGCTGCTATACCTATGGCTTCATTTCAATGACCCTTGGTCACTCCTCAACCCCAACAACTCCTCCAATCAATGCCCACCTGCAAACTCCTTCTCATTCCTACATTCAAAGTTTTATACATTTTCTATAAAAAAATGATCGGATCCATCCCCAAGTGAAAGTAATTACAAAAAGGGGATGGATCATTCCATTTACATCTTAAAACAAGACAATTCCCAACACTATTTTAAACCAATCAAAAGGAAATGAACCAAATTAATGAAAAGACTATAAAATTGATTCAAAAGAGGTTTTTACAATGTATATCAACCATGCACAAGTAATTATTTCAATGATACATCCAAAAACTATGAGAAATTGCAAGAAATTTGAAATTTATTGCTCAAACAAGACACTATTTTTACAACTCTTGCCTCCAGTCTGTACCATTTGAAATGGTAGACCTCCAAGCACTTAAATAAAGTCCTATCAACCTCCTCAATCAATCTAAATTAGTTGGAACTCCTTATAGGTCTTGTATCTTCTTCAAACTAATTAGTCACCCAAGTGACTCTCTTCCCTTCATTAGGGTGCCCTGCACTAGTTCTTCCATACAAACCACACGGTCCAGTATCCCATCTTCATTTAGTAATCTTCAAAAAACATCAACTTACATCCCTACATGAACAAACTACAAAACAAGGATATAATACATTTTACACTCATCCTCTTGCTCGCACCTTGAGGGACACTTCGTCCCAGAATGGTCAACAATGTTCTAGTGACTCTGTGTGCCAAATGAGGTTGTCAATAGCCTTTACCCGGCTATTCAGAGTTGTTGGAACAAATGGTTTGATGCTAACGACTGATGGTTTAAAAGATACACAATGTTTCTCATTTCAACTGAGGAACACTACAATTTTTGACATCAACCGAGAATGTGTTGCCAAATATAAATGACCTTGAATCTCTAAAAATTGTGACATGTTATTATAGGCCTAGGAAACATGGTCCCGTAGCACCTGATAGTTTGATTCCACCTTGAACGAGCTTCGAGATATGACCCTGTAAAGATCACCAATTTTATGTTGAAGGGACCTTGAGGGACACTTTGTCTCAGAGAGTTTGGTAGCATTTGAGCAACTCTGTGTGCCAAACAAGGTTGTCAGTAGTGTATACCCAACCATTCAGAGCTATTGGAATAGAAGGTTTGATGCTATGATTGATGGTTTGAAAGATACTCAATATTGTCCATTTCAACTTAGGAACACTTTGAGTTTTGATATCAACCAAAGATGTGTTGCCAAATATGAACGACCTTGAATCTTTGAAAATTGAGAAAGGTTATTGTAGGCCTAGGCAACATGGTCTTGTAGCACCTGACAGTTTGATGCCTCCCTGTACGAGCTCTGAGATATGACCCCATAAAGATCATCAATTTCATGCTAAAGGGACCTTGAGGGACATGTCGACCCATAGTGGTTGGCATCCTTCGAGCAACTCTATGTCTAGATAGGTTATTGTAGGCCTAGGCAACACGGTCCCATAGTACCTGATGATTCAATTCCACCCTGCACTAGCTTCTGAGATATGACCCCATAAAGATCACTGATTTCATGCTGAAGGGACCTTGAGGGACACGTTGACCTGGAGTGGTTGAGAGTGTTTGAGTGACTCCGTGTGCCAAACAAGGTTGCCAATAGCATTGACCCGGTCATTCGAAGCTATTGGAATAGACCATTCGATGCTACGACCGATGGTTTGAAAGATATGCAATGTTGTCCATTTCAACTGAGGAACACTTTGAGTTTTGACATCCATCGAGAATGTGTTACCAAATATAAAAGAGCTCGAATCTTTGAAAATTGATATACATTATTGTAGGCCTAGGCAACATGGTCTTGTGGCACTTGATGGTTTGATTCCACCCCGCATGAGCTTCAATATATGACCCCGTAAAGATCATCAATTTCATGTTGAAGGGACCTTGAGGGACACCCTTTGTAATACCCTGTCCTATGGTGATACTTCGACTCTCTGATTTGGAAATTTTATTATGATGATTGGTTAGAACTATATGTTTACATTTGTGCATTATGACATATGTTATCTGGTGTTTAGATACCCTTATTATGGTTATCATTATATGTTCATGATATTGGAAATCATTTATCTTTATATTGATGAAGCTAACCCAAGGATTTGAGACTAACCACTGTTATCTATGATGTTTTATGGTTTGTGTATATGTGTTTCATGTGCCTTTATGACTCAGGTCAAAGTCATAGTTACTCAAGTTTAGTTGAGGTCCACATAATGTATCAATCCTATTCATATGTTTGCATATATCTGATTTGTATGTATATCCATATGTATACATGTATCTCTTCTTGGTGGTACAGGATTGCAGGTACTGGGTATCATCTCCACCTAGCTTCACAGGTCTAAGCGATCCCTCAAAATCCTTGATCGCTGTTGTTGTTACAGAGATATCACCAAGGTTCCAAAGGAAGGAACTCTACCTCTGATCCTTTTACCTTTAGGTGGGGAATTCCTGAGTCAGTCCCTTGTGTTGAAGATGTATTTTTGTGTCCTCTCAATTTGTTGGTTTTGTGAATCTTGTAACTTGCTTCTTGTCTTTCGCATTTGTTGAGAATGAGGTTTTGAGAATGGTAGCTCTTATTGTCTTCATGGTATGTTCGATTTTGTTAATATATTTTGATGTGAATTATTATTCATGTCAAGGTATGATTTACTGATTTATCTTTATTAGTAGCTACTTATGTACTAGATTATCTTGTTAGGAATGACTTAGTATGTGATTAAAGCATGTGATTTCATTATCAATAATAATGAAAGGTTTTATGGTATTAATGAAGTGTTATAATATTCATGATTATATTTTGTATAATTTGGTATATGATTTAAATAATAATATTCATAATATTTAAATATTTATGATGTTGTAATAATGAGTCTTACTTTTGGTATATGTACACATAAGCATATGGGTGCACACATATGCCTATAAATACATACACACACACACACACAGATATATATATATATATATATATATATATATATAATTAATTGTGTGAAGGAAATTATTTTTAGATAATAATAAATCTATGTTATTCTCATAAATAGTAAATAGGATTAGTAAATTCTATTACCATAGTTAAGTAAATTAGTAAATTATTCTTAAGATTAAATTATCTATTGTCATCCTTGAATTAAGGAGACATAAATTAGAGTATTGTTAAATACTATTATTTTTCCTTCATGGGAATAGTTGTGCTAAATAATAATAATTATAGCCCAAATTATTAACTAATAGATAGTTGGGATGGTTGCATCAGTTGAAGTACCCATGCAACTACTCCCTCCAATCTATATATAGGAGATATTTCCTGTGTGTGAGGGAGTTGGCAGGAAGATGGATTTCTGAGAAAAGTGGATAGGATAGTTTTTCTTAGAGGTGTGTTGGCATAGGAGTTTGGATTCGAGAAGAGACATTATTTTGTTGAGAATATTTCTTGTAGGAAAGCCATAGTTGTGAAGAGAGAATTTATTATTCTCTAAGATTGTCATTTGGTTTGCTCTCGGAAGAGGCTGGCATTGGTTTGCTTGTAGAAGGATTTTGAAGAGGTGATTGGATTGGGCTGAGAGCGCTTGGATCCTCCTCTCTGCAATAGTTGCTCTTTGCAGGACTCTAGGTAGGATCTATCTTGGAGATGATCCTTTTGCTAGGTAATTGTTCACAATGTTGTTGTATTATGGTTGTTTTTATATGCATGTTGTTTAAGACATTAACTATGCTATTCTATTATGTAGAGAAGGATTTTATTTTGTTACTGTTATAGATATAAGAAGCTTTTTGTAAATTATTGCTATGTATCTGTTTTCCTTCTATCTTTCATTAGTGAGTGTTTTAGATGTCCTAGGATCCTTGTGACATCTTCTCATATGTCTCAGGGGTCTGTAGGATCATCCAAGCCTTTGGAAATGGTGTTTTTCTCTTTCTTAGAAATAGGTTAGTTTTATACCACCTTTCATTGTTCAAATCTAGAGTAGGTTTAGATGGCTGGAAATCATAGTTGGAGGGTTGTTTTAGTATGGAAACTGGGAGATCTCAAATGGGTCTTGCCCAGATTAGGCATCCACAACCCTTATAATGCCCAATTTTACCCATAAGTTAGAGCTGACAGTCAGTTTTTTATTTTCTATCATTTTGTACAAATGCGCAGTTAACTTAATCAAAAGTACAGTTACCTTAATCAAAAGTGCAGTCACCTTAACCAGATGCACATCTCTCTGAAACAATTGCGCAGTTACCTTAAACAAATGCGCGATTACCTTGAACACAAATGCACAGTGACCTTAAACAAATGCACAAAGACCTTGAATAAATGCGCAGTTACCTTGAACAAATACGCAGTTACCTTAAATAAATGCACAGTCACCTTAAACAATTGTGCAGTTTGATCCCGGGTTAGGGTTTAGGCAGGATTTATAGAAATATAACATTTAAGTATAAGTTTGATACTTTAATTTCTTATACTTTAAGTATATGTTTGATACTTTAATTTCTTATACTTTAAGTTATATTTGTATAAATAAATTAGATACCTTCTAGGATGTTTGAGATAGGTTTCAGCTTCATAGGAGTTAAGATGCAAATTCTAGATTTTGGAGTTTTCTAAAATTCAGGCTTAGCCAAATTTCAGGTGTAGGAGGTCATCATAGTTGGAGTGTTGTGCATGTGGAATCTTGTATAAACTATATATGTTCATTACTTGTTTGGTTGATATTATACAGTGTATTTAGATGCTTGAATAAGGTTTAGGATGTATTTTAGGGACCAAAATTAGGGTTAGGGTTGTCTGGTGGACTAGGACTACCCTAAGGCTTCCTAAATGATCTCAAACGTTCCTAATCTTTCCTATTCTTGGATATAAGTTCTCAAATTCCTTTAAGATGTGTTTTACTTCATGTATGATGTGTTGTGATGTTTGGGTTAAGGGTAGAAAACCTAAGAACACTAAGTGATTGGTTCTCAGTGTGGGGCCAGGGCCCTAAGTGGCTAGTACCAGGATAACCGACTGAAGAGTATTTTTAACAAGTGATAATTTAATTAACACTTATGAGAATGGGTTCAAACACTAAAAATACTAATGTATGCCTTGCCCATGCCATTAGTGCTAGTAAAGGCTATGGATGAGAGTGGGAGAAGGTACCTATGCATAGGTACGATCGAATGGCGCTTGTCTGTACAAAAGGCATTCGATTCTGCATGTGCCTACTTGAGGGTCAGGGCCCAGAGTGGCTAGTACCAGGACAACTCAAGGGGTGAGGGCTATGAAATGACACTCACTTAGCTTGTTTCTTAGAGTTTCTACCAAGCCTTAGAACCTTTGGGAAAAGATTTATACTTTGATCTTCTTTTCATTTTCTATTTGTGAAAGGTTACCCAACCCTAGGTATGGCCTAGCTATCCCTTCTTTGTGGACCTTGGTGTTTATCTCGTAGCATGGGGGAGTGGGCCTTTTGGTATCCATGTGGTTGGGTGGTAAATATTTTTATCGAGGTATCTTTTGCAGATGTAGTGTTGGAAGATTCATGCTTTCTTAAGGTACAAGTTTTGAAGAATGAAGACTTTGTATTTATCTTTCATGATGTAAAGTTATTATTGTGTAGTCTAAATAGTGCACTTCTCTAAGTCATTATATCCAAGGGAATCCATGAATGGGAAACCTTAGAAAGTGATCTAGAGCTCTCTATGCATGGAGTTACAAGATATTAAAATTGCTCTCAGCTACAGCTATTAAGCATATGACCTTGCTAGTCAACCACATAATGAGAGATTCAAATGAAGACAATGGCAAGAATGCCAATATCCCCAAGAATCAAATGGAAATGCAATGCAATGCAAGCTAATCTATGAGAATGAAAGATGCAAACTAAGCTATGAAAGGAAATATGCAAGTATTACAAATCCTCCTATTAAGCTATGTGAGATTAATCTATAGCATAAAGGAAATCTAAGCTATGAATGCCATGATAATGAAACTACTATGCAAGAAATGAAAGATAAACTATAAAGCAATGAAGAAATCTAAGATGTGATGAAACAATGATCTCTAAAAGCTTGATGCAAGAATGTCTTCAAATCTTCAAAAGCTCCAAAGTGACCTAGAAAACCTACAGCATAACTTTAGCATAAAATATTTTATATGAAAATGAGGAAGAGAGCTCTCCTTTTATAAGAAATGAGAAAGAATGGACATTGGAGATTAAGAGGCAAAAGAATTAATCAAGGGTGGAGCTTGAAAGAGGAGCAATCCATGTGCACAAGTATCCTCTAATGAGAAAATAAGAGTTGACTTTTGTGTTCATATGTGACAAAAAGTGCTTTTTCCCTTTTTATAAAATAAGAATAAAGCTTTATTTGTGCAACTTAGGATAAGAGGAAAAGTGGGGACCTTTTATTTAATAAAAGGGGAGGAAATATTCCTTTTAATTAAATAAAGAATTAGGATAAAATGGTGAGCCCATGGAATAAAATTGAATAAATGATGGAAATAGGATTTGATCAAGGAAATTGGTATTAAGCTGAAAATGTTTGATTCAAGAATTTGATAAATTGCTGAATGGGGGCCCAAAGTCTAGGCGACCATTTTAGGGTGCATACATTTGCCCCTCTTTGACTAATGTGAGGTCGACTCGGGATCACATGCAGTCAAAGAATGAAATTGAAATGTGAGATTGATTTGGGATCACAAAATAACCTAGATGTGTGTTCAACAGATGGGAACACATCAGGACAAGTATAAGCATAGGCTTTTGGACAAGATGAAGCTGGATCAAGTCCAAAATAAGAGATAAGAATCTCAAGCTGAGCTAATTAATGAAGCTAGATCAATAAGCTGAATGAAATAGCTGAATCAAGAATGATAAGTACTACCCCCTCGAAATCAGAATCAAAATCAGGTAGAGGAGAAGCAGTGAGATTGATAAAGTTGATCAAATCACTAGGAATCATAATCGAAGATGAAGGACAACGGATTAACCATCAAGCAGTGAAGAGATGCCCTAGTTTGACTAGGTTTAACGTGAAAAGATATAGGATAAAAATGAAGTCAAACCTCAGAGAGATGAAGGGAAAGGGATGAATGAAAGACTAGAAGATTGAAAGACATGGAGGTGAATATGCCCCAAGAAAGATCAAAGGATTAGGCCTCAAATGGTCAGCCAACTACACAGAAGAGGGGAAAATTTTGAAATGCGATTTTGAATATCAAGATGAACTCAAATTTCAATTTTGAGTCCGAAAATGGATCTAGGACGTCAAAATGAGCCAGGGGTGCAATTTTCATGCAATTCTAAGGTGTTTTGAAAATTGGTCAAAAAGTCAAAATGCTATAAAAGGGGGTAAAAAAGATATGATATGAAAGACATGATTGAGAAGAAGCGAAAGGTGAGCGCAGTTGATCGACAAGTCCACGTAAAATGAAAAGAAGAGCTCTCTCCATATGCAAGATGTAAAACTAATCTAGCATGAACCTAAAAATGCAAGCTATTATGGAAGTGGTTGACTTGCAAGGTCACAACGCCAATAGACATCTAATAATCATCATCGAGCTTTATTGGTAGCATCACAAGATCATACAATACTCACTAGTATAACTATGGGTATATGACTATGATCTATATTAGATAGAAATGTGGAAATCCCACCTAGGCATGAAAGACATGTAGGTCAAGATGACTAATGAAGTGAGGTTCCCGAAGGTTTGATATAGCAAGATTATGCTTACACCAAGACACAAGAAAGTCAAGATGGCTACAAGCATGCACTCACATAAAACAGTCAAGGATAATACCTTGTAGATCCTAGAGTCAAGTGGAACAAGCATAAATGCTAATGACAAAGAGGACCAACAAAATATACCCACAAGCAGAAAAAGAAATAAAACATGTCCTCATGCCCTCAAACTTCTAGCTATGCATCATCAAAAATTTCTTAGGGAGAGAACACTCATCAAATAAATTATCATAGATAGCACACAAAGAAAATAAAGTCAAGCAAGTCTCAGCGAGTCAATTGTTTAAGTGTGTTTGTGTTAGTCATAGAGTCAAACTTTGAGTATCACATCTGCTAATGATGGATATCGCATCATACTTAGACTATGGGTAGGACATCTGATAAGTGTTGAGAAACACTTGACGCTAGGGTAGTGTTGAAAAACACAATTTGAGGAGTGTTGAAAAACACTATTTGCAAGGTGTCCTAAAGACTAGCACATCCAAGAGACCAAAGCTAACAGTTATGCCCCCTAGACAAAGACAAAGACCAATTCCAAACCAAGGCAACAAGGTCAAGGCATGATGGAGAATGGCTAAGTGTCAAGGACTCATGCTAAGAAATAGGGGTGTAAAGGCCTCAAGTAGCGCCTGTTTCCAGGTAGCCACCACTTGGATTTTATTGCAATTTTTTCTCTTTTTATCATTTTTTTGGATTTTTTTCAGGATCAATAAATATGTACAAAGGATGCCCCCAGATAGAATAGGCATCAAACTCCAAAGCAAGATCACATCATGTAGTCCCAATGTCTAGGAAGGTGGAGAACAAGAGGGATTAGCAAGCTGGTGGGAGAGATGAAGGGGAATGAAGGAAAGAAATCCTCAAGGGAAAACTCATCAAGAGTACCCAAGGTAGGGAAAAATTGTCATGTAAAGCACATTTGGACAAGCAATGAAAGACCAACATAGGATAAGTCACAAAGGCATAATGAAAAAGAAGGAAAGGATGCAGTCCAAAGGAGTAGACATGTCAAGAGATTTCATAGCATCGTGTTTTACTCTTTTTTATTTGATCAAGACCAAAGGGGAAAAGGATAGTGAAAGGCTAGAATGAATGGAAGAAAATAAATATGAAGGCTAAACATGAAAGGAATGAAAGCAATATTATCATAAGATAGCTCAACAGATATCCAAATGTTCGTGTATAGGTCAACATTGCCAAGATCAAAGAGCAAAGATGAAATGGATGAAATATGTAGAAGAACTATGCATGATGCCTGATTGCCAGGTTTTCATCATAGTACTTATCCAATATGCCACAAGGGAGTTGTTTTCACCATAGGATGAATTTATTTCTCTTTACTTTTGCTACCTAGGTGCCTGTTTCCAAGTTTTCACCAGGGCACATTTTCAATTTTTTTCATCATTTTTTTATTTGTTTTTTGGAAGAAGGCAAGCTTTTTAGATAATGCTCCTTGAAAGGATAAACCATGATATGAAAAGGATTCAAAATGATATGCTCAAAGATGCTAATAGGGAAAGGAAGATGGAAGAGAAAAATGGAGGATAAGGTTTTATGTAAAGTGAGTGAGGTTGGAAGATAGGAGGAATAGGAAAATGAGGAAAAAAGATAGAAGGTAGAAGGATAATGAATGGAAGGATTGTGAAAGGGTAGATGGAAAGGAAGGCAAGATCAACATCAACACACACCTTGAAGGGTGGTGAGAGGAAGGAGGAAATGTGAATGAAAGAATACGAGAAGGAATATGGTGAATGTTTAGCAGAGGTTGCGGTTTAGGCACATGGAATGGAAGAATGTTTTTGGAAGAAGATGAGGCAGAAGCCTTTGGAAGCTTGAATGTCAATTTCACTTGTTTCTCAACATGAGACTCTCTCAAGAGAGACTTTGGAATCCATATAGCCTTAGGATTTTCATTTCCTTTTGATGATTTAGAGAGAATATCTTCAATAATGAATTTTGGAACCCATACTTGTCTTTTAGTTTTCTTCTTAGATATCTCTTTTGAATTTATGCCTCCATGTCGATTAGAGGAGACATTGCGATCTTCTTTTTTTGATGGATTCTTGTATTATTTATTTTTCTTGTATTGAACATTCAAGTTACTTCCAAAAGACTTGGGACTTGTGGAAGAAGAAGGATGATATGACTGGTTTAGATGGGTGGGTGGATGAAAAGGATTCAAGGGTATGCATCCATGTTGATCTTGAGGAAAGATAAGAGATGGAGGGATGTAAGGACCCAAGATGGATGAAAAACTAGGAGATTTAGGAGGGGAAAGTGAAGGGACATAAGGTCCCAAGATGGAAGGAAGACGTGAAGCCCTTAGCAGTGGTGGAGGAGATCCAAGGATAGAAGTGGAAGACGCAAAAGGATAATCAATAAGTTCATCAACATCTATATGACAGCTAAGGACATCAGCATCTTGAGAGTGAGCATTAGGATTTTCAATAGGATCATGAACATCTTGAATAGGAGCAACTTCTTTGATAGGAATTTTCAAAGCTTGCAAAGACTTAGGAAGAGTAGAAAATGGAAGCGAACATGGAGTGGTAGAACAAGAAGATGGAAGACTTTGATCTTGACAAGGATCTCTGGGTAGCATAAGCGTATCAACTTTCTTTTGATTTTCAATAGGCTTAACATTGGAAGTAATAACACCATTTTCAATAACCTTAATGGAAGTATCATCTTTGGAAAGCACAAGTGTAGTAAGGTTACTTTGTTTATCAATAAGCTCAATGGTGTGAGTAGTAGCTTGATCTTGCTTAGGAGAAGACTTAAGACATGGTGGAATGAATGAGAAAAGGCGTAAAGGATCGAAAGAACCATGAAACGGATGAGAGATATTATGAACAGGATTGGATGACATGGAGGGTTCTTGATCTTGATCTTTCTTTATGTTCTTTTCTTTATCATTTTTAGAGTCCTCTTGACATGGAGCCACTTCTAAGGACAAGGAAGCATGTTGGAATTGTATGGAAGACTTTGGAAGAGATGGTGAAGGATTAGCTGAAGTAGGAATTATAGCATGTAAAGGCTTAGACTCTTTAGGTGTAGCATTATTGAAAGTATTTGCAGCCAAGTGAAGGTTAGCTTGAGTTTCTTTAAGAGGTAGCCCTTGAGGATAACTATAGGGAACTACGTGAAAAGCATTAGGATCTTTGTTGGATGAAGGATTTGTGAAAGATTTGGAAGACTCGGAAGCTTTAGGAAATGTATGAGTATTGGAGGAAGTAGGAGATGGAAGGGAAACATCACAAGACAAAGGTTCAGCATTAACATGATCTTGCTTGAGAGTGTAATCTTTATTTTCAGCACAAGAGTCCTCAGAGGAGAAATGCTCATAGTATCTATATTTATAATGAGCATGGAAAGCTTTCTCTTCCTCAATAGAAGTAGATGTATCATATTGTTCACAACAAGCATCATAGTCTCTTTCAAAATTAGAGTCATATGGATCACCATCATGATCTATCCAATGCGATGAACCATTTCCAGTAAGCACAAGCACATGACTAGGAGGACTCTTAGGAGTAGAGGTCTCATAGGTATCTCTACATTGTCCATCATCATAGTCATCATAGCCATCATAGTTATCATAGGTGGGTGTATCACTCTTCGTGGAAGAGGTATCACTAGGATTCTCATGTTGCTCATCATGGTATGTCTTGAGAAGAGAAGTAAGACTCTTGGGAGAAGTAGAAGAGGAATGAGATTGTGAAGAAGAGAAAAATGAAGACCTAGTAGAAGAAGAAGACTTGGATAACAAAGAATGTGAATAATGTCTAGAAGAATCATGGTAAGACTTGGAAGATGAGGAAGGATGAGAAGAATTAGAAGATAAAGAATGTTTGGAAGAAGAAGGTCGTGACAGGATCATGTGGATGATTCTAGCAAAGGCATCTAATTCAATCATCTTGTCTTTTATTTTTGTCTTAATTTTATCACCCGTGCAATATTTAGGACTATTGGAGGAATAAAACTCTTCAAATTGAGCAATGAGTTCGAGATCATCCATTCTCAAGAGAGGTTCCATAACAAGGTAGTTGAAATTCATGGTTGTAGAAGAGAAGGAATCAAGCATGCAAGAAATGAATAGAAGAAGATAGACTAGATAATAAGAGGAAAGGAATCAAGAAGACATGAAGAGTTTAGGAAGAAGAGAAAGAAGCATGAAGAAAGAAGAGAAAGGATGAAAATGGGAGACTAGGAAGACATGGGTGATGTAGAAGAAAGAAGACCAAGAGTCATTTTGTGCAAATTGATACCATTGAAGTCCATTTGGATATTGAGCAACATGTAGTAACCCCTAAGATCCAACCTGGACTAACCAAGGAAGACTGGAAATAGGATTAGGACTGCTAGACAACCAATTGATTATGTGCGATAGTTTCTAGGCTAACAAAGTGATAGTTTATAACCAGGTGATACTTCACCTTAAGCCAGGTGATACTTTCCAAGTAGGTGGGGTGATAGTCTAGCATGGGTGAACTATCGCATGGTATTTCTCTTCACAGGGTGTGATACTATTGTAGAATTGTACGACTCTTGACCAGTGAAGTGCAAAATCTCAATTTTTGGGACTGTTTGTTCAAAATTTTAGTTTGAGGGTTGATTTTTTTTTATTTCAATCATAGTTACAGTAGTAAATTGACAAGTTTGCAAATAGTATGGGATCAAACATGTCTTCAAACACTTGAAACAAGGGCAAAAGCAACCTTGCCAAGACAAACAATTGTGATATCAAAATGGAAAAACCCTATGAATGCTACCATGATGTTGAGTATGTAAGAAGGTTTACATGGGTATAGCACAATGAGAACACTTCAAGCACTTACTATCCTAAAAAAGACAAGGCTCAATACTTAACAACTTGGCCCACAACTTGATGCTCCATTGCCTCACACAAAGTGGTTGCCGACGGTGGGTGCCAAAAATGTGTACTCTAAATAGTGCACTTCTCTAAGTCATTATATCCAAGGGAATCCATGAATGGGAAACCTTAGAAAGTGACCTAGAGCTCTCTATGCATGGAGTTGCAAGATATTAAAATTGCTCTCAGCTACAGCTATTAAGCTTATGACCTTGCTAGTCAACCACACAATGAGAGATTCAATGAAGACAAGGGCAAGAATGCCAATATCCCCAAGAATCAAATGGAAATGCAATGCAATGCAAGCTAATATATGAGAATGAAAGATGCAAACTAAGCTATGAAAGGAAATATGCAAGTATTACAAATCCTCCTATTAAGCTATGTGAGATTAATCTATAGCATAAAGGAAATCTAAGCTATGAATGCCATGATAATGAAACTACTATGCAAGAAATGAAAGCTAAACTATGAAGCAATGAAGAAATCTAAGATGTGATGCAACAATAATCTCCAAAAGCTTGATGCAAGAATGTCTTCAAATCTTCAAAAGCTCCAAAGTGACCTAGAAAACTTGCAGCATAACATTAGCATAAAAAAGATCTATATGAAAATGAGGAAGAGAGCTCTCCTTTTATAAGAAATGAGAAGGAATGGACATTGGAGATTAAGAGGCAAAAGATTTAATCAAGGGTGGAGCTTGAAAGAGGAGCAATCCATGTGCACAAGTATCCTCCAATGACAAAATAAGAGTTGACTTTTGTGTCCATATGAGACAAAAAGTGCTTTTTCCTTTTTTATAAAATAAGAATAAAGCCTTATTTGTGCAACTTAGGATAAGAGGAAAAGTGGGGACTTTTTATTTAATAAAAGTGGAGGAAATGTTCCTTTTAATTAAATAAAGACTTAGGATAAAATGGTTAGCACATGGAATAAAATTGAATAAATGATGGAAATAGGATTTGATCAAGGAAATTGGTATTAAGCTAAAAATGTTTGATTTAGGAATTTGATAAATTGCTGAATGGGGGCCCAAAGTCTAGGCGACCATTTTAGGGTGCATACAATTGTTACCTCCCAAGAGGAGATGAATGTAATGTAATCATTAATATATTTCAAAATGATGTATATGGAATGGGTAGACTTAGGAAAAAGGAAAAGGGAAAGCATGAACTTTATGTATATGATGTATGTTGGAGAAGAAAAGAATTATGCAAGATTCTAAGTAAAGTAGTATGTTTCTCATTATTGATGATTAAGGGAAAAGGTAGTGAAACAAATGTAATTTTTACAATGTTTCAAATGTATAGATGATTCTATTGTATGGCACTAATGTTTTTAAATGTTATAATATTCATAAAGGATACTTAGGAATAAAGATAGATTTAAATGGCATATTGAAATGAAAGTACTTTGTATTCCTTTATAAAGAATCTACAAATGTTGTGATGTAATTTGCTCAGGAAGTAAATCATGTTGCTAGTACACTGAATGAGTTTAAATGAATTATGCATTAAATAAGAAGGGAACCTTGGAGGAATCTAAGTTAATCTATGATTTGTTTATATAATTGTTTTAAAAATTCAAAAATTTTCATAAATCATTACTTAGGTTTTCTTTTTCCAAAGAGAATCTTTGTTTTCTTCCCCGGTTCCCTCGCGAGGCATGACATCTTTGGCATCATAGCACTAATTTGCTACATTGGGGCCCAGGGAATTTGACCCATGCTTCTTAAACTTGTTATTAATCTTAGAGAAAACTTAAAACTGAAATCCAAACTAGGATCCTTAAAACTTATTCTTCTTATTACCTATGGTAGGATGCCTCGTATAACCCGTGGTAGAAGGGGAGGTGCCTGAAACACCCCTCCTAGATCTTAATAGGAAAGTTCTCTAGAAGAAGAACAATTTGAGGGAAGAGGGGAGAAATCTAATAACCAATCTGGAGGTTCTCAGGGGGCTCAAGTACAAGAGCCCCTACAAAAGATACTGCAAAGGTTAGATGTAGGGTAGAATAGAGGACACCATGGGGAGACTAACACTCACCACGAGGAAAGGGAAAGGAGTCCTAGGAGGAGAGATCAGGTAGTGGAAGAAGATTCTTTGTGTGCCTCTCACATGCGAGACCTCCTTAGGACTAAGACTAACCCATTTAAGGGAACTCAAGGTGGATCTACCACTGAAACTTGGTTGCTAGACTTAGAAAGGATTTTCTCCATGCATCCTTACAACAACAATACCAAATCCCGATTTGCATTCATTCACCTTAGAGACTTTGCATCCTCTTGGTGGGAAATAGAGAAAGAGAAACTTCACATAAATATTACCACTCTTTCATGGGAACTATTCCTAGAACTCTTTTGAGCCAGATTTCTTTCTGACCACTGGAGATAGGAAAGAGCTGAAGAGTTTCACAACTTAAGGCAGCTAACTATGTCAGTTGATGACTATGAGTGGAAGTTCTTGGAACTCAAGCCATACTCAAGATATAAGGATGATGAACCCCTGCTGACTCAACACTTCCTTAGAGGACTCAACGGTCACTTGGTCGATAGTGTACAAATGTTCAAACCTCAGAAAGTTAATGATGTAGTCATCAAGGCTCATCTTGTTGAACAAAATGTAGCCTTGGGGTTAGGAGGTCAGATAGGTAGCCAAGGGGGTAATTCCCTTCAGGCTAGGTCAGGTTTCAAAGGGAATCTATCTCAAGGAGCACCTGGACCTAAAAACTATCCTTCATTAAAAGGAAGTTAGAACCACCAGAAAAGGAAATTTCAATACAAAAACCACAATTATAATGGCAACAACAATAGAAATGGGGGTTCTCAACCAGACTAGTCATCTAACTAGCAGCATGCTAAGAAATTTTTGAACCCTCAACCAGCTTAGAGTATGCCTCAAAATTCTATTCAAGGAAGTTATCATCAATCCAGTGCACCCTCCATAGGGAGAAATCTTGCTAGAAATATAGGATGTTACTCTTGTGGTCAACATGATCATATTGCAGTTAATTTTCCTCAGAAGTCTACCCCAATAGCTAGCTATAGGCAGGTCACTTCAGAACCCATGGTGGGTGATGCAGGTAGATCTCATCGGGCATTTGCCACTTTAGACCTTAGGCAGGTCCAACATCAAGGGGTAGTCATTGAAACCCCAAGAAGTAGATGGGTAGCTGACTTTAGAGCCAATATACATTTTGCAGCAATGGACATTGACCCTCAGCGGTCGCACCATAGATTAGGTAAGGGTCCAATGGGACCCCAATGATGATTCCTCCACTACATGGGAGAATGCTACTAGACTTAGAGATGCTTATCCACATCTATTTGTAGGCTTCCAGGAGTAAGCCTAACTCTAGGGGGGGAGGATGTAATACCCTCTCCTATGGTGATACTTGGACTCTCTGATTTGGACATTTTATTATTATGGTTAGAACTATATGTTTACATTTATGCTTTATGACATATGTTATCAGGTGTTTAGATACCCTTATTATGGTTATCATTATATGTTCATGATATTGGAAATCATTTATCTTTATATTGATGAAGCTAACCCAAGGATTTAAGACTAACCACTGTTATCTATGATGTTTTATGGTTCGTGTATATGTGTTTGATGTGCCTTTATGACTCAGGTCGAAGTCATAGTTACTCACTTAGTTGAGGTCCACATGATGTATCGATCATGTTCATCTATTTGCATATATCTGATTTGTATGTATATCCATATGTATACATGTATCTCTTCTTGGTGGTGTAGGATTGCAGGTACTAGGTATCATCTCCACCTGGCTTCAAAGGTCTGAGCGATCCCTCAAAATCCTCGATCATTGTTGTTGTTATGGAGATATCACCAAGGTTCCATAGAAAGGAACTCTACCTCTGATCCTTTTACCTTTAGGTGGGGAGTTCCCGAGTCAGTCCCTTGTGTTGAAGATGTATTTCTATGTCCTCTCAGTTTTTTGGTTTTGTGAATCTTGTAACTTGTTTCTTATCTTTTGCATTCGTTGAGAATGAGGTTTTGAGAATGGTAGCTCTTATTGTCTTCATGGTATGTTTGATATTGTTAATATATTTTGATGTGAATTATTATTCATGTGAGGGTATGATTTATTGATTTATCTTTATTAGTAGCTACTTATGTACTAGAGTATCTTGTTAGGAATGAGTTAGTATGTGATTAAAGCATGTGATTTCAATATCAATAAAAATGAAGGGTTTTATGGTATTAATGAAGTGTTATAATATTCACGATTATATTTTGTATAATTTGGTATATGACTTAAATAATAATATTCATAATATTTAAATATTTATGATGTTGTAATAATGTGTCTTACTTATGGTATATGTACACATAAGCATATGGGTGCACACATTTGCCTATGAATACATATATATAATATAATTAATTGTGTGAAGGAAATTATTTTTAGATAATAATAAATCTATGTTATTCTTATAAATGGTAAATAGGATTAGTAAATTCTATTACCATAGTTAAGTAAATTAGTAAATTATTCTTAAGATTAAATTATCTATTGTCATCCTTGAATTAAGGAGACATAAATTAGAGTATTGTTAAATACTATTATTTTTCCTTCATGGGAATAGTTGTGCTAAATAATAATAATTATAGCCCAAATTATTAACTAATAGATAGTTGGGATGGTTGCATCGGTTGAAGTACCCGTGCAACTACTCCCTCCAATCTATATATAGGAGAGACTTCCTGTGTGTGAGGGAGTTGGCAGGAAGATGGACTTCTGAGAAAAGTGGATAGGATAGTTTTTCTTAGAGGTGTGTTGGCATAGGAGTTTGGATTCGAGAAGAGACATTATTTTGTTGAGAATATTGCTTGTAGGAAAGCTATAGTTGTGAAGAGAGAATTTATTATTCTCTGAGATTGTCATTTGGTTTTCTCCCTGAAGAGGTTGGCATTGGTTTTCTTGTAGAAGGAGTCTGAAGAGGTGATTGGATTGGGCTGAGAGTGCTTGGATCCTCCTCTCTACAACAGTTGCTCTTTGTAGGACTCCAAGTAGGATCTATCTTGGAGATGATTCTTTTGTTGGTTAATTGTTTGCGATGTTGTTGTATTATGGTTGTTTTTATATGCTTTCTATTTAAGAGATGAACTATGCTGTTGTATTATGTAGAGAAGGATTTTATTTTGTTACTGTTATAGATATAAGAAGCTTTTCATAAATTATTTCTATGCATTTGTTTGTCTTCTATCTTTCATTAGTGAGTGTTTTAGATGTCCTAGGATCCTTGTGACATCTTCTCATATGTCTCAGGGGTTTGTAGGATCATCCAAGCCTTTGGAAATGGTGTTTTTCCCTTTCTTAGAAATAGGTTAGTTTTATACCACCTTTCATTGTTCAAATCTAGAGTAGGTTTAGATGGTTGGTAATCATAGTTGGAGCATTTTTTTTGTATGGAAACTGGGAGATCTCAAATGGGTCTTGCCCAGATTAGGCATCCACAGCCCCTATAATGCCCAGTTTTACCCGTAAGTTGGAGTTGACAGTTGGTTTTTTTAATTTTCTATCATTCTGTACAAATGTGCAGTTAACTTAATCAAAAGCATAGTTACCTTAACCAAAAGTGTAGTCACCTTAACTAGATGCACAGCTCTGTGAAACAATTGTGTAGTTACCTTAAACAAATGCGCGGTTACATTGAACACAAATGCGCAGTGACCTTAAACAAATGTGCAGCTAACTTGAACAAATGCGCAGTCACCTTTAAAAAATGCGCAGTCACCTTAAAAAATTGCGCAGTTTGATCTCGGGTTAGGGTTTAAGCAGGATTTATAGAAATATAAGTCACCTTAAACAATTGCACAGTTTGATCCCAGGGTAGGGTTTAGGCATGATTTATAGAAATATAACATTTAAGTATAAGTTTGATACTTTAATTTCTTATACTTTAAGTTATATTTTTATAAATAAATTAGATACCTTCCAGGATGTTTGAGATAGGTTTCAGCTTCATAGGAGTTAAGATGCAAATTCTAGATTTTAGAGTTTTCTAAAATTCGGGCTTAGCCAAATTTTAGGTGCAGGAGGTTCTCATAGTTGGAGTGTTGTGCATGTGGAATATTGTATAAACTATATATGTTCATTACTTTTTTGGTTGAGATTATACAGTGCATTTAGATGCTTGAATAAGGTTTAGGATGTATTTTAGGGACCAAAATTAGGGTTAGCGTTGTCCGGTGGACTAGGACTACCCTAAGGCTTCCTAAATTATCCCAAACATTCCTAATCTTTCATATTATTGGATACAAGTTCTAAAATGTCTTTAAGATGTGTTTTAATTCATGTATGATGTGTTGTGATGTTTGGGTTAAGGGTAGAAAACCTAAGAACACTAAGTGAGTGGCTCTCAGTGCGGGGCTGAGGCCCTAAGTGGCTAGTACCAGGATAACTGACTGAAGAGTTGTTTTAAAAAGTGATAATTTAATTAAAAATTATGGGAATGGGTTCAAACACTAAAAAGATTAATGTATGCCTTGCCCATTCCATTAGCGCTAGTAAAGGCTATGGATGGGAGTGGGAGAAGGTACCTATGCATAGGTACGATTGAATGGCGCTTGTTTGTATGAAAGGCATTCGATTCCGCATGTGCCTACTTGGGGGCCGGGGCTCAGAGTGGCTAGTATCAGGACAACCCAAGGGGTGAGGCCTATGCGATGACACTCACTTAACTTGTTGCTTAGAGTTTCTACCAAGCCTTAGAACCTTTGGGAAAAGATTTATACTTTGATCTTCTTTTCATTTTCTATTTGTGAAATGTTACCCAACCCTAGGTATGGCCTAGCTATCCCTTCTTTTTGGACCTTGGTGTTTATCTCCTAGCACGGGGGAGTGGGCCTTTTGGTATCCATGTGGTTGGGTGGTAAATATTTTTATCGAGGTATCTTTTATGGATGCAGTGTTGGAAGATTCATGCTTGCTTAAGGTACCAGTTTTGAAGAATGAAGACTTTGTATTTATCTTTCATGATGTAAAGTTATTGTTACCTCCCAAGAGGAGATGAATGTAATGTAATCATTAATGTATTTCAAAATGATGTATATGGAATGGCTAGACTTAGGAAAAAGGAAAAGGGAAAGCATGAACTTTATGTATATGATGTATGTTTCTCATTATTGATCTTTAAGGGAAAAGCTAGTGAAACAAATGTAATGTTTGCAATGTATCAAATGTATAGACGATTCTATTATATGGCACTAATGTTTTTAAATGTTATATTGTTCATAAAGGATACTTAGGAATAAAGATGGATTTAAATGGCATATTGAAATGAAAGTACTTTGTATTCCTTTATAAAGAATCTACAAATGTTGTGATGTAGTTTGCTCAAGAAGTAAATCATGTTGCTAGTACACTGAATGGGTTTAAATGAATTGTGCATTAAATAAGAAGGGAACCTTGGAGGAATCTAAGTTAATCTATGTTTTGTTTATATAATTATTTTAAAAATTCAAATTTTTTCATAAATCATTACTTAGGTTTTCTTTTTCCAAAAAGAATCTTTGTTCTCTTCCCCGGTTCCCTCGCGGGGCATGACACCCTTACTATTTTGTACTCATAGGCAAAGATCAAGAATTTTTTTATATGTAGATGGCAAGAACCTCTTTAAGAGAAGAAATTTCACCAAATTTTTTTAAGAATTTGTCTTCGTGGAGAAACAAAAGCTTTGAGATCCAAATCTAAAATAGTAGCAAATAAATTTAGAGCAAAAAAAAATCAGTCTACAATTTCGTTATCATCACGTGTTTGGAAATAAAACCAAATTTGTAGTTATGTCATATGACTTGTGAACCGTTGTTATTGTAGCGATTATTACCCATATCTAGAAATGCAAAAAACTATATAGACAACATGAAGCAACAACAATTTATCCTCCATTTTGTAGTCTAAGTAACCAAAATCTCAATTTAATAGATGGAAATTAAATTGTAAACAAAAATAATTCATGCTAAAAAAATATTTACGGCTCCAACAAAAAATATATGACAAATTAATTGAAACCCTAACCAAAGTTTATTTTATTTTACACGCTAATTTACCTGCTCTATTTTCTTTGTTTATTTTATCAATTTAATAAAAGAATATTATTATTAAAACAAAAATAAAATATCAATGAGTTTGACTAAAAAGCCATACAGTTGAATCCTAATAGCAATATCACAAGCAAAAATTAAATTCCTTACCATTTTGTAGTCATAGGATAAGACCAATAATTTTTATATGTAGATGGAAGAAACCTCTTCAAAAAAGAAATTTCACCGAAAAGTTTTAAGAATACTAGGTTAAAGAGTTCATAGTTATCATTCTTTTATTTAGTAGGGTTTGAAACATTGGGATTTTATTGTTGACATTGACGGCGGGGAATATTCAAGGGCCTAAATCCATTTCAGTGAAATTGGCTCTTATAGATGGCTTATACTTCTATGAGAGACAACAAAGAGTTAGTCTAGATATATCAATATTCGACCCTAATCCTGGCTGGTAGCAAGCCTAATTTTAATGATCAATAGTGCCTGTTAGTAATATGTTTGAAATTTCTGACGCTGTTACATAGTTTTAAAATTTTTGACGCTACTTCTTAGTTGTAGCTTGTTGACAATTTCTTATGGTTTGGTTCTGAAAATATTTTCCTTCTTCTAAATGATTCTTTCCTAAATTTGGGTTGTGCTTCTCTGTCAGTTGTACGATGCCAAAACCCCTCTTTACTCCATCACACAGTCTAGCAATGAAAACCGCCTAGCAACTAAGAAGGTTTTTTTGTCTCACTTAAATTTTTATGGAATAGAAGTCTTTGTCCCAATTCCAATGTTTGTACAATAGATTTGAAAATGCCACTATTTGCTATGATTACTACTACTATAGCACTCCCAACCCCTACTACCTCATCCCAAAATGCCTTATTTCCTTATGAACAACTTCAAATTTAGGGCTTTTTCAATTACATATACTAGGAAAAATGCACTATTTCCTTATGAATTTAGCACCTTCATTTTATGCAGCAGCTACATAGAATAAGTTTAGGATCATGTTTCCTCTTCATCTTGAAATATAGGGCTTTTTGAATTTAAATGAGTTTCAAGTTCATTTCTCACAAGCAATCAATGAAAACTTTGAATGATTGTCGTAACAAGTTGCTATGTCTTTGTGCCACTTTTAAGAGAGACAAACTTAACTAAAAAAAATGAACATTATTCAAAAGATTTCAAATAGAAATAAACATGCAAAACAGTGTTATTGAATATTTTACTATTTCCCCACTTTTCCAAGATGCATGCTACAGTAGCAGTGACCATTGTAGTGACTAAATGCCTGTAAAATACCACCATGAAAGGAGATATTCCATGGTCGAGTGCTATTTTAGAAATTATATTCATCCCTGCAAAGACAATCTGAACAGTTATAATGGCCAAGCTTAGCTTTGATCTTTTCCAAAATGTTGATAAATCCCTAGACCAACATATTCCAATTTCACCCATTCTTCTTTCTAATCAAACCACAAACTTTTCAATATTCTTTTGGGTCTCTCCTCTTCACAAATGAGGCTCTTTATTAGTCCTTTTCTCCTTTTCTACAAAAGAACAGATTACAGAGTATAGTATGAAAACTCTGCTAAACTTTACATACTGAAAAGATATTTTCTTTGCCTCTTGCTTGTATTGGAAGTCTAGAAAAGATGACAAAGTATATATATGAACTATGTTGAAGTGCATGTTATACCAAGTGTCCAACTATGCTATTCATTCCTATGAGAGACAACTAAAATTAGAAGAATATCTTTAAAAGCATTAAATCTAGTTTATTTTAACAACCCATATGTCATTAGAAAAGAAAAAGATGGCCTACTAGACAAGTTGCTTGGATCTACTATTCGGGGGCATATTTTTAGGAAAATGGAAACAAATTAATCTTTTTGTTTTCTACAATTTTTTTATTCTTATTTTCTCCGAATTGTATTATTCTAGACGCTATTTCCTGTATAAATTAATATTTTAGCTCCAGAAATTTTCTCCAAACCAAAATGGGTTCAAATAATTTATGGAGTGATATGTATTTGCTCTGCACTTTCAAATTAATTTCAAATGTTTCCTTCTTCATGTTGGAAGAACAAGTACTCTGAGAGGGGGAGGGGGTGAATAAAAGTAAACAAAATCTCAAACTTTTAAAAGGAAGAATTGAAAACATAAATCAAAATAGAGTGCTAAAAACTCATCAAAATTTAAATCGGCTTATATCAACACATGTTTAGGATAAATGAATTTAGGAAAGAACAAGAGCTTTAACATATCATAGTTTTAGGCTCTTAAAGAAATCAACACCACGACACATTTTTGTGCTGAGTGGAAACCTTCAAAATCCAACTAGATTTTGTCATAGGGAAAAAACACTCCAATCCTTTTATTAATCTGAGCACCAACCCATGCATCCAATTTAGTAGCCCTTCTACAAGGAGCTTCAACCCCTAAACCTTTACAATATAAAAAATAGTTCATAGAGATATATTTGCACAAGTTGCAACTATATTTCAAAAAACTTATTTATTACAATGAAAGAATTTTCAATAATCTCACTAAGATCCAAATCTCTTTCAAAAAGATCTTTCTTATTTTCACCAAGTGTCCTTACTTTCCTTAATGCCCTTGCATCTATATATATCCATTAAAAAAATAGATAAACATACATACAGGTGTATAAACTGTATTAACTCCAACTGTCAAAATAATTCACAAAGAGAAAAATTGTTCTTTCCAAAAAAAATCTCATGGATAAGTAAACTTTCTGATCTGAACAAATTACTCATGGTCAACAACCATTTGAGTAAATACAATAACCAAGTATCATGATAACCCGTTAGGTTTTTACAACCAACCACTAATGGTTTTGAGGTAAGACATCCGAAATAGCCATGATCAACAATGATAATACAAAACCTTGCTTTTGATTTTATTTTAAACAAAAACTTTTCCATTTTAATCAATGTGGGGTTTTATTTTAAACTCTTAAAAAATAGAAATTTAAACCAAAACATCTAAACCTTTTACGTCAGCCTTTTCAAAAAATATGGTTTAGTGCATACCTGGTGAGGATTCATTTGCTAAGTCAAAAGTGTTTACCATATCAGAATTCCAAATTAACCGTTCTCATTCGAATGCATCTTAAAAAAAAATTGAATTCACCCCTGTCATATAGTGAAGTAACTGAATAGCTTACCAACAAATTCCAGCCAAAACAAAAAAAGACTGGCGTGAATCAATTTCCATATTTCTCACATCAACAATATTTAGGGAAGCACAAACTTTGCTTTATTCTACCCTCAACCAAAATAAATTATAATTTAGAATCCACAACATGACTTTAACCAAGGTCAAATAAACGCATAATAGCCTCACACACAAACTCAAGTGCATCTTTTAACCGCGGTCAATTTCCAATACGGTATTTTCCACACAAAATATAAGTCCTAAAATAATTCCATGAAAGGACCACATGCCACATTTAGTCATCAAGGAAAAAAATAATGGCAGGGTAAACATACTCCCCCTTTGTCCTTGATGACAAAAACTGCCATCAATAAACCAATGAGAGCATGATCTTAAATATATCACTGCGAAAGTATTTGAAGCATCACTATCAAAATTAAAAAACATCACTGATTATTACTGCCAAAGTACCAAAGTGAAGTGGTATCAAGGTATCAAAGTACCAGTATCAGTATCATAGCCAAAAATATCAATATGCCAAAATATCAACATGCACTACCAACTAAGTATCAATGTTCAAAATATCAACATAAGTATCCCTATGTATCAATCACTGTCAAAGAAAATAAGTATCCCCAGAAGTATCACAAATATCAACATAAGTATCCCTGTGTATCAATCATTGTTCAAAGAAAATAATCAGAAGTATCACAAATAAAGAAAATAACCATAAGTATCACAAATGTCACTGTTTATGTCATGTTTCTAGAAGTATCACAACATAAGTATATTTTTTTCTGGGAGTATCACAACATAAGTATATCTCTTTTTGGAAGTATCACAATAAGTATATATGTTTTTGGAAGTATCACAATAAAAGTATCACAAATGTCACTATATCTGTCAAGAATTTCTCCCTCTTTTGTCATCAAGGACAAAGAAGGAATGTGTGGGAGTATCTTGTGTTTTTATGTAAGAGCTCCCCCATACAAGAGACTCATCAGGCTGTAAGGAAGGATTGAGAGAAAACTCCCAATCGATCACACAACCATGCAAATGTTTCCTTTGGTAGAGCCTTTGTAAAAATATCTGCCACTTGTGCTTGTGATGAGACATGAACAAGAGTTATTTCATTTGAAGAAACTTGATCATGTAAAAATTGTAATTTCAAAGAAATATGTTTGGTATGGTAATGCATTACTAGATTTTTGGAGATTTGAATAGCAGTGGTGTTGTCACAAAGTATAGTCATAGGTTTTGAGACTATAATGCCCAAATCTGCTAACTGATAAGACATCCATAACATTTGAGTGCAACAATCTATGGCTACAATAAACTCAGATTCAACAGTCGACAAAGTGACACATTCTTGTTTTTTACTATGCCATGCAACCAAATGGTCACCAAGGAAGAAAGTTGCACCATTGGTATTGTGTTGGTCATCAACACAGCCTCCCCAGTCAACATCAGTGTATCCTATTAAAGTAAAGTCAACATGTCATGGATGCCATAACCCAAAATCTAGAGTACCTTGAATGTATTTGAAAATTCATTGTACAACATTTAGATGAGATTGTCTAGGAGCAGATTGATAACATGAAACCAAACAGACAACTTGCATCAAATCAGGCCTAGATGCAATTAGATAGAGAAGACCACCTACTATTGACCAATATTCATGTTGATTAACAAGTGGGGATTCATCAACCTTGATCAATTTACACCCAGTTTCCATAGGTGTACCAACAGGATTGCATTGATCCATGTGAAACCTTTTTAGCATCTCTTTAGCATATTTAACTTGTGAAATAAAAAATCCATGTTCAAGTTGAGATACTTGAATGCCCAAGAAGAAAGTTAGAGGACCTAACATAGACATTTCAAACTCAGATTCCATAATAACTGTAAAACTTTGTGATAGTTCATCGTTAGTTCACCCAAATATGATATCATCCACATAAATTTCAATAGCCAAAAGATCACCATTTTTTGCTTTAGTATACAATGTACTATCCACACTGCCTTTAGTAAAACTATTAGAAATCAAATGTGAAACAAGTCTAGAATACCAAGCACGAGGTGCTTGTTTTAAACCATAAAGTGCCTTTTTCAGTCTAAACACGTGACCTAGATATTCAGAAGATTCAAAACCTTCTAGTTTCTCCATATAAACTTCTTCCAAATAACCATTTAAGAATGTTGTTTTAACATCCATTTGATATACTGTAAATTTCTTAAATGAAGCATAAGCAAGAAATATTATAATGGACTCTAACCAAGCTACTGGAGAAAATGTTTCACCAATGTTGATTCCTTCTTGTTGAGTGTATCCTTTACACACATTCTAGCTTTGTTTCTTACAACTTTTCCTAATTCATCTAACTTGTTTCGAAAAATCCATTTGCCTCCTATGACATTTTTATCATCAGGATGGGGAACAAGTTGTAGATTTTTGAAATGGATATCTTAAAGATGTGTGTTGGGGAATGCAAGATCTACTTCTTAATCCAAATTCTCAAAGGAAATATCCAAATTGATCAACCAAAAGAGAATGCTTAATGCACAAATGAATCAATTGATGAAGAATATGAAAAAAGGAGAGAACCTTATATTCTGTTATAGAAAGTATATATTGAAATCTTGATTGAATTAAAGATAAATACTAACCTCAAAATAGGACTCATCTGGAAAATGTTATTTTCTGGTGTCTGTGTTCAGTTTCGAGAAATTCTGCAACCGAATCTGGCTTGGAAATGTAGAAATAGAGAAAACTCAGAAACATTTTATTTTTCTGAGCAAGGTTGACCTTGACCCAAGATAGGGGTAAGATCTTAGCTCGGGATATAATCTTACCCCAAAAAGTTGACCTTGACCTGCACTGCTACAATGGAAATTATGTTCGTGGATCTTGAAAGTTTGTCGAAAAGGATATTCAGATCTGAATTGCAATTCACTATCCCGCACATGTACCTACAAGAAAAATGGTTTTGTTTGTTGGATGAGGGGTTTGCCTTGGTCAAACCCCAGTTTTAGAATTAATCTTGAAATATAATTGAAATTATACAAATAAACAAAGTAAATGGAACTATTCACCTTGCTTATATTGAAGACTTTATGGAGGATTCGAATCTTTGAATCCACAAGAATGGAGGCTCCAAATTGATATAGAATTGTATGCAAGATGTCTCAAATCAATTGCATTGGATCTTCAACACCAATCTTGAATGGATCTTGGAATAGGAAGAAGCTTGGATGGAAATGGATGGAAAAATCTTCAACAAGAGGGCTCCTAAGAGATTGAATCTTTCAATGGCTATGAATGGATCTCCTTGATGAATTGGATCTTGAATGCTTGAATTCTTGAATGCTTGAGGATGAATGAATTATTGAATATTTTCCTTCTCCTTCTTGCTTGCTTGATGATTGTTTGATCACTTGATTTCACTTGCTTGAATTATATGGATGGTGGATGTGAAAATGAGAGAGGAAGGCTTCCTTTTATACTAGTCTAGGACACAAAATTCTAGAGAGGCTGACATAGGAGAATTAAATTTCAATTAAGCCTTAACCCCTATAAATGGACCTAGATTAAATATAATTTAAGAATTTACCATTCCAAAATTTGAAACAGCCGACCCGAAAGTGGGAAATAAAACTTTATGAAGCCCAACATCTAGAAACTTTCAAGATTTGAAATTTGGGCCTAGGGTTAGGGTCGAGGTTGACCTTGACCCAGAAGGTCGACCTTGAATCTCAAATCCTTAGGATAAGGTGCCAGAAAAAGGCTAGAAAAGGGTGAGGAGAGAAGCAGAATAGGGGAAAAAGCCATATCCAGTCAAAGACCCATTCAAAGCGCTTGACATGACCCCAGATCACTTACTCAAAGGGCTTAACTAGTCCTAAATGGAAGTGCTTCCATTTTTCAATGATACATTTAGCCCCCACTTTAGCAAGAGTATGGACTCGATGCAAACTCTTGGTAAAGGAGATCACAATGAAAAAGATAATCTTATTGAAATCAAAGGGACAAGAATCCTCAAGCCCCCAGGGACTCAAGTCTTTGTCAACTCCAAGATTAGAATAAGAGAGACATCTCTAGAAAAGAGAGAGAAGAGGGTGTGATTGCCTCACCCAATGAGAACTTATGTCTCATTGTGAACCACACAAGGAAACATCACAACTGGAAAGATGGAATTGAACCGCCTAGTGAATGTGGCTACTCACTAGTCAACCCATCAAAGATTCACCCTCGGGAATATTCTATTCCACAAGAGCAAAGCTAAAAATAAAAGAGATCTGGTCTTAAGGACACCTCCGACCTTAAGGGATCAAAAATTTGAAATTGGAGGGATTAAGAGATCCTATAAGATAAAAATCCATGCTCTAGGGATTAGTCACTAATCCATAAAGGGAGAAAAAGTGCCTTGAAAAATATATGTATATTGAAAGTGCGTGTATGCAACAGGTAAGCAGAGTGTATGCCCTCACATTAAAGTCATTGCTAACACTTTAACTGGAGCAATGGCTTGAACGAAAACATAAACAACTCCACTGATTACGTTTCCCCTATGAGATGCCCCCAAGCGAAGACAAATCAGGGA
This sequence comes from Chamaecyparis obtusa, assembly GCA_027943335.1. Classification (NCBI taxonomy): domain Eukaryota; kingdom Viridiplantae; phylum Streptophyta; class Pinopsida; order Cupressales; family Cupressaceae; genus Chamaecyparis; species Chamaecyparis obtusa. The sequence continues at coordinate 4,645 of BSBK01007299.1, read as the reverse complement.
AATACCACACAAACATACAAAGAACACAAGAGGGATCTACCTGTCATGGGCTCAGTATGATCACATATATATATATATATATATATATATATATATATATATATATATATCACAACCTAGGGACCAAAAAGAATCAGTGCTACCACGTTGCAAATCTAAGTAGACTACACAAGGAAACATTTACGAACAATAGCACAGGTACAACATAACATGAAAACAACATATAGAAGAATAAAGATACATATAGAGGAAATATACAACAGGTTCGATTCCTTTATCACCTTGCACCAGCAAAGTAACAAGGGTTGTATAAAAGAATCTAACAACATTTAGCATACACATCACGAGAGAAGCACAGTACAATAGGAAAACACACAAAAAGCTACCATTAAGGACAAGTTGATCAAGTGTGCCGCCTACTCTCCCCATCTCGTTCTCTATCATTTTGGGAAGGTGGGAAAATCGTAAGAGGCACTATATCCAACACGGTAGGAATGATCGCCAGTTCCAAACAAGGATCCTCTTGAGAATAAGAATGTTTGATACTAGGTGTAATTATCAATTGTGATGAAAGCATATTAGGTAAATCAGTATCAATGTCAATAGTTTCATATTCATCATTAACATCGTTAGCATCATCAAGAGTATCTTCTTCATCAAGATTAATTGAAATAGAATTTAAGATACGAATAGAATCATCATAATTAACCCCTATCAAATAGAACTGAATTCACCCCTATCAAATAGTGAAGTAACTAAATAGCTTACTAACAAATTAACTCGATCATAATTCCAAATTAACCGTTCTCATTCAAATGCATCTTTAAAAAAAACTAAATTAATTGAAATAGAACTGAATTCACCCCTGTCAAATAGTGAAGTAACTGAATAGCTTACTAACAAATTAACTTGATTAGAATTCCAAATTAACCATTCTCATTCGATTGCATCTTCAAAAAAAATTGAATTCACCCCTGTCAAATAGTGAAGTAACTGAATAGCTTACTAACAAATTCCAGCCAAAACAAAAAAAAAGACCGGCGTGAATGAACTTCCATATTTCTCACATCAATAGCGTCTAGGGCAACACAAAATTTGCTTTATTCTGCCCTCAACCAAAATGAATAATAATTTAGAATCCAGAACATGACTTTAACTAAGGTCAAATAAACCCATAATAGCCTCACACGCAAACTCAAGTGCGTCTTTTAACTGCAGTCAATTTCCAATATGGTATTTGCCACAAAAAATATAAGTCCTAAAACAATACCATAAAAGGACCACGTGCCACATTTAGTCATTAAGGAAAAAAACAACGACGGGGTCAACACTTCACTTGTATGACCATTGCTTTGTTTGTAACTCTGAAAGGTAAAATAGAATTGCCCAGTTAGTACATTATTTTTTATTTGAAAACAAACAAATAGATTACTAAACTATAAACTAGATACGCTGACCTCTGCTATTTTGACTTGCATTTCTATTTTTAATTTATGAAGTCGGAAATATTAATGAATTTCTAGTTTTCTTTTGTTGACCTTTTGCATTTATCCATGATTAAAAGGGTAGGAATTAAGAGGTCAAAAAACATTTAGGCAAATTCATACATTATCTAATTCCGTAAATTAACTTCAAATGTTTCCTTCTTCACTGCTACCACCTTCAACAAAATTTTGCATGACCACATGACAATTGCAATGATAATGATAGCTTATCTTGCACATATTCTGTTTTTCCTATCTAAAATTGCTATTGGCTACTTAAAGAAGGTAATTAATTTTATACTTAGCCCTTCTGTAAAACAATATTATTTACACACTCTTTATTTGTCAAACACTTTCATAATGATGCTTTACTATTGTTATTTACAGTGATTTATATGTAACATTGAATGGTTGTAGGTTTAAACAATAATATCACTACACCGTCCTACTCAACTCTCCTCTTCTACATATACACTACTTCTTTTGACCTCTACACAGACATACATCATGAGGAATGTAATCAAATTGTGTGTTTTCCTGTATCATTTACCTTTCCTCAATGCCCTCTCCAAACATATTCTACTGAATGTAAAGACAGTTATCAACATTATTCTTGAACAACTTCATCTTCTATAGTTTGTAGATGTGAATACAATTCAACCCTTAATATCAGAATTCATTTCATAAATCTGAAAATGTATAGTTTAGTTCCCTATAAAAAAAATTTAACACCACACTTACTTACGATTGTTCCTTGAACTTTGTCCAATTATTCTCGAGTCATCCATTTTCCTCCTCAAATAGCTAGCTTTGTCCAATAAACAGATTTAGGTGGACAAAAAGCTAAAAATTATCATAATTTTGTCCAAGAGTTCTGTCTACACTCATGAACAAAATTCTATGGCATATAGCTTTTCCCGGTTTATTTGTTTCATTCATGGAACAATTTTTGCACCTTGCAAAGAAACTTCTTAAGTATGCATATACGTTTTGTTGTGTGTTACTGTTCACTTGATTGATGAAAGAAACTATACCATATTTAAACTTTGTGATTGATATGTTATTTACTTGTCTCATGTTCACTGAATACCAGCTATTTAATTACACATATAATAACCATCTCTGAACACTTAGATATGTTTTATGTGATAGTTGTCATTGATATGTTATTTACATGTCTCATGTTCACTGAATGCCAGCTATTTAATCACATATAATAACCATCTCTAAACACTTAGATATGTTTTCTGTGATAGTGTACATTGTGACTTGGTTTATAGATGTTTGCCAATTCCGTAAATGTAAATTTAATTTTGTGGACCATATGTAATGCATGATTCTGCAATCGTTTTTGAAGACTTGGGGCATTCTATTAAAGCATTTGAATCCTGTTGTGCAAGTGCAAAGTGCAGAGATGTAGTTATGAATTTGATAAGTGAAAATTTCCAAGTTTTTGGAAGCATAACAATGCCAGATTTTACAACTTAGCATTCACGAAAAAAAGATGAAGACAAAAAAAATATTAAAAAAAAACAATATATTTTGTTCTGATATTATCAAAACATGTTATTCAAGCAATGTTTATCATCCCATGTTTTTTCACGGAACCAAAGTTCAATTATCACTGATTGGGGTAGGGTAATACAACTCTTCACCAAGAACTTGTAAAAGACTTGAAGCTGGAATGAAAAATAAAAATAATATTAAGTTTCATAATAATAATTTATATACCTAAGTTGTTTCTATTGCATTTTTCTATTATGTTATGTTTAATAAGATATATACTTGAAGTTTTTTTTATTCCATTTTTTATTTATTATACTATGTTCAAGTTTTCAATAATATTTATATACCTGACTTTATTTCTATTGCATTTTTTTATATCTAAAGTTGTGTCTGAAATTTTCTAGTATCATATACTATAAACTATCTATGAATGTTATAAATTTATTTTATTTATAAGAAAATAGTTACCTTTCAAGTTTGAATAAATGATTAAGAATCATCTAAATCAACTATTAAAATATGAATATGAACAAATACTCATCTCAATCTTTTTTTTTTCATTAGACAAGATTGCAACTGTAACACAACACTAGTTAAATGATTGTAAATTAAAATAATATAAATTAATTAAATAAAATAATTAAACATTACTATCTTAAATTTAAAAATTATAAAATATTTAAATTTTTATTATTAAATTTATTTGATTGACTTAAACAATAAATAATTTTACCTTACAATAATTATGGCTAACAATAAACAATCAATATTTCATATTACTTAAATAAATAAATAAATAAAAACAAAAAAAACAATTGTTGCTGTAAAATCTGAATTCACTGTCTCCGATTGAACTTACAAGCCAACATATGATTTTTGCTGCATCGGAAGTACGCGTCTCCCCATATTTTACACTCCACTTATACAGATTTGTAAGGGTGGGAAAGGAAAGAGAGAGAGAATCCATGACTGAAGCCGAGCGCATTTCATGCCACTGCTTTCGTTTTTACATTTGTTGCCGCTTTTTCATTTCAATGCATCGTTCCGCCATTTTCTCATTCCCATGTCATTGGAAACGGACGAGGCTAAGTTATTCACCAAATTTATTTCTAACTCCAATCTTCAATTTTATAGAAAAAATCAGTAGCTGCATGTTGTATATTTCACCAATAGTTAAATATAATTGTAAGGATTTAATTATTTAATTTTTAATATTGTTTTTTTATTGAATATTAATTATTACATTGGTGTAGAGATTTTATTCGTATATTTTTAATTATTATAAATACAATTTAGTTGTTAATAAAAAATATAGTAGTTTTTAATTCATTATTTTATTATTATTTTTTATATTTTGCAAATTATATGATGTTCATTATTTTATAAAAAATTCTAATATAAATTAATGAAATATCATATATGTCATCATATAATTTGAGAATATGGAAATTAATGAAAAATAATGAACAAAAACCATCACATTATGGTTTTGATTAGGTTTAATAGACAAAAACCATCACATAATGGACAAAAATCATTTTTTAAGTGCAAATAGATGATTTTTGTTTTAGGATTAGGTTTATGGTTTAGGATTCAAGTTTACAATAAATGTTATATATGGTTTTCATTAGGTTTAAGTTTAGAGTTTATAAAAG
>BSBK01007298.1:545000-568388 GCA_027943335.1 Chamaecyparis obtusa | reverse complement strand
AAAATTCCTCCCATATGAATAAATAGAGCTAGTGTTGCACCAAGAATGTCAAAGTGTGACAAAACAAGGTATCATTGTTAGTTAAGAACTGATGATGAATCTCTCATTGCATTATGATAGAGATTAGATATTAAGACACATGTAGGACCATAACTTAGATACTCAAACTACATGCATTTACAAATAGATATATTTGTAAGGGGTATTCACAACAAGAAGGAATTGATTTTGGTGAAACATATGCCCATGTAGCTAGATTAGAATCAATCAGGATTTTTCTAGCCTATTCTTGCTACAAAAACTTTAAAGTTTATCAAATGGATGTTAAAAATACATTTCTAAATGGTTATCTTGATAAAGAGATTTACATGGAACTATTATGTATATGGAGCCTAATCAGACTCAAGCTCTTTCGGTGTGGTTTCCCCCTGACTTATCTATGGGGTCAATTTTCTAGTAGTCAGAGTACTTTTTGCCCTAATTTCATTATGTCAAAATTTTTTGTAAAAAGGGCTTAGGGTTTTAAGACTCATTGCATGGAGATTTTGTAGCTTCCTATGGTGGTATTGAGTTACAGGTTTCAGATTGTAATCACTAGATAATAATATAGATATTGGACTCGTTGTTGGTCGACGTAGCCCAAGGATTGGGTGAACCACATTAAACATTGTGTTATTGTGTTCTCTTTTGTGTGTTAATATTTGCATAATTCTACTTATTATCCTAAGAAGTGGTATCAAAGTGAGGTTATTTCATTCGTTCTTTCATCTATTCTCTAAATCAGGTCTCACAAGTTAGTGGGAGAGTCTCTCGGTTAAGTGGGAGAAATGGCTGATGAGGGTAGGCTAAAGGTTGACAAGTTTAATGGGCAGAACTTCCAATTATGGAAGATGAAAATGGAGGAATATCTCTATCAAAAGGATCTATGGTGGCTAATAGAGGGAATAGCTAAGAAAGAGGCATCAATGTCTCAGGATGATTAGGATATTTTGGATAGGAGGGCACTGGGGAGTATTCATCTATGCCTGGCACAATCGGTGGCATTCAATATTACTGGAGCAATGAAAGCTAAAGATCTGATGGATGCCCTAGCAAAGTTGTATGAAAAGCCTTCAACTTCAAACAAGGTATTTCTTATGAAGAGTTTATTTAATAAGAAAATGGTAGAAGGTGGATCAGTCACTGATCATTTGAATGAGTTTAATATAGTTACAAGTCAGTTAGCCTCAGTTAAAATTACTTTTGATGAAGAGGTTAGGGCTCTCTTGATTTTTTGCCCTTTGCCAGAAAGTTGGAATGGCTTGGTAATGGTTGTTAGTAATTCTATTTCTGGTTCTAATACCCTAAAGTTTGATGATGTTATTTGTATTATATTGAGTGAGGAAATTCATAGGAAAAGCTCAGGGGCATCCACATCGGGTAGTGTATTGAATGCAGAAAGCAGATGCAGAACAAGAGATAGAGGAAACAACTCTGGACATCATGGAAAATCACGAGGGAAGTCAAAGGGAAAGAGGTCTCAGTCAAGAGGACCTAGTGACTGCTGGTACTGTGGAAAACTAGGACATAATAAGAAAGATTATTGGTCTCGAGAAGAAAGATCAAGGAGAAAAACATGATGGAAAAAAGGAGGCAAATGTGGTAAGTAACAAATCTAAAGAGGATGCTTTACTTTTGTCTTTAGAAAATGTTGATGATTCATGGGTGCTAGATTCGGGGGCTTCATTTCATGCTACACCCCATACAGGTTATTTTGTTGATTATGTCCAAGGGGATTTTGGGCTACTTTATTTGGGAGATAATGAACCCTGTCAAATTGTTGGAAAAGGAAAAAATCAAGATTAATTTGCACAATGGGAATCATTGGATACTACAAGAGGTAAGACATGTTCCAAGGCTGACTAGAAATTTAATTTCAGCAAGGAAACTTGTTGATGAGGGTTGCACAGTTACTTTTAATGATAAAAATTGGAAGGTTTCAAAAGGTTCCTTAGTAGTAGCAAAAGGTGTGAAAGTTGGCACATTATATCTTTGTACAGGTCATACTGTTCCATCTACTTTAATTGTTTCAGAGAAAAATGAATGTTCAGGAATAGTTGCTGCAGTTGAGTAGGCAGAACAAGAGACAGTAACTGGAGATTTTGAAACAACATTATGGCACAATAGACTTGAGAACATGAGTGAAAAAGGTATGAAATTACTTCATTCAAAGAAAGCTCTACTAGGTTTGAAATGTGTTAATATGGATTTCTGTGAAAGTTGTGTGTATGGAAAGAAAAAGAGAGTCAGTTTTGTAAAGAGTGGGAAGAAAAAGAAAGATGAAAAATTAGAGCTTGTGCATATAGATGTATGGGGTCCAGCTCAGGTATCTTCCCTTGGTGGCTCTCAGTATTATGTTACATTCATTGATGATGCAACTAGGAAAGTATGGATATATTTGAAACTCAGGTATCTGATGTATTTGAAACTTTTAAGAAATGGAAAGCTTCGTTGAAAATGAGACTGGAAAAATATTAAAATATCTCAGATCTGATAATGGTGGTGAGTATTGTAGAAAATAATTTGAAGTTTATAGTGCCTCTACTGGTATTCATAGATAGAAAATAGTTCAAGGACTCCATAGGAAAATGGAGTGGTTGAACACATGAACATGACAATAATGGAACGTGCTAGGAGCATGAGGTTGAATGCTGGGCTCCCCTAAACATGTGGGTAGAGGCTGTAAATACTACTATATATTTGATAAATAAAGGCCCCTCTACTCCCTTGGATTGTGGTATTCCAGAGGAAGCATGGGCAGGTAAAAAGGTGAGTTATTCTTTTCTCAGAACCTTTAGTTGTGAAGCGTTTGCACATATAGATTCTAAAAATAGAACCAAGCTAGAAGCTAAATCTAATAAATGCATATTTGTTGGATATGGTATTGATGAATTTGGTTATAGGCTTTGGGATTTTGACAATCATAAAATTGTAAGAAGCAAGGATGTCATGTTCAATGAGAAAGTGTTGTACAAAGATCTGTTGCAACAGCATGAGAAGAAAGAAACTGATTATGTAGTGCTGGATGATATTCCAAATGATAATGTTCCAGAAATTCCTTATGCTCCGCAACAACAACAACAATAAATACCACACACCTAGTGAATGTTAGACTGTCAACAAGGCTAAGTAGACCTCTAGATAGATTTTCACCTTCTTTGTATTCTATCTTATTAACTAATGCTGGTGAACCTAAATGTTATAATGAAGCTATGCAGGTGGATACAAAACTTGAATGGGAGTCTACAATGATAGATGAAATGGACTCCTTGCTGAAAAATCAGACTTGGGATTTATGTAAGTTACCTGTAGGTAAACGGGCTTTGCAGAATAAATGGGTTTACAGGTTGAAAGAAGAAGATGAAGGTAAGAAAAGATTTAAAGCCAAATTAGTCATAAAAGGATTTTCATAGAAACATGGTATTGATTTTGATGAGATTTTTTCTCCAGTTGTTAAAATGACTTCTATTCGTATTGTTTTAAGTATTGTGGCTATTGAAGATTTGCATTTAGAGAAGCTTGATGTTAAAACAACCTTTCTTCATGGTGATTTGAATGAAGAAATATATATGGTACATCCACAGGGATTTGAGGTCAAGGGTAAGGAGAGTTTAGTGTGCAAATTGCAAAAAAGTTTATATGGCCTGAAGCAAGCACCTCGGAAATGGTATATTAAATTTAATACTTTTATGAACGAGAATGGATACACTTGATGTAATTCTGACCATTGTGTTTATTTCAAGAGGTTCAATAATGATAGCTACATTATTCTATGTTTATATGTTGATGATATGCTTGTAGCTGGATCTAACATGGATCATATTAAGGGGTTGAAACAATAGTTAGCAAAATCTTTTTCTATGAAGGATTTGGGGATAGCAAAACAAATCATTGGCATGAAAAATTTGCAGAGATAGGAAGAACATAAAATTAACTCTATCTCAGGCTAATTATGTTGAGAAGGTGTTGCAGAGATTCTACACGAAGGATGCCAAAGCTGTCACTACACCTTTGCCTGGTCATTTGAAATTGACTAAAGAAATGTGTCCAAAGACACTAGAAGAAGAGGCAAGAATGCCCAAGATACCTTATGCTTCAGCTGTAGGGAGCTTAATGTATGCTATGGTTTGTACTAGGCTAGATATTGCACATGTAGTGGGAGTCATTAGCCGGTATATGAGTCACCTTGGGATTGAGCATTGGAATGCAGTCAAATGGATTCTCAAATATTTGAGAGGTACATCCAATAAGTGTTTACACTTTGGGGGCTCTTCTACTATTGTTCATGGCTATGTTGACTCAGATTTGGTAGGAGATATTGATACCAGACGGAGTACTATAGGTTATGTATTTACTATTGGTGGGACAACATTGAGTTGGATTTCTTAGTTACAAAAGGTGATTGCTTTATCCAATACAAAGGTAGAGTATGTTGCTACTACAGAGGCAGCCAAGGAGATGATATGGCCTCAATACTTCATGGAAGAATTGGGACATCCATAGGTAGATAATTATTTGTATTCAGATAGTCAGGGTGCCATTCATCTTGCAAAGAATTTTTCTTTGCACTCAAAAAACAAACACATACAGTTGCGATATCATTTCATTCGGTCAGTTTTGGATGATGGACAGTTAAAGTTAGAGAAGATACATATAGATGATAATCCAACAGATATGTTTACAAAGGTAGTGACAAGGGAGAAGCTGAATTCCTCTTCAGCTTCAATTGGTCTTCTAGACTAAACAAAATAAAAGAACAGCTAAGTCCAGGGTGGTTTCTTTATTCCAGTGGGAGCTACAGGTTTGGTCAATTAGTCTCCAAGTGGGAGGTTATTGGTGTGGAGTCTGATTAGTCTCCAAGTGGGAGATTTTTATGTATATGGAGCCTAATCAGACTCAGGTTCTTTCGGCATGGTTTCCCCCTGACTTATCTACGAGGTCAATTTTCTATTAGTTAGAGTATTTTTTGCCCTAATTTTGTTATGTCAAAAATACTTGTAAAAAGGGATTTGGGTTTTGAGACTCATTGCATGAGAGATTTTGTAGCTTCCTATAGTGGTATTGAGTTACAAGTTTTAGATTGTAATCACTGGATAATAATATAGATATTGGACTCACTGTTGGTGGACGTAGCCCAGGGATTGGATGAACCATGTTAAACATTGTGTTATTTTGTTCTCTTTTGTGTGTTAATATTTTTGTAATTCTACTTATTACCCTAACAGGAACAACTAGAAGGTTTTGAATCAGTAGACAAACCAAGTTATGTCTACAAGTTAAAAAAGGCTCTTTATGGTCTAAAACAAGTTCCTAGAGCTTGGTATTCCAAGTTGGATGCTCACTTGATAGATAATGGATTCATTAGAGATGGATTGGACAACACCTTGTCTATCAATACTAAAGGTAAGGATATTCTAGTTGTTGAGGTATATGTAGATGATATTATTTTTGGCTACAATAATGATTCCCTGTCTAAACAATTTTTAAAAATCATGGAATTTGAATTTGAAATGTCATTATTAGGTGAGTTGACATTCTTTCTTGGTCTTCAATTTATTCAGCTTGAAAAAGGTCTATTTCTCTCACAAACCAAGTATGAAAAAGAAATGCTTAAGAAATTTAAGATGGCTGATTGTAATCCTGTTAGCACTCCAATGGAAACTAGCTAAAAATTGTCAAATATGATGATTCAAATGAGGTAAATCAATCTAAATATAGGTCTATGATGGGTAACCTACTTTATTTGACAACTTCAAGACCTGATTTAATGCAAGAAAAATTTTTAGTTTCAAGATTTCATGTTGTACCTAGACAATCACATTTGAATGTTGTTAAAAGGATTTTCAAATATATTCATGGTACAATTGATTATAGCTTGTGGTATCCTCACAGTAATGAATTTTCTCTTATTGGTTTCATGAATTTTGATTGGGGTGGTTGTATGGATGACAAAAGAAGCACCAATGGTGCTACTTTCTTCTTGGGTGACCGTCTTGTTGCTTGGCATATCAAGGATGAAGAATGTTTCACTTTGTCTACTATTGAATCTAAGTATATAGAAGCTACTACATGCTACACACAATTGATTTGGATATCCTATCAGTTATTAGATATAGGTATTAATATTCCCAAACCAATTTTCATTCAGTGTGACAATACCAGTGCTACTAATCTCTCTAAAAACCCAATGATGCATTCTCACACAAAACATATTGCCATTAAGTTTCAATTTTGGCAAGAAAATTTTATAGCCAATGAAATCCATCTTGTATATGTGCATTCACAAGCTCAAGTGGCTGATATCTTTAAAAAATCTTTTCCTAGTGAAATCTTTGAAAGGTCTAAAGAATGATTGGGAGTTATGTCTTAATATCTACTTGCTTAATTTTCCTCAAAGGTTATGGGGGAGCTTGGATCTCCAACAACATCATTTGGATACTTCACATGAGTGGTTGTTTCTTATTGACATATCTTGCAGCATGATTGATCTATTTTTTATTCTCTTGGTTTTGATTGTTACCCTTTGTCCTTGAGACAAAAAGGGGGAGACATCATCATTAATATCTTGGTTTTTTACTATCTTGGTTACTTATATATCCTTGATATCTAGCTTGATATATGATTATCTTTGCATGGCCTACATTGAAAGTGATTTTAACATGTTCATGATATAGGTCTTGGCTACTGGTATTGACATATTTAGTTGACATTCAAGATACAGTTCTTGGTTACTAATATTGACATATTCAATTTATTCAGTTGATATAGGTTTGAGGTTTTGATTGATATCTTTGACATATTCAGTTGACAGGTTTTATTTTTCATATTTGGCATGTTTAGTTGATAGGTTTTTCTTTGGCATAATTAGTTGAGACATATTGATACTTGGTTTTGTTCTCAAGGTAAAGTGGTATAATTTTGGTTTTATAGTGACATATTGATTCTGCAATTGTAGATTTATGCCTTTAAATACATGTGACAGATTTATATACCTGACATTATTGTGCTTTGGTTCAATGATGGCATGTTTTTTCCATCAAGCACAAAGGGGGATTTTGTTACCCTCCTTATGGATTTTTTCTTGATGACAAAAAAGGGATGCTTTGACATCATTATAGGTTGTTATGTTATGGTAAAATGCTTCATTGTTTGGTTACATATTGATATCATTTCATGATCATATAATACCAGGTTACAAGTATATGGTGGGTACACACACTATTCTAGTTTTTGACATTAATACTTAAATTGATTCTATTTGTTATGTTTGGCATATTGGCTCTTTGACAATCTTCATTATGTTTTACTAAAATGGCATAATGTTTATTGTCAAATAACACTTTTTATTTACATGAACTATTGCACATTTTAATAGTGCCTAATGGGTCAAGTAATATCATTGCATCATATTTCAATGTGGTTGATGTTTTAAGTGATCATCAAGAACTAGGTTAAATAAAGGGTGATAAAGCATGAAATTTCTTTAATCATGCATTTAGTGGTAATATCACTTTACTTGAGAGATAGCAGGTTCATTGTTGAAAACCATCTTTAATGTTTTCAATGACATGATGACACAACACTAGCTAATGTGATGTAGTCAAGAAAGGAGGATCCAATTAAGGACTTTCCAAACTTGTAGCCAAACACCAACAATGTGGAATAACACAACCCAACACAAATATAGTATGAAAATCTTCTATATTGATCAGTAACCAAGCTTACAAGAAACTGTTGGAAATTTAGTTGGAAAAAGTGATACTGAGAGGGGGGGTGAATCAGATATCACCTATTAATCCATTTTTGCATTACTAAAACTTTGCATAGCGTTAAACATAAACTACATCAATGTAATGAAACAAATACATTAAACAACATTTAAGAAAGTACTCATAACACAATAACTTTGGTTACCCAGAAACCCTTGAAAGGTAAAAACTGGGGTGGGGATGACACCCACAAATCTTCACTACTGCAGTATAAAGTTTTCCTATTAGTGCTAAAAATTTGATCACAAAAAATGATCTACCCTATGAGGGGTCTACCCCGTTAAGAGCTAAAAGACTTATACAGTCTACCTTGTAAAAGGATTTAGAACTTACAACAAAGTAAGCACTCAATTACGAGATTACAATAGGGTTGTTAAAACCACTCGATTAAGAGATTTACCCTGACACACTTGTTAAAATGTCTCAGTACCTGATCCTTTGGTTTGCACTATATGATGATTATAGATCTTCTCCTTATAGTATTATTTTGATCTCATCTATCAAGTTTATCTCTGTTCTATCCTTCACTTCTTTACTTGATCATTGAACTCTATCTGAATGCTTCACTGGTCTGAATATACTCTCTGCTCATTCCTTCATTCCCTTTGCATTCTCTCACACACATATTAGGGTTCAGATCTTATCCTTATGTAGGCAACTAAACTTCTTCAAGATTTAAGATCTACAATCCAGATTTACTCTTTTTGCCACTTAAGCTTTACTAATTCTGATTGGCACCAAGTGTTGCATTGGGATCAATGAATATATAATAGGAGCATAATTTCCTCAACAAAAAAAATTCAAAATATGAATGTCGTCCAAAATGTTTTACCTCAATGACTGTGCCATAACAAACTCATATGTCAATTTTGGCTAACTTGGCAATTGATGTCTTTGGTACTTGGCATTCACTGTACTCAACATTTGCTGATATCACTATTGCTCGGTATTCATTACTTACATAACTCGACAAAAACTTAACTCAGATAATACATACATACATAGTGACCATATTTTTACTCAGCAGTACTACAGCTCGGTAAATATATATTACATGACTCAGCCTATTCATGATGGCTCGGTCGCAGTGATGATTGACCATCATTGCCTAGATAATGACTAAGTGTAAGTCACTAATAGTCAACAAAGCTATAGAGATCTACAATCTCCCCCTTTGACATTAGTGGAAAAAACACTTTGTCATGACATTACAATTGTATTTACAAAAGTACTTAGTATTAGCAGAATAATCCCCCTAAGATATATATATATATATATATATATATATATATATATATATATATATATATATATATATATATATATATACACAAAATGTTGTTACCTTCCTTTGTGCCTGAATATGTCATGTCATTTAATTTCCCCCTTGTTTTTGGCAAACCTAATTTCTTCAGGAGTAGGGATCATGAAGTATTTCTCTAGAAATGGTTTATGAAGCATCATAACCATATGTAATGTAGTTTCCCATTTTGATGTAGCAACTTTCAAAAATTTTGACTGCACTTCTAGGTCAGCAGCTAGATGGACTAGGGTCTCGGTTGTAGAAAGATGAGGATCTTTCTGTGTTAAGTCCTTAGCCTTGGCTAGCTCTCTTTGAATGGCCTCCAAATGAGGTGTCAACATTGTTTTCATAGAGAGTAGATGAGCCCTTATCTTACCATCATTAGCCATCAACTCAGCTATCCTTCCTTGTGTATGCATAAGCTTGGCATAATGTTTTGAGCTAGAATTTGCATCCAAGCTCAAGGATTGACTAGTAGATTTTATTTCTTGTTATAGTTTGTCTACCAACCCTTGGTTATCCTTTGTGAATTCTTATACATTGCATATTTTGGTAAGAAAAGATTGTGCATTCACTACCACTTCTTCTGAATCAGTTATCAGAGTAGAAAGTTCTACCTATTTTACTGCAATCTCGACAGATACCTTGTTCATTACCTTTGTTTCAAACTTCTTTTTTGACCACTGCAACAGCTTGTCACTTGCATCACCTCCGTCATTGGTCACTTTCCTGAATATATGGACAAGTTGTTCCAATATGTGAGCAGAATATTTACATCAGACATTTCAAAATCATCAATAAATATTTCTTTTATGTCTTGCAAGACTTTCTTTTGCTGATGTTCTCTTCTTAATTCTTCTTGCCTTCTTTTCCTCTTTAGTAGGTCTTGCAATATTTGCATATGCTCATATGATAAGTTTTCAGAATCCCATTTCGAAATAACAATAACTTCATCAATGGTTACCTCCGGTGTAGAAACTTTCATCTTATTTTTAAGTGCCCTCTTTGGTGTGCTCCCACTTGGCATCTGTACAAGAGCTTGTATTGTCTCTTTCTCCTTTGTCTCTTGAATATCCATAGTTTTTTCCTTCTCTTCTTTTCCCTTATCCTCCATATGAGGACTTACATTTGCTAATGCAGACTGATCTCCTTTGTCTTTTTGTGATTCCTCAGCAGATGTAGACTAATTTGTTGTTGCCGACTGATCTTGTTCCTCGGTAGTGCTCATACCGGCTAGCATGTCAATTGTAATAACTTTAGGTTTGGCAAGGGTAGTGTTGACAGTTGGTGTATCATCAATTTTTGGGTAATCTATTACTTGTACGAGCATAGTATTATAGCCTGGAAAAGATGTGTCTTTTTCTTCCTCAGCTTGTATGTCCTCCTTGGTCAATACCTGAGTTTTTATTGGGGTATCCTCTGTGATGTCAACAATACTTACTTCGGATACCTTTTGACATATCTCTTCCTTGGGAGCTTCTATCTCCTAATTAGGTGGCTCAATTGCAACTTGTCCATTGTCTGGCTCAGCACCCTTAGATGTGCTTGCATCTTGATGTGTGTCCTTGTTAATTAGAAAACCATAAATTATTTTCCAAGTCTTTAGACTTTCTTGTACAACATCCTCAACCTTGTGTTGAAGGATAGAGTAAGCTCTTTGTTTAGGAATGAATCTATTCCTGTATTGTTCCACAACTTATTGAATACTGGCAAAGGATAGATCAAGTACAACTTGAGCTAGTGTTCTCTCCCTTATCTTCTTTTCGGTCATGAGAGAAAAATCCTATTTATGTGCAACTCTA
The DNA here is from genome assembly GCA_027943335.1 of Chamaecyparis obtusa. NCBI lineage: Eukaryota > Viridiplantae > Streptophyta > Pinopsida > Cupressales > Cupressaceae > Chamaecyparis > Chamaecyparis obtusa. The sequence continues at coordinate 557,475 of BSBK01007298.1, read as the reverse complement.
TTGCTTAACTCTTTAGGGACTAGTTTCCCCAACTATATAGGTAACATCTTGAAAGTGCAGAGCATCTCAAGAATCTTCTTTTACTTTTTCTTTATCCCCTATACTCAAGCTCTCAAACCTTAATTGCTTCAAACCTTCAAGTCTAGCAGAGTTCTTGATAGTGTGGCATATTTCATCCACATTTGGTTTTATACTCTGTAATGCAACCTTCTTCTTTATCTCTTCATCACTTTCTATCTCCGCATCATCTTTCTCTAAAATACGTTTCCTCCTAGGCATTTTGCTTATTTTTCTTGGCACTACCTTAGGTTGAACAAATTTTATTTTCCCTAAAACATGGGTTTTCTTTTGTATCTTGGCAGTAGAAGAGATGGCCCTAGTTCTCGGCATAAGCACAGGCGATGATGTAACCTTAGGTTTTTGCATCTTTTTACTTATGGACTCGACAAGTACTGTCTTCTTTCCTTTCTTCTTTTCTACTTCTACCTCCTCCACTTCATCATTCTCACTGGAATCACTTGCTTCATCTTCTCCCAATCCTTGTGTTAATTCAAGAGGTGCATCCTCCTATGTTTCTCCCATCATTTTAACTAGATTCTTCATAAGTTTCTTTCTTTTTCTCTCTATAGTTGCAGCCTTCAATCCCATGGTTATTTTGGATTGAGCCTCTACAAAAGTTCCAAAATAAGGATCCTTTTTATCAATTTCTTCAGCTAATAGGGCTGTTATAGCAGTTGTGGTTTCATCAATGTTTACCTCATAAGGTAATGGCATCAGCCATGAAACCCTCCATAAAATTGTTTGTGCATAAGTGAAATCTATATCGACTAAGAAACAGATGTCCTAGCTATACTTTTCAACTAGAGACACAGGAATCCTACTCCTCTTCCTCATTTTCTTTTTGAACTCAATCAAATAATTCTTCATTACTCCTTCAAAACTTCCCCCTATCTAACTTATGAACTCATTGATTTGGATTGTGACTAGTTTCTTCTTGTCCCATATTACTCCTCCAATAGTGGGAAAACACTTTTGAATATAAAAGAATAGGCAGATGAGTAGGGAACTGAACTTACACATGGAATTCTTAGCCTTCCAGATTGAAGTTAGGTTCTTAGCAAGTTAAGTCAGTTGGAGCTTAGCGAGATCATAAGTGTTTCCCTTCTTGATAATTTTCCATGCATGGTCCACTACCATGCATGGGACATTGTCCAACCAAATGGATTGGTAGAATTTGTGTGCAATAACCCTTATTGCAAAGTCAATCTCCGATTCGGTGATGGTGGAAATAGTCATTCCGCACTTGTTCCAAACTACCTGTGTATTTTCCTGAATTTCCTCTTTGCTTGAAAATTTCATTGTTCTCTTACCAAAAATTGTAGGGTATCTAGTTACCCGATGAATTATATCCTTTGTAGAGATATCATATGCCACATTGAGTAGACATGTATATTTTGTAGAGATTTTGATATGGCATGTGCCACATTTTATAAAATTTTGATTGAGTTGACATTTACACCATATTTGTATATGGAGATACATACTTTTAAAAAAACAATTTAATATCTAGAATGTTCATTTTCACAATATTTCTTTGTCATGTGCGGTACATGTACTACTCATGTTTATGGAAGAAATGCATATATTTTTTTATGGAAGTGTCGTGGTTACTATGTTTCAATAATTTTTTATGTATTTGGGAATATTTGTTGCATTTCCATAATATTTAATGTTTTTGATAAATATTTCCTATTTGTATCTTCATGATGAGAGAGTCACAACATTTCATTATTATAACCATTATAGAAAGTCTCAATCCTTCATCCTTTATTTCCTTGAAAGAGTTTCAAAATTTCATAGCTACCACCTTTTCTAGAGAGTCGCAATCATTCACAACTGGTGCACGAGCACCTAATAGATTGTAACCATCCAAAAGCTAACCCAAATCTCTATCCATTCTTGTTGGGAACAAAAATCCACCACCAATAGATCCATTAGGGACATTTTAACCAAGACATGGTCTAATTTTGGCTCCCCACTCATTAGAACGCTCATCACCATACCCTACAGACAATGTCCCTTAGGTGCACTAAGTGCAGAAAAGTGATAAAAATTTAGGGTATTTTTATCAATCCAAGGCACATGTGTATGAATCATCTAAAGTTTTAGGATCATGAAAAGATCCTCTATAATAACCTATCTCATATTTTCAAGACTCTAAGTGGTGTTTTTAGGACAATAATTTTTTTGTTGATGCAAAAATCGTCAGAGGCATTCAATGCAAAGTTACAAGGTAGCCCAAATCTCTATCCATTCTTCATGGGCATGAACCCCCACCAAAAAATAATCTAGTAGGAATAATTTACCTAAGGCATAGTCTATTTTTTGCTCCCCACTCTTTAGAAATCTTGGTTCCATACTCTACTGATAGTGTCCCTTAGGTGCACTAGTGCACAAAAGTGACAAACTTTTCCAAGGTATGTATCTCAATTTGGGGCACCTACATATTGATCATATAAAGCTATAGGATCATGAGAGGCCCCTCTATAATATCCTATCTCATATTTTAAAGACTCCAAGTGATTTTTTTTAGGGCAGCGAGTTTTTTGTTGATGCAAAAACTATTAGAGGCATTCAATGCAAAGTTGCAAGGAACCTCAAATCTCTATTTTTTCTTTGTGGGCATGAACCCCCACCACCAACGCATCTAATGGGGATTTTTTTACCAAAGGAATAGTCCATTTTTGGCTCCCCACTCATCAAAACTCTAGGCACCATACCCTACCGACACTGTCCCTTAGGTGCGCTAAGTGTACAAAAGTGACAAAATTTTCCAAGGTATTTCTCTCAATTTGGGGCACCTGTGTATGAATTATTTGAATTTGTAGGATTTTGAGAGGCCCCTCTATAATAACCTATCTCATATTTTAAATAATCCAATTCACCTAGCTTGAATCTTTGTCTGTTCTTCATGGGTACGAACCCCCACCACCAAAGCATTTGCTAGGGCTAGGTACCCAAGGCATGGTCCATTTTTGGCTACCTACAATAGCCTATCTCAATCCAAGGCACCTACATGCAAATTGTCTAAAGATATAGGATTGCAAGAGGCCTCTTTACAATATCCTATCTCATATTTTAATACTCCAAGTAGTTTTTTTAGGGCAACAAGTTTTCTGTTGATGAGAAAACCATCAGAGGCATTCAATACAAAGTTGCAAGGCAGCCCAAATCTCTATCCATTCTTCACGGGAATAAAATTCCACCACCAACATATCTAGTAGGGCTGGTTTACTGAAGGCATGGTCTATTTTTGGATCCCCACTAGTCAGAACACTCAGCGCAATACCATACCAAAAGTGTCCCTTAAGTGCGCTAAGTGCATAAAAGTGACAAAATTTGTCGTGATATTTATCTCAATATGGGGAAACTATGTATGAATCATCTAAAGCTATAGGATTGTGAGAGGTCCCTCTACAATAGCCTATCTCATATTTTCAAGACTCCAAGTGATTTTTTAAGGGAAGTGAGTTTTTTGTTGATGCAAAAACCGTTAGAGGCATTCAATGTAAAGTTGCAAGGCAACCTAAATATTTGTCCTTTCTTTGTGGGCATGAAAAACCACCACCAATGAGTTTGGTAGGGATGGTTTACCCAAGGCATGGTCCATTTTTGGATCCCCAGTCATCGAAAATCTCGGTGCCATACCTTACTGGCAATATCCCTTGGGTGCTCTAAGTGCAGAAAAGTAAAAACTTTTATAGGGTATTTATCTCAATTTGGGGCACCTGTGTATGAATTTTTTAAAGCTATAGGATCATGAGATGACCTTCTACAATATCCTATATCATATTTTCAAGACTCCAAGTATTTTTTCTAGGGAAAATAGTATTTTGTTAATGCAAACACTGTCAATGGCAATCAATGCAAATTTCTAAGGCAACCCAAATCTCTATTTGTTCTTCACCGACATGATCTGCCATCTGGTAGGGGTGGTTTCTCTAAGGCATGGTCCATTTTTGGCTCCCCACTCATCAAAACACTTGATGCCATACCCTACCAATAATGTCCCTTAGGTGCGCTAAGTGCACAAAAGTGAAAAAAATTTCCAAGGTATTTCTCTCAATCCAAGGCACCTTTGTATGAGTTTTCTAAAGATGCAAAATCATGAGAGGCCCCTCTACAATATCCTATCTCATATTTTCAAGACTCCAAGTGAGGTTTTTGGGGCAACAAGTTTCCTGTTGGTTCCAAAATCGTTAGAGGTGTTCAATGAAAAGTGGAAAGGCAACCCAAATATCTTTTTGTTCTTCATGGTTATGATCCACCACCATCAACACATTTGATAGGGATGGTTCACCCAAGACATTGTCCATTTTTGGCTCCCCATTACTAACAATGTCCCTTAGGTGCACTAAGGGCACAAAAGTGATGAACTTTGCCAGGGTATTTCTCTCAATTAGGGGAACTTGTGTATGAATAATCTAAAGCTTTAGAATCATGAGAGGCCCCTCTATAATATCCTATCTCATATTTTCAAGAATCCCAGTGGTTTTTTAGGGTAGAAAGTCTTTTGTTGATGCAAAAATTGTTAGAGACATTCAATGCAAAGTTGCAAGGCAACCCAAATCTCTATCTATTCTTCATGGGAAAAAACTACCACCACCAATACATTCAATAGGGATAATTTACCCAAGGCATGGCATTTTTGTCTCCCCACTCGTCGGAGCACTTGGCACCATACCCTACCGACAGTGTCTCTTAGGTGCGTTAAGTGTATAAAAGTGACAAAATTTTCTCAGGTATTTATTTCAATTCGTGGCACCTATGTATGAATCATATAAAGTTATAGGATAATGAGAGGCCCCTCTCAAATAACTTACATCTCATATTTCAATAATCCAATTGGTTTTTTTATGGAAGCAAGTTTTCTATTGATGTGAAAACTATTAGAGGTATTCAATGTAAAGCTGCAAGGCAACTGAAATCTCTATTTGTTCTTTGTGGGCACAAACCATCACCAAAAACACATTTGGTAGGGCTATTTTACCCAAGGCATGGTCTATTTTTGGATCCCCACTCACCGGAATGCTCGATTCCATACCCTACTGGCAATCTCCCTTAGGTGTGCTAAGTGCACAAAAGTGAAGAACTTTGCTGGGGTATTTATCTCAATCTAGGTCACCTCCATATGAATCATCTAAAGATGTAGGATTGAAACAAACCCCTCTACAATATCCTATCTCATATTTTCAAGGAAGTGAGTTTTCTATTGATGCAAAAATTGCTAGAGGCATTCAATGTAAAGTTGCAAGGCATCCCAAATCTTTGTCTATTCCTCATGGGCATAAAGTTCCACCACCAACGCATTTGGTAGGGATGTTTTACCCAATCCATGGTCCATTTTTAGCTCCCCACTTGCTGGAATGTTCAACGCCATACATCCCTAGTAGTAGTGTCCCTTAGGTGCGCTAAGTGCAAAAACCATCAGAGGAAACTTTGAGGCAAATATGGACCATTTTGGGTCAATCATTGTAATAAGGCATGTTTAAAATATTATAAGTTGATAAGTATTCAATTGATTGGAAAATTTAAAATTGTTAATGTTAGATTCAGGTGTGGAAAGGTAAGAACTAAGAGGGGAGGGGTGAATTAGTACTTAAAAAACACTTTTAAACTTATCTACACAATCATTTACTAATTCCTTAACATTTGCACACATCAAATGAAATAAATAAAACATGTAATAATTCAACACATAACACACATATTTTGGTATAATAGAAATCCTTGTCAGAAGATAAAAATTGTGGTGGGGATGACATCCAAAAGACTTCACTACTACAAAATAAAGTTTCTCGGTTAGAGATACAATGTTTAGCTATTTTTGATAGCTTTCCCTTTTAAGAGTATTAACTCAGTTAAGAGTTCTAAATATTTCTAAGTATACTTTGTTAAGAGATTTCATAACTCTAATCTAAGAATCATACCCAATTAAAGGATTTACAATTAAGATTTGCTAGGATCTTCTCTGTTAAGAGACTTATACAATTTTAATTACTCCTGAATCATTTATCCTAAAATGTCTATCAAACATGCATCAACATATGCTATTCAGACTCTATGTACTCATCAATTCATTACCTCATGTTGTGTATCCTTCACACTATCAATTCAGTACTCATTAGCTCTCAATCTCTGACTGTTCCTCAATACTCTATTACTTGATAGCTTCACTTCTTATTACCTTCTTCTCTGATTTGCTTCATACATGCAATCTCTAATTTCTCTTCACACATGCATCCTAATCTTCATACTTTGATATTCTTATATACAATTTTAAGGCAGTGCTAGATATTCTAGAATCTTCATTTCAAGCAATACTAGCATTGGGTACACTTCCAATGAATATTTCATCCTTAATTCTCATTGGCTAAACTTATCTTGTAATCATGTGTAATCATTAGATTTAAATCTTCAATGTTCTTTTATATGATCTCCTTGAGATTGGTATACCATTTTCTAATTGGTGTCCAGGTTCAATGAACTTAGAATTCTTCTGGTGTCAGCCTATTCCACTCGATAACATGTTTTCTTTAACTCGGTAACTACCTTCTCTTCTCAATTTGGTGCTTGGTATAACTTGGCTTGTGGTGCTCAGTTCTTCCTCACTCGGTGCCTATAATTACTTCTTCTTTGCCTAAATTCCCTGTTTACTAATTCCTTTACCGATTGTCTTTCTTATCTTTAATGAGTTATCTTTTCTTCTTATTGAATGAATTTGACAAACATAATTAACTAATGACAAAAAAATTAAATCTTAGGCATCTAAAGTCTAGCCTTAAAGATTTTAAAATCAGTATATCATGGTGAACCCACAATAGTGGGTTACAATTTTTCAGAGGAAGGAATTTGTCCCGAAAAGCATTTTTGGCAAAATATTATTTGCCAACTTTCGATAGAAACTCGCTTACACTTTTGATCGTAAGTACTAAACTTACGATCAAAAGTCCTTAGACATAGGACTTTTGATTGTAAGTTACTTTTGATCGAAAGCTCTTAGTAACTTTTGATCGAAAGTTACTTATGAACTTTCAATCAAAAGTTTCTAATTAATGACTTTCGATCGAAAGTCATTAATTTAGGGTTTTTTTTTTGGTGGAAATATATTTGCTGAAAGTGACTTTCACTGTCACTTTTGACGATAGTGTGATGAAGGGTGCTCCCCTTAATACCACAAGCACATAATAGAAATAGAGAAACAACAACAATAATATGCAAGAACAGAAAATTGGCTTCTTGTTATCTCCACAAATGTGGAATTACAAACTTTCAGAATTACAATATGCAAAGCCACATGGGCATTCCCTTACAATATTCTATAGGACAAAGCCTCAAATCAATACCCAGATCTACTACCCAGAACTACCCTAGACAACACTACGGGCCTTCTTTATATAGGCAATTTCCACCGCCCGAGAAGGTTCCAAAAATTTAGCCCCAAGGGCCGACCCAAGTTAGAACTATTTTATTTTTCAATTTATTACATCAAAGTCATCTCAAAATAACTTTTGAAACCTGAACAGAAATTTTGAAAGAAAATTATTTTCTGCCATTTCAGGTGGCCTGACTTCCGGAGACCATAAGTCATCATCAGTTGACCTGATTGACTATTATAGCCCCATTTTAGAAACACCACGAAGTGTTCTACAGGCTTGACCAATGCAAAGCACCCATCACCCAATTTTTTGACCTCATCCGGGGCCTCTAAAACCTTCAAAACTGAGTTCAAAGTTTCTATACCCTGCTGCCAATACTGAAAATCTTCAATATCTTCAAAACTACACCTGATCTAGCCATGAAACTTTGCTGGCAGGCTGATATGATTGAGATGAACCTCCATATGTAAAATTAGACATTCTGAGATCGTAAGACCAACTTACTAAAAATAGCAAGTTTCCATAAATAGCAACTCTCCACAAGATAGCCCTTATTGAATACAAAAACAAAAATATTTTTGGGTGATGCAAGATTGCTCTTACTCCCAGGATGCTCCTGCATTAGACACCTAGGGTAATTTGAGAAGTGACCCTATCATGACTCAGGTGTGTAGAGGAAAGCCAAGATGGTTAACCTCCTCCTTTGTTAGCCATGATGAATCTTCAACAGGTCATCCTTTCCATTTGACCAAATACTCTTCATATGTCCTGTTCCTTGTGCTTCTGCCAACATGACTATCTAGTATGTCTTCAATCTCCTTGATATCTGAACTGGTTGCTGGAATACTCCACTGTGCTGCTGCAACCTCATCTTCAACACCTCCATGATACTCTGTCAAATTTGAAATGTTAAACACTGGTGAAATATTCAGCTCAGTAGGCAATCCTACGTCATATGCATTTCCTAAATCATGCTTCTTCAGTATCTTACATGGTTCAAACTTCTTCATTTTCAGCTTGTTATATGTACCAACTAGAAACTGCTCCTTTCACAAATGAACCATGACTTCATCCCCAACCTAAAATTCCTTATGCCTCCTTTTCTCATCTGCCTTAGTCTTATACTATAGATTCATCTTGGTAATATGCTTCCTCACCTCCTCATGGATGTTCTTCAAATGTTCTACAAAATCCTCAGCTTCAGCACTACTTATTTCTCCTTTATCTATCTTTCTCAACTCAGATGCATTTCTTGGACTACTTCCATATACAATCTGGAATGGTGATTTACCAGTGCTCTTGTTGACAAAATTATTGTATGCAAATTTTGCTTGTGGTAAAATCAAATCCCATCCTATTAGCTTATCTCCAACCAAACATCTCAGCAGATTTCCCAAACTTCTATTCACCACCTCTATCTATCCATCAGTCTGGGGATGATGTGATGAACTGAACTTCAAATCTATCTTCAACTTCTTCCATAATGTCCGCCAGAAATATCCAACAAACTTAGTATCCCGATCTGAAACTATGGTCTTTGGCAAACCATGTAGTCTCACCACTTCTCTGAAAAATAATTCTGCTACATGAACAACATCATTAGTCTTCTTGCAGGGAATGAAATGTGCCATCTTCAAAAATCTGTCAACTACTACAAAAATTGAATCATGTCCCCGTTGTTTCCTTGGTAAACCAAGAACAAAGTCCATACCGATATCCTCCCAAGGCTTCTCTGGTATAGGTAATGGCTGATACAACCCTGTATTTTGCTTCACTCCTTTTGCCATCTACCATACTCTACAACTCTGTACAAACTTCTTCACATCTTGCTGCAATTATAGCCAATAATAATTCTCACCAACCAAAGCAAGGGTTTTATCATGACCAAAATGTCTAGCCAATCCTCCACTATGCTTCTCCTTGATGAGATTCTCCCTCATAGAACTTCGTGGAATGCACAACTGACTCCCTTTGAATAGCATATCATCTTGGATGATAAAATCTAGCCATTTCATCCTGTCTAGAGTAACAGGATCTGTACAAGCTTTCCAAGCTTCACCAAAATCAAGATCCTCTGGGTACAAATTCTTGAGTTCCTTGAACCCAACCACTTCAATTTCCATCTCTGTCAGCAATAGTTGCCTTCTGCTAAGAGCATCCGCAACCCTATTAGACTTTCCACTCCTGTGTTTCAAAACAAATGTATAACTCTGCAAAAACTCAACCCATTTCAAATGCCTCTGATTCAACTTTCCTTGACTATTCAAATATTGCAACGCTTGATGATTAGTATACAAAACAAACTCTTTAGGAAGCAGATAATGTCTCCACTTCTTTAATGCCTGAACTATAGCATAAAATTCTTGATCATAGATAGAATATTTTCTCTTGGCATCATTTAACTTCTCATTGAAATAAGCAACAGGTTTACCTTCTTGGCTCATAACAGCTCCTACTGCAGTACCACTAGCATCACAATCTACTTGAAACACCTTATTAAAATCTGGAAGTGCTAAAATAGGTTGTTCTATAACTTTTTGTTTCAACAATTGAAAACTCTTTTCTGCCCATTAGTCCACTTAAACTCTTTTCTATCTCCTCTCATTGTTTCAGTCAAGGGACCACAAATACTGCTAAAATTTCTGATTAACTTTCTATAAAAGCTAGCCAAACCATGAAAAGATCTTACCTCAGTAGCACTCCTTGGAGTAGGCCATTCAAGGATAGCCTGTACCTTCTCTGGGTCCATTTTTAGACCTTCTGCTGAAACTATAAATTCCAAATACACTAACTCATTCTTCACAAAATTGCACTTCTTCAAATTAATCAATAATTTCTCATCTCTCAACTTCTCAAACACCATACAAATATGCATCATATGTTCCTCCAATGTCTTGCTAAAAATCAAAATATCATCTAGGTAAACAATGACAAACTTACCCAAAAAAATTTTCAGAACCTCGTTCATGAGCCGCATGAAAGTGCTCGGTGCATTGGTTAGCCCAAAAGGCATGACTAACCACTCGTACAGTCCTTCCTTTGTCTTGAAGGTAGTCTTCCATTCATCTCCTTCTCTGATCTGAATCTGGTGATATCCACTCTTCAGATCTATCTTTGAGAAATACACAGCCCCACTCAAACAATCCATAATATCATCCATTCGTGGCAATGGAAACCTATACTTGATTATGATCTTGTTTATTACTCTAGAATCTGTACACATCCTCCACTCTCCATTCTTCTTTGGTGCTAATATCGCTGGTACAGCACAGGGATTCAGACTCTCTCGAATCAACCCCTTCTGCAATAACTCATGTACTTGTCTATTCAACTCTTCACTTTCTGCTGGTGTCATTCTATGTGCTGCCTTGTTTGGCAAACTGGGTCTTGCAATCAAATCTATCTGATGACTAATCTTTCTTACCGGTGGTAATCCATCAGGTACATTATCAGATACAATATCCTGAAACTCATTCAACAAATTTGCAACCTCTACAGGTACATCCTCTACTTCTTTACCAACTTTTAGAATTAAAGTAAAACACACATGCTCATACCTCATACCATCTAAGAATTTTCTTCCATCAACAAATGTTATTCTTGCATTACCACATACCTTTTCTTCGATCTCCTTCAATGGCTTGAGCTTATGTCGCACTTCATCCTTTGTTAGGGAATAGGTATTCGCATGACCATCATGTACAGCACATCTATCGAACTACCACGATCTACCCAACAACATATGACATGCATCCATAGATATTATATCACATAGTACCTCATCTTGGTACCCGCCGATCTTGAACTTTACTAGGCACTGTTCACTGACCATGACCTTGTGGTCATCCTGCACCCAGGCAATCCGATATGGATGTGGGTGTTTCTATCTATTGAGCTTCAACTTTGTCACCATCTCTTCTGACACCAAATTGTCAGTGCTTCCACTATCGATAATCACATCACAGCATTTACCCTCACACTTGCATCTAGTGCAAAACAGGCTCCTCCTTTGTTCAGGTTCATTCTCACCACTCAGAAAGACTCTTCTATTAATTAGTGTTTCTCCTCTTTCAGCATCTTCAAAATTTGATGATCTAGCATCTTCATCTACATGTGCAACTCTGGCCTGGCCTTCATTTCTCCTGTCTGTTCTGCCTTGGCACTGAGCACATTCAAATGCCTTATGACCTTCTTCTCCATAGTGAAAACATGTTCCACGGAAGCCTCCTCTTCCAGATCCTTGGCCTCTTCCTCTTCCTCTCTGATCTCTATTACTCTGATCCTAGAAACGATTGGAATTATTTCCTCTCTGATTTTGACTACTATTGGCCTCATCCTTCTTTTTCGGATCTTCATTTCGGCCACCATATGACCATCCACCAGATCTTCCACCATGACCTCTTCCATTTTGTCTACTCTCAAACTTCTTGTTTAGCTTTTCCTCTACTTTTAGGGCAAACTGGTATGCCTCCTCAATACTGCTCATTCGAACCAAATTCAACTCCTCCTGAATGCTTGGCCTTAACCCATTAAGGTATCAGGCAACTTTCTCTTTATCAGCTTCTGCATGGCCTATTCTGATGAGGAGTCGATAGAACTCCTCTGTATACTCCTGAATAGATCTTCTTGCTTGCTTCAAACTTTGCATTTTCTTTAGTAGGTCAAGCTCATAATCAATAGGAATGAACTGTTGCTTCAATTTATCCACCATCCGATCCCATCTTGCGATTTTATCTTTCCCTCTTCTATTTCACTCCAATTGAATTTCTTGCCACCAGATCTTCGCATGACCTTCCAATCTGGCCTTCACAAATTTTACCCTATCAAGATCCTCAACATCTTCATACTCAAAATATTTCTCACATTCATTGATCCAGTCAATCAATTCCTCTAGGTTAAGATTTCCAAAAAATGTAGGAACCTCAATCTTAGGTCTTTTCCCAATCTTGAAAATTGCCCAAAAAAGTCTTTCTTCCTCTTGGTTCATAATTTCAGCTTCTCCTTCTTGATATTCTTCTTCGGCTTCATCCTCGCTT